>NW_011627388.1:134145-451484 GCF_000204515.1 Acromyrmex echinatior | reverse complement strand
AAGTAATTCTTTTACATAATTTAGATAAAAGGAGAGTTACTTAAAATTTAGATAAAATAATTATATATTTTTTCTAAAATAATTATATACATATATTTAATATAAACATATAATTAAGGGATTTACAGTCACAACTCAAGATGTTATTAGAGCGAATGTAATATATTTTAAATTAATATGTTATGATATAAAAAACTGTAGACCCCAGTCAAGTTTTGACCATCATCAGTACAATAATGCATAAATGTTACAATATAGTATAATAATCTATATTATATTGTAATCTATATTATATTGTAATAGTATGAATGCATTATTATACTGATGATGGTTAAAAGTTGTCTATAGTTTTTTATTTAGATGTTGTTAAGTTCTAATTTAACATCTTGAGTTGTGGCTGTATGCTTTTTAATTGTATGTTTATATTAAGCCTTCAAAAGTGTAAATATATTTAATAATTATATTTACTATAATATATTGCTACGGTCATAATTAATTTTTAATCTCTCAGTTTCTTATGTTAGAATATGTCTATACAAACACACTTTCGCGATTTCTATAAAGTTATTTTTATGTGCCAAATATTTTGTCAATTGTATCCTACGTATAAGAACATACTGAAAGATCTTGATTAATAACAAAGAGAAATAATATCCTGTAATATAATTTTCACAAAATCCTCTCATTTCGCTGCGCTATTCATTCACGGTAATTATGTAACTTCTCGCGCTGCATGCTATTTACCGCGATGCCTTTTCTTCACTGATGTATATTATTATTATCGCGAGTCATAATCTTGGCCAAATCTCGTGAAATTATTGTCATAAAACAAATACTACTCGGTGGCAAACTGCGGCAGTAAACGTAAGCACGCGGCAATAAATTTAAATTCCAATTTCGCCAAATGCAGTCCGCAGCATACTCTCGAGGACTTTCCTCATGAGCATACTCATCTGTCCGAGTAAAATACTTATTGTTTTATGTACGATCCAACGATCTTCCTTCATTCTTATCATTGGAAATTCAAAGATCTCAATATCTTTGTTGATGAGATTAATTTGCTTTGCAAATTAATCTCATCAACACTCGCACTTTTATTTAACGTAATAATCGGGTAGCCCTATGATTAGAAAAAAGAAAAAGACGATTATAAAACTATAAATCGCAAATAAGGAATTGTAACCGTGTTATAAAAAATATACTATTAGAAGCTATCAAAATTATGTTCAATAAAGCATTCAAGCTTTTAACAATGAAAATTAAATCTTATTAATAATAATTTGCTATTGATTCAGACCGAATCGTTCCTTCAACACGGGATTTATTTATGTTTTTGACAAAAATAAAATATTCTCTAGTTAAGATTTAGGAAAGATCGAATCGTAATAATATTAGGTGTTGGAATTAATTCGTAGCGTTTTACAAGTGATGGGAAGTACTTTCATTAATGTATTTTTTAATGCTCATGTGAAATAAATAACATTCTTTCATTAAAAACGCTACGAATTAATTCCAATACCTAATATTTTATATATTACGTACACATATATAATATATTTTATACATATATTTATATGTCGTACTGTTTATTCTAAAAGTTCTATAAAATAACCATGCTTTTCTTATTCAAGGAAAAATTAAAATTATTAATGCCACGCTTTTTAAAGCAAGCTTCAAAAGAAAACAGAAACTGTTACATTCATGTAGAACTAATAATTTATTTGGCTGCTCTGAATCAAAATACGTTACTGTACGTAAATAAAATATTCATTGAATTAATGAAAATTAGTCCAATGAATTCTCATAATGATTTAGGTTATAAAACTATTACTAAAATTCATTGCAAAAATAAATATCTTACATAAATGAATCCAATTATTATATCAATGAATATTAATTACATTAAATCGGACATTAAGTCAGACATTGATTAACGATCATTCATTGGACTAAAAATGACCAAAAATTTTTTTAATGTATATAAATAATATTTTATTACCTGTATTTTACTATAACAAAATTGATAAAAAAATCACAAATGTAGAATTGAAAGAATAATATAACAATGATAAATAATTATTTTACTTAAAAATAAATGTATACTTAAAATATTTCAAAATTTATATCTCAAATATATTATATACAAATACAATATTTTAATTTTTTCTTTAACAACATACTGAATTTCGCTGCAATTATTATATGAAAGTTCAACAAAAATAGACGTGTCTGCGAGTAAAATGGAAGAGCATCGCTAATCGGTTCCTTAGATCGACTTTTAGAAGAAATCAATGACGGTAGTAAGGCAAGACGAGTTACGAGATCATGATGCCCGACAAGTTCTGACAAGCGCAATTGCGCCTTTCGAGAGGCGCTCGTTTAGGCTGAGCAATTCCACGGAACTATTCCTTTCTTTTGTTCCACAAGCTTGCGTAACGACCAAAGTTCTCGATCGCGCTTTTCTTGACGCGAGCTTTCGGCGTGAGAGTCGCGATTTGGCTCCTTTGATATCGCCCGCTGTTACCAAGTATTAGAAGTAATAACGACTCATTAAGCTTCGACGTGCGAGGGAATGATATTGGTAGAAGTTCGTTAGCTACTCGAAGAGTCTGTAAAACAATACTGCATTTGCGCTAAGAGTTAACGAGAGAATTCTAGCGCTCCCAAGAATTGCGCTAATGTTCGTCGATCGCATTAAGAAAACTTTTCGTATTTTACAAAGTAACATTTGAGCACAACTAACGAAAACATATTTCTTACAATTAATGATTAAAAGAGAATTATTTATCTAAAAGAGAATTATTTATTATAATTAGTATAGTCAATATTTGAAAGAAAGAAAAATAGAAATATACACATTCTAAATTATACGTAAGATTAATTAAGTTGGAGAAAAATTCAGAAATTGAATATTTTTCTTCTTCGTTTGCATACTATATTTATAAATGTAAGAAAAATTTTATCAAATTCATTTTTTATTTTAATTAAAATCTAGTAAAAGAGCACATTTTTCCGATTCTTTTTAACGTTTTTCTGATTTAATTTCAGAAATTACTTAAAGTTTATTTGAGAATTTTACAAAATCAATTTGATATTAAAAACGCTTTAAAAACAATTTACGGATGTTTGCGGAAATAGAAAACTTGGATATGTTTGTGAACGTTTCTCATGTATCTTTTGTTGTTTCTTTAGATAAAAATACAAATAAATTTCACAGTGCATAAGACAAGACTTTCCGCTTAAAGACAGTCAAACGGATTCCTTCTTCGAATGCAGGACTTATCACGCAGGACTTTCTAGATTAGACGCGGTCGCGGATCATGGATACAAATCACGTGAGCATGCTTTTTGACGTGGAACTAATAGAGGTACAACAAGGTGGGCAAACAGTAGCGAAGGTTCTCCTGATTGCAACGAATTAGAGTGTTCCCTGTAGCGATTCGGGCTGTGCGAGTAGGCGGACAACGGTGCGGTCTAGATAAACCTAGACGAACCTATGAATGTGGTCACCTTGTTTTGTTCAGGGAGAATGCAACGGGGCATCGGTTGAATGAAAACGGTTAATTGCTCGGTTTCTATAACACGCAGCTCTATTCAATTCTAGACTCGAGCGCGACGACCTCGTAGAAACTTAATGCTACACTACTCGAATGTTACCAAAAGTTCGTGTTACCGCATATCGGGCAACTTTCAACAACACTATATTAAATTTAAGTGCTATTAGATAGATTGTATTAACATGAAAGCACAAGTACATTCTCGTAAATGAAGGAAGGTGATGGAGAGAGAAGCATATATAAGTCAAGGTTGAACTCACTCAATGACATTTCAATTAAATAACATTACATCTCGTCAGCGTTGTTAGGTATTACCTGGATATATCATGAAACGTTTACACACATTTGTGTACGTACGCTGAGCAAAAGCTTTCCAAGAGCTGTTTCGCATATTTAATCTAAAACGGTTAGGCAGAAGAAATGGCAGCGGTTACCTGTTATTTATTAATTACGTTACGCTCGTTGCTTTTTCCTATTTCCTTGAATATTATATCACACCCAAGAGAAATTGTTTCAGAATATTTTAAGCTTCGGAACGAAAAAGAATAAGGTCTAAAAGTAAACAAGGTGACAGTCTCATAGTATAAAAACACAAAAATCGACGCTGTTATGCGTGTTCGCCGAGGCGATCAGTTCGCGCCAATGGTGCGTTTCACCTTTTATAAAAATAAAAAAAGCAGGAATAAATAAAAATAGAGCATGCATATATGAGCACCAAGCAATAACGACTAAAATTTGTTATCGTAGATTTTTACCCGTATGATATTTCTAGAGACCGTATATTTACACGAAAATTAATTACTTTTTCATGAATAACGCGAACATTTATTGCTTATAAATATTATACGATTGTATAACATAGAGATTGTATATAACATGCGTTGAAGTTGATTGCGTAGCAATCGAATCTTGGTTGTATTGAAATTTTTGACATACTATAATAAAACCATTGACAATGCATTCGTATTAAATGCGATTTCAGAGAAAAATCAATTGAATACAATTCGTAAATTTATCTATCTTAATCTTCGCTATACATTATTTTGAAAATTAGTATGTTTTGGCAAACACATATTATCATGATTCAATATGTAATATAATTTATATTGAATTTAATATTATATATTATATATTGGATTATGATAACATGTCTACCGAAATATATTATAATTTTCACTATAATATTGTAATTTTATTTAATTACATTATTTAACCATCATTCGGTCACGATATAAACTTTGAAATCGATATTTTTAAAAATTGGATAAATTTTTCTTTTCTGTCGATATTAAGTTTGAATAATCTTCTTTCTCAGTTAACGTAAAGTCCTATTTATCTTTTTGACTTCCATTGTAAGTGGTTCGCGAGTATACGAAAACAGCGATCTCCTTTTGAATTACCAACGCGTGGAAGAAAGCGGAAATTCCATTATGCTGCCGGAAGCGTTTAGCCGCAACACAGAAGATAAATGAAATCAAAATATTGGGACAAGTTTGACAAAGAGCGTAGAAGTCTTATTTTGCGAGATCGCGTTACAGGGATACCTTGCGTGTGAATGTGTGTGCGTAATTATAGTAGGCACATATACGCAGCTTAGGAAACTGGTCTTTACAAAGCGACAAAAGAAAAAAATCAGAGAAGAAAGAAAACTAATCATTTAACGTCTAACCGATATTACTTACATTTAATTTAATAGTTCACGAGTTATTTTTTTTATTATTTACAGTTATTTACGTAATTTACTTATCTGTACATTTAAATGAATATCCCTTTTAGCAGAAAATTCTATTTATATAACTTTCATGTTATATAACTTTCATGTTATATTCTGGAATTTATATTTTTGTTTACTTTTAATTTTGATTTCATGTATTTTATGTTCGTAAATAAATATTCCTAAATAAATATATTCCTAAATAAATTATATATTAGTTTGAAATACTAAAATTTTATTGATAATAATTATGTGAATCATTATGATTATATAAATGTAACGTATATGATTTTTACATGTAGATTTTTTTGTTCAAAGTCAATATGTAAATAATTAGAAGCAGTTGATCATTATTTACACTTTCATATCACGCATGTTATCTATTTTTAATCTGCTATACAATTTTAATTAATACAGTGTTAATTAATAACAACTAGTATACATTAACGATTAGCATATTTGATGAATAGTGCAATATGTTATTTCCAATGCATTGCATACGCTATGATTTCGCTGCGGTTCATTAGTAACGATAATATTAATACTGTAATACCAAAGTTTATAATATGTGTATATAATTGGTATTATTTTGAGTTGCAACAATATGAAACTATCACTTTAGTAAATAACATTTGCAGGTGATAATTAGATAAATACTACATTTTCATATCGATTATGATATGTATATTGTGTATTTTATTTGATATAAAATGTGAAAGTTTTCTACCATATTAATAATTTTGATGACAAATTAATGAGATATGTATTGCATTTAGTGAAAATAATTTTGTGACATAATATGAAACAATCCTTAATATAAATATTTTTTTTAGATTTTCTTGTCTTTTTTAGATTTTTTTTCTTCATTATCGTTGGATTTTTTGTTATTGCTCTTAAATTTCTTCACGCTTTTAAAGCAAAGTTTTTATGAGATATCTATACGTAATATATCATATACCGGTAGTTCCGCTCGGCAGCATAATAAAGGGTGTATGATTTCAAAGATGGAACAAAAATAAATGGAGATACGGTACCTCGCAGGAAGGGGCGCGCCGTGGAAAGCCATTGTAAAGTGATACCAGCCGGTTTAACCCTCTCACTGTGTCTTTCTGCTTTCTTGCGATCTATCCGCGAAGAGGATCGCATTCGTTATGATGGTAAAGCTATTTGAAACTCGATCCCGAGAAAGGTTTAATATTTTGACAAGGGTCTTCCGGATCCAGACGGTTGATATTTCCGGAGTATTATGCAATTCGTATAATCGATCGCGATACTGTTTTCTAAAATACCGCTTGTGCTCACTTGATATCGTGCACTACCTGCGAAACGCGCTTTTGTTGTTCAAGAAATGTGAACATAAAACAAGAATTTCTTTTCTGTTCTACTTGACATCATCAATGCTCAATTACCTTTCGATTCTAGTTCTATTATTCAGATTATATTGAATAAAGTGGTTCAATTTCAAACATGGTATAATTCTGAACGAAGTAAAATTTGAATTCAAATTCGAGATTCAAGTTTGGTAATCTTGATCTCATTGTATGGAAAATGCTAAAGGGAATCACAATCAAACTTAAATCTCGAAAATTGGATTCAAACCTTACTTCATTCAGAATTATATCTTGTTTGAAATTGTATCACCTTATCTTATAATTTACATTCTTAGACTAGCTATTATTCTTATAAAGGAAGCCCCGTTAAAACTTAGAATGATGAAGTTTGTTTAAGTCTACATATGAAAAGCTGACGTTGAGAAGTTCAATCTTAATCCGTATTAAATAACGTTTTTGTACAAAATTGATGCATTTTTATCAAAAAATTGAATACTCATTTATTAATAATTTTCTCGATTGACATTTTATTATAATCATTTATTTAATCATATTTAAAAAAAGAAGTTTGTTAAGCATCAACGTAATATTGTTAACTAAAAATAGCGATTTTTATAAATAAAATAAAACATATGTTTAAGAGCCTGATATGACTATATTTTGAAACATCATTATCAGCAATTTTCCTCTACTTGTGAGGAAAATCCACTTCCACAATTTCCGATTTAAATTTATTAGTCGTTTATAGAGTTTTAAAATAATGATCAAGCGTTAATTACCCCAAGTATATATATTCAGACAATATGTATGTGTATACAAGCAACGATGGTGAGCCGCGGTCGGAGTTCCGAGGGCTTGCGGGCATAGATCGATAACACTTTCCGGCGGAAACTGAGCTTAAGTGACCCAGCTAACAAGAGGAAATGAGTTACTACGGGCGAATACCCTTAGATCGGGAAAAGGGTTTTCTCTCGTCGCGTCAAAAGGTTCGAGAAGCGCGGTTGCAGGAACGACGAGATTGTCTCTCCGCGGACAGACGCGGAGGTTAAAGGAGATCGAGGTAGTCAAGGTGTCGGTTCACACATTACACCATAATCCGGGTCTACGGTGTACCGTATTGTATAAAGCAGTACCGACTTGGGGATCTCAGGATAGTCGATGCGGCGAAACCGCATCGTATCGAAGCATCCTTAAATTCCCGACAGCCGGATAGTTCATAGACCTGAAAATAGCTCTGTTTCGATTTCGCCTCGTAGTCACTAATTTCGACATTTGTACGTAAAAAACAGTAACGCGAAATAAGGAATATTTAAGTGGCTTCGCAATAAGTAATTTATCTTTTGTCTGTACGGATTATTTGAATAATTTCCAAATTCAAAAAGATAAAATAATTTTTTATAGTTATTTAAATAGGAAAAGCTTGTATTAAATTGATAGCATTTTTACTACTCTCTATAATATTAATATAACATGTGTATATAATGTAATATATTTAATCATTTTATCGTATTAAATATGAATTTGTCTTAAAATAAATACTGATTTTTGCTTTTTTTTTGAAAATATAAAAATATAAAAATTAGAACTTTGAAGAATTTAAAATTCGACTTTTTTAAGGTACACGTTTGATATAACATTGAAAGCTATTAATTATCCATAGCTGATCTTTTATTTGTATTTATTTATTTATTAAATGTGCATTGATAATTATTATAATTCCAAAATATATTAAAATTAATTGAACAAAGTATATACAGTTTTATACTTAAAATTTAAATTATAAAAGAAAGATATTTATTATTGAATAACTGTGATCTGCTATAACAATTTTATTAATCATTTATAAATTTATCAAGAAATCTAGATTTTTCTGATTTACTGCATACCTTGCTCATTCGACCATTCGTAACTCCACGCCGTGCACAATTAATCAAAACTCGGTGCAACCACAGTGGGCATTATGCTCCCCTTTCTTTCTTAACGACTATTGCCAACCCAGTGACCATCACCCTCGTACTTTTTCCCTAGCTACTCTTCTATGGCCATATTTTTGCTTCCCTCGGAAAAGACCCGTTTTCGTAGAACTACGGCAGATTGTTAGTTTTCTCGCAAGAATAACTACATGGCGTTTATGCATTCTGCTTGCTTTAGAGACAAGAATCGCTTATATATATGTATTTTTCGCAAAAACAAGAGCATCTGTATGTACTTTAGATAACTTCATAAGACAAACACAACAACTTCTGCAATTTAGATTTTTGAAGTACGATAAGATTAGTCACAAGTTACGCAAACATGTTGCAATGTAAAAAATGTTGTTTTCTTTAATAATGAGATGTCTGAAATATAATTCACATGCTTGATTTATATAACATTTCCACTTGCTATCGGTTATCTGGTTAAATGGTTTTAATATCTTTCTTTACGGTGATGAAATATTATATTTATTTGGAATCGACATACTTATTACGAAGATGATTAATCTTGTTGATTATTTCTTGTTTTTTTTTTCGTGTATATTTTTTCGTATATAAATTTTAGATTATAACTGCAATTTACTTGCTACACAATCATTGTTGTGTTGACTCAGTTGGTTGATAAATCCATAATTGTTTCAGACATTTATTTCTTATAAATGTTCATTCAATGGTCGCAAGTTCAATAATACATATTCACAAAGCGAACAAGTGGAATAACTTCAAAAAATGGTAAATATTATTTGATGATAGAAAACAATACAAAATGCTGCTTGTTTACATAAAGCGGTTTTCAATAAATATTCGTGGAATTTGCAAATGGATGTGCATAACGTAAACATCGTATTACCAGAAATATGGAACTACAACGCAAACCCATTTATGATAGAAAAAAAAATACATCGAATTAGTGTGTTTTGCATATCAGCTCGACAAATACAGAATGCCTGTACCTTTCCCCGTTGTAATTAATTTCTGTCAATTATATGCTTCAGTACAAGTCATAATCTCGTTATGACTGCATACTTTATGGTTTTTTTATTATATTCTCATGGTCATCGAGTTATTGTTAGTAAGATATTCTGTATAATTTTAGAGATATAATAACAATAAAGAAAGATTATCGAGATCGACTTTGTTTTTGGACAATATTTTTTAATTTGATTAGTCATGATTATCAAAGCAATTTATTTAAAACATCTTATAAATTTGCAAAACAAAACTCTAAATCAGAAGTTTATAATAAGATAGAAATTGTGATGAATATACTACACAATGAAAATCTTAATAGTTACTTTTATATTTGAGGATATAAAATCTTTAGTATTAAAAGCTTGCTCAAAAGTTATTGTCGAAGAGTAAATTATCGGGAATTATTCTTTAAAGTACAAAACTCACGAGAACAAGTATCCTTCAGTCCACCATTCATCTCTGTAAGATAAGAACGATCGCATCGCTGTGTGTTGTGTGAAGAGAGGGCTAATCGCGGTCAAATAAAGTTTCTTGTACCTCAAGGGATATTGAACGGAAATTTCAAATAATTACTCGAAGGGTTCCTCGGGCTTAAGGGGTCCGTCGGGATAATCACTAAGCCCACCTCCTAAGCCTTGGCATAATCCAGGAACCGGTGAAGCTCTTCGAAGAAGGGGTTGAAAGAAGATGAAGGCGCGTTCGGAAAGGGAACGAGACTAACGGACAGAATTGTAGATAGACTCGGTAGTAGGCGAGATGGAAGTAGAGCCAAAAGGATATTGAAAGACGAGAGCAGAAAAAGAGCCGAGGACGCGGATACGTTTAGCCTGGTCACAGTCCTCTTCCCTCGGTTCAATTGAGCTTCAATAATTGTGGGTCCACGATTGGTACGCAGAACAAGTGGAAAGAAAAGGAAAATCGGTGAGAGAGAAAGAAAAGGCTCTCCTGCGAGCATGGGATACGCAGGGGAGTTGAAAAGTTTACACGCTCCGACGGTGATGTATGGAGATTGCGCGTGCGTGACTCGCTTAGCTCTACGCTCTGTCATTCGGCTGTTCTTCCTCGCGGCATCGAGGCAGCACGCTGATAACTACCCTTTATTGTCGAGATACCGAAGCAGGCACCGATACCTCTTTTACACACGCGTGCACGCAGTGGTCGTTAAAGTTAATAATTGCTAACTTAGATTTTGACATCAAATGATGTTAACTTAACATATATATTTTATAGAGTTATTTATACCTCCTGTATAGGAAATTTTTTTATATCTTTTATGTATTTAATAATTCCCTTTTACTTTCTTTTTACTTCAGTTAAATGAATTATTAAATAAGATCATTATTAATAAATTAACAAATATTTACTAGATTGTGTATTAAATTAAATATTCTAAATTGTTTGTTACATTTTATTCAATGCTTTATTTTACAGAAATAAAAAAGAAAATAATTATTTTTTATTTTAATTATTAATTTTCTTTTAATTTCTATTTTACTTTTGTTAAATAAATTACTGAATGATATATATCTTATAATAAATTAACAATACCCATTAGATTGTGTATCCATTAGAATTAAACATTCTAATACGATATAAATTTTCATACGAAATTTACTAAATCCGTGGAATTCTAGTGAAATATTTTAAAAAATGAATTTAAAAATTGAAAGTTGAAAACGTGAATTATCACTGACTTATAGAAAGTGATGATTTGGATCGAGGAAGTTGAGCGGCAGACTTGTGTGACCTAGACAGGCACGTTCTGAAACTAATTTTGGCTAACTCGAGATTTCACTGTCGTAAGATTTATAGAACGATCCGCGCGAAGATTGAGTTTTAGGTGCTCATAAATTATTGAGCTTCGTTGGAAATGCGAACGTCGTGTGCATTCAGCGTTCTAATTATCACTTTACATATACCTATCAGCTAGCTGTCGGATACACTTTCGGCCTTGATTGAAATTAGTTCATCTGAGAAGCACACATTGCATTTCTATACGTATAAAGTAAAATCCGTATTAAAAAGTGACGCTAAAAAATATATTAATTTAAATAAGAAATTTCCAAAAAAAAGTAAGAGATTGTGTTTAAATTTTTAATTAAACTGAAAATACTTGTTATTAGTAAGAATCAAATTAATTCAATTACGTCAAATGCGAATACATGCAAAATAAATTGAAAATTCAAAAAATAATATAATAAAAATAATATAATAAAAATTATGAATTTTACGAATTATCTTTCTTAGTCTTGATTCAATAATATATAACTTTTATTAGCGAAAGCTACATAAGAATAAAAGCAACAATTTTATTTTGTTATATTGAAACAATCTTCTTGTAATGATTTATTTGACGGAAATTATACGTATATCATATTTCCTGATGAATATAATTTTGAATTTATAATACTGAAAAGACATTTATTAAGATTTCTATATAAAACGGAACCAAGTTTAAATGAATTCGCTATGGCAATCTCCGGGATAAAACACTGAATCTGTATTTCCATTTTTAAATATTAAGGATCTTTAATAAATAAGTATTTATAAGTTAACGTGAATATTATACAGGCAATATAAAAATTGTATAATTTTTTTTCTATTTTTTATGAAAACTTGAGTTTCTTATAAATTCTGCTAGACTTAAAGTATACGAATTAAAATTTTCTTAGAACATCATCGTCATAAAATCATAAACATTCAATTTACGTTGCAATTTACCACACAATTGTATTCATCTGTTAATCAAGAAAGTCATTATCATCACAATAGTCGTATTCTGCACACACTCGTATCCGCATATTTTTCGTACCAAAGAACAGCGACAATGAAAGGCCTTTCGTAATCATGATGTTTATTCGCGTATTCGTTAGGGGAGAACGAGCTGTCTCTAATTCGAGACTCAAGAGTCAAGGATTAATTGAAGGCAACAATTAATTTACGATGTTGAATTAACTTGCGACAACTTTGACAAACTGCCAGGGATGAAAGATGAAGTGAACAGAAGCACTATAAATAAAGACGTGATGGAGACGTGAAAGAACGAGCTCGCGAATGACGCAAAAGTCGAGCGAAAATGGTTGGGGCTGCAACGAGAGTAGTGAGAGAAGAGATCGAGAGAGAAAGGCTCCGGGACAAGCCAGAAACACCATATCGTCTCGAATTAGTTGCGCCGGATTTACTCTGACGGATCAGAATTTTTTAATCTCCACCAGAAATCGCGAATTATTCTCCAAATTATTTTTGGGATTATGTCTGACATACAGAAAAGTCGTATGAATTACAGGATTATTCTTTTTTATCAGTACCATACATGTCACACGTGTGCAATGACAATGATAATGAAATTCTTATTGATACTAGTTGCTTAATTAGAATTTTTACAATTGTTATTATTATAGTAAAATTGAGAGATCTTAATAATATTTATATGAGATATATAGATATATTTGGAATTTTTTCGCATCCTTTAGTATGTATTAAATTAATATTGCTATAGTAGAATTTTTGTACACAAGATATGAAATTGAATTTAAAATTTTAGTAGTTAAAATGCGCATTCACATTTATACATTATATCTTGGCGTATTTTAAATTTAAATTCTTAGTTATTCCGTTCCGTTTTCCAATATAAACCTTTAATATAATCCACTTCTTTTTTTATATCTTTTTTTATTCAGCACATATAAATATAAATTATTTTATTTTAGTATCCATGCTAGGCTGTACAATAGCCTAGCAGGGATACGGAAAGTTTTCAACGCTTTCAATGTAGAAAATATATTAGTACGATAATAGATAATAAATCCATTTAGGTTAAGAAACATGTATCATTGTTATCAGTTTGTCGATGATACGCCTCATCGCGTCGCATATTTTTACAATCACGTCTGTTTAATGATCTATTCTAATATTCGGATGCAATCGGCACTGAACCATTTACTCTACTTATAGGGCGAGATATATCATCGACATATATGACTTCTCCATTCAAGTTCTATATTTCGAATCTATTAATGATATCCAATATTGTAGCTACTTTTAATTTACAATAACATATAATAATGTTTTTTTATAATTATTATCATATTTACAATATTACACATTTTAATATCGATTTTATTATGGAAGCAGCAATTTGCATAATTAGGTCTATAACTATTCACATAATATGGAATATAATAATAAGATATAGATAATGAATAATATAACAATTCTAATTTTTTTATATTTATATTTTTAATATTTGTTATATTAATGTCTTTTTATATTTCTATATAAAAAGGACTTTAGTCGAGTTAAGAAATAAGACGAGCTAAGGAATAAGATGAGTCTCCGATCTTTTATTTGATGCATAGACGAACTGTTCGATCAGTGTCGAACGATTTCGAACAGACTTCCTTGCCCTGCCTTTTCTACTTTGTCTCCGTCTTACCGCTTTCCACCTAGTTCCTCTGTTATAAAGTGGCATACACCCGCCGACTCTTATCGGCACTTCGCAAGAAATCGATATGAACGCTGCACCGCCCGCGACATGGGTCGGGCCTGTATCCAAGTCCATTTTGGTCAATGTACTTTCGTTGTGCGTGATTCACATTCGCGATATCGTAGAATATTCTATTGCGATTATTAATTCTAAATATGATAATACCATATAAAATGTATCTCTCAAATATATACGAAATATTAGGCAGCATCTCTAAATCCATTTGAATTCTCGATATTGCGTTCTATTTGCTGTAATACGGAAATGGTATTAGGTCAGCAGTCCAGTCCCATAGCACTAACCGCAATGGCATACTCCGACGGAAATGCAGCTAATGTATTAAGGTAATAACGTAGATGAAATGATATATTCTGGATAGGCCATATGCGAATAATCGGGACAACTGATTTTCTTATAATATATTCTCCTATTCTCTCTCTCTCTTTCTCTCTCTCTCATCATACACAATATATATATATATATAAAATACATATATATATATATATATATATATATATGTATATATATATGCAATGAATTTAAACAGAATTTAATTTACAAAATATGCATTAATTTTTATTGTTATTTTTTATTTTGCTTATTTGTCATACTTATTACAATTATAATAATAAAAGGAATATTAATAAGAAACTAGAATATATATAATATAAAGTAATTGCTTTACATATAATATGATACAATACTTACTTAGTATATAACGATTTTAATCGGTTTTTTGGAATATTATATTTTGCTAATTGAATTTTATTTTATAATTTTTATCTTTCGAAAATATTGAAAAAATATGAATGTGATACTTATTACGTAATTACGATCATCAACGTGCGAAACAATTAACGCAAAGCTAATTTGATGATTAAATGGAAACGCAATTAAGTTACAAGTAGGTATATGTAAACGCAGTTTGATGTTGTTAGTTAGTTTAGCCAATGCGTATCATCGAGCTTCCGTGTATATGTCTAGCTATCACTTTAGCAGTCCGGTTTCATCGTACCGGAGATATGGGCAACGTATTAAGGTAATCACGTGGAGGAAATTGGGACATTCAGATTGAACCGCTTGCGAATGATTGAGTCACGCAATATTCATGTCTCAACCGCGCGTATAGAACTCGATGATTGAACGTTGCAACGATGGATTAATAATCTTTGAAATTAATGTATAAAATATTTGTACGTTTGATTTTTGGGTCTTGTTATTCCATGCATAGTAAACATCAATATATATAATTACAAAGTACAGAAAAATTAACGATAACTTTCACATTTTAGAATTTATATACAATAAAATATACAACTAATTCTGTAAAATTCTGTATTAAATAATTCAATATAACTAAAAAAATTGTTGATATTTTTTATTTAAAAATTGATTAAATTAAAACATCGCTTAAAATATGCTTAATTAAATTAAAATCGAAATACTGGAATAATTATCTACTATCTACGTGTTACAATAATAATTATATTTATTTTCGTAAAAAATCTGTATTGTATTTTAATCCGATCGACATCTTCGTATAAACGCGGAATCCTATTACCCGTTTACACAGAGGAATAACGTTTTCATATTTTCCAACTTTATGGGATGATACGAGCAAAATACTTTTGTTGCTGCAAAGTAGGAGCGCTTCCTCGCGTCGGATAAGAGTGACGTAGATAGACGTCAGTAAGAAGAAGAGTCCCTTGCTTACGCCCATCTTTGACGGGATGCGTATTACTTATTTATATTCATTCCATATTACGCTTCAAGACGTGATACATGAGAAAATTTTAAATTCTGAAAAACAAATTTTTGGAGAGCATGTTTTCTCGTGGGTGTCGTAGAAAATAGGTGTCGTAAGAAATATTTTGTGTCGTTACCAGACTAGTACGTACCAGATTATTCTTTGATGCCGCTATGAGTTTACACTATCTCGCGGTAGATCGACGTAGATACATGATGTCAATATTGTCATCCTTTGATGCGTAGAGCCTGGCATAGAGCTACATCTACGTTGGAACAAACTCGGTGTAATAAGGAGTTGTATTTTTTTGAAATTGTGCTAACGTGGAAAACAATAATTTCTTGATCTTTTTTTTTTTTTAATATAAGATAGAATAAAGGATAGATCAGATATTGCCATCATTTTAAAGGGCAGTAACAAAAAACGTACGCATGTTCAAAGTCAATAAATAAGAAAACATCCGTCTCGTCTACGAATTTGCTAGCATTCGGTATACATAAGTCGTAAGTGTAAGCTTGCGCGATTTTGGAAGTACATGTATACAGTATATATATCAAGTTTTCTATCTCAACTAGTTTGTCGAAACAAGTTAACTTTGTAATTAGGTTCTAGGCATATAGTTACTTTATTTAAGAGGTTGTAAAGATGGAATTTTCATTTTCCAAAACATTAAGATCTCCAAATTTTTCGTAATTACTTGAGATTTCGTATCAAGTTGCTTGATTAGGTATACATTCTGCAATTAATTGAATGGTCGCAAAGAATGGTCACATTCTTTCCATAAAAAAAGAATGTACTCTATAAAGATTTTTATATAGAGATAAAATTACAAATTATATTTCAAAACACAATTAACTTCTTAATTAAATCCTAGGTATAATCTATTAAAGAGATTCAGTAAAACAAGATTTTTCAAAACGAGAGATAAGATATATCTCCAAATTTTTATAATGAATTAAGATTGTTTCTAATCGCTAGACCAGGCATAGATTTTGTAATTTATATATTCGAATGCTTGCATGAAATGTCAAATTCTTTTCATAAAAAAAATGTTTACTCTATAAAAATCTTCATAAAAAAATAAAATTATTAGTTATACTTGAATTATTAATTCCCTTTTTTACGCGAATTCTGAATAGATTTTAAAATTGATGTAATTATATATGTAATTATTTTTATAACGTAAAATTAATATATTTTCAAATATAAAAATAAAAATTCTTATTGTTAATATATTATTTCAAACTATTTATTTGTACAAAAATTATTTTACTTGAAATGCTGAATTTTTTGTGGAATTACGTCTTGAAAACTATATAGTTCTTCGTGTAATCCTCCGTTATATCTCGCCGTTCATCTCTCAAATAACTTTGAGAGTTGATTTTATTTTATAACGTCATCCTTTCGTATAGGTTTTACTTTTCCAATAACATATAAAGATCTAGAAGATGGATTGGACATCTTGAACAGATATAAAAGAAACTAAATGCTTTCGTGTCAAAACTGAGGAATAGGCTCTTATAGATATCTCTAGAGGAAAGATCGTAGCATTTTGACTCTAAGAAAACACATAGATAATATAGTAAAATATATAGTTTGTATAAAAGTAGCGATTACTTTTTATGTAATTATTTTCAAGTAATGAGAGTCAAATCTTTTCAACCAAGAAATAATTAAAATTGGCATTTGATTTTTTTTAATATATAAAAGTTCTTCAATATTGATGTAATTTACTGTATTTCTCTCTTCTAACGAATATTATATATTGATATGTGCGCGTGCAAATATTATATATTAAATATTATATATTGATTTAATAACTTTCGTGCGGTTGGATTGACATACCTCTTGTATTCTATTCAGGCCCAGCCCTATATCGAGCTGTTTGCACGCGAATGCACATTTAACATACATACACACATATACACGCGCGTGTTTAAAATACATACTCGTACATTTAAAGTGCACGGATCCGTGCACGTAACTTTTCTATTATTCTCCGCAGACGGCTTTCTCGGCTGTCTCGGTTACATCTCTTCTGCGATGCGTTGCGAGTTTTTAAACGAACCACCCGCAATAAACCGACAATAATATCACCGCTTTTCCGCCGATCTCAGTTTTTCCAAGATCGATAATGTCTGCATGCAGCGGTTTCCTCAACGTAAAGCAGACACGAGCGGAAAACTCTCTCGACGATTTGCTCTCGGAATTTTGAGCTTATAATTTATGACTATGAGAACTCCACGCCGACTGCGTTACATCGTGGCGTGCATAATGCACACGTGAACGAAGTCTGTATAATATTCGTACATGCATACATTCACAATTAGAAAATATGTTTTTAACACATTTCATGTGCTCCAAACAATCCAGCCAAATTTTTGTATTAATTTAATACAAGAATATGTTAGAAAATAATACAAATATTATATAAAAAAGTTGATACAAAAAGTAATTCTGATACAATTTGGAAACAAATTGTAGAAACACATTTTTTCACTAATATTAATATATTAAATTAATACGTACATCTTTTATTCGTTTATCTTAGAATTTATGTTTTAAAATATATCATTTTTATATTATTTATTTATTTATAAATTGTATTATTTTAACATTAACATAACAAATAAATGATGACGCATTTTTCAATCAGTTTAATACAAAATATTTGAATGTAACCCAATTACATTATATTAAGTTATCATTCGAATATATTAAAAATTTATCATGAAAATTTTAATAAAGATCGATTTTAACATAAGAACAAAATGTTTTTCTAGTGTTTATTTAATGAATACCTACATAGACACATGACATAATAATGACATATTACTTTAAAAATCAGAATATTTCAAAATTAGAGAGTTACTTTTTATCCGAGACATGGAAATATTAACAGAAAGAATACATTAATGTCGTGAAATTATAATGTACGCATTTACAGAGTAAATCTGCAAAGTAAATCTGCAGGAGCAAAAGCAAAATAAAACTCTTTGCAAAGTATATACAACGAGCAGGATAAAAATTAACTAGTAATAATGTGAGAAATTAAACAGATAATCTCAACCGCGTAATGAAATGATTAAGATTATAAAATGTAAAGGGTTTTCATTTATTACATTTCGAAATGCAATACTTCTACAATTTATTACTTAGATTGACAGCACTACTGAATCCAGTTTATTTATCGAACAATTAGTGAACTATATTCCGCGGTACAGAACTTACAATTAGTAGGTGCGAAGTGACGGAAAGCATAACTTCGTTATTCACTCTCGCAAGTTGGCGAACATTATACAGACCACGTTCAACCAATACCTGAATTAATACGAGAATTTATACACTGCATTGGTGTGTAGATATTCTTCCGGAAATAACATGGCGATACTTCGTCGGCTACGAACCTCTTCCCAAAGCAAATCAAGCACACACCAAGTCTGTTCTGCATATAAAATGTATTCGTAAAGAATCTCACGTCCCGGCAGAGAGGCAGACACTTTGCACGTAGCTACGCAATACTTTTCGAGGCGCATCTCGCGGTAGGTATACTTTATGGCGGTCGACTATGCAAGGGGCCGAGTATCAATTCGCGAGAAAAATTAATGTCCCCCCATCGGCGAGGTTGAATCGCTACACCCCGTGCGAGATATTGGCAGGCGTATGTTCGGTGGAAGAAATACTTTTCTAATAAGAAATATTACCGATGTGCATGCTCATACATATCATCGATATTTGTTAGGATACGATCTGACATATTACCACAAGAGAAAATAATGTTTTACTGTTCTACGTTTTTTACTGTTTTTTAAACTTATAATACAATATGTAATTTTAAAAGTAGAACTTCGAAAAGCATTTTGGAAGACACTTTTAAAAATCTAATGAAATTAAAATTTAATTGCAAAGTCGATTCAAAAAAGGGAAGTTGCGAATTAAATTTAATGGTTTTTAAAAAAGTTTATTTAAATAATTAATTCCTTGTGTTTATCGACCGACGTATATCATAAGTAGAATAGAATTAAGTTTTAAAGCAACAACGATAGAAAAAGATAACACTGCAATATTTAACAGCATTATAGAAGTGTGCTCGCAAAGTAGAATATTTAGATCACATTCATGATTATCTTAGCACGTGCTACAACGTAATGGCTACAAAAGTGCCATCTTCTAGCGTATGATGTGAAAACTGGGGAGCGAATGCTTGCATGATGCATTAAGTGCGGCAATGTGACGCAGGACACACGTTTTTTATCCATACTTTTTTATCGTACCGCCTCGTGCTTGTAAGAGCCATGCTTGTGTGGCGTAAGATGCGGAGACAGTTTAGGTGTACATGAATTCTACATGAAGAGGCCCTGGCGCCGTGTATATGCGGTTTGCGAGAGAACGGCGTGCCTGCTTCACCAAGTTGTACGTTGCAACGGTAAATTTGCATCGGCCATTTCTCGCGATGCGTCTCTCTTTCGATGCTTCTCGAAATGCTCAAGGCAGAGTCCGGTCAACACGACATGTTTACATACGTAATTAAACTGTACTCAATAAATTAATGATAAATAATTCTAATATTTTATGCGCTCTTTGAGATACGATCGAATTATCTGTAATTATACTAGAAAAATTTCTATTTTTTTTAATGCTAAAATAACCTGATAACGTTTCTTATAGTATTGTTGGCGTTGATTTCATATGTTTATTAAATTTATAAGAAGTACAAGGTTTTTGAGTAACATGCATTTAAAAATCCTTTATTTTTATCTCTTCTACTTATACATATAAATAAATGATTTATAGGGAATAACTACTGATTTTAACATAATTTCCTGCATAATTATAAAAGGCTTCAAACAAAAATATATTATTTTAATTAATTAAGAGAAAAACCTCGTACAAGCTATTAGCAAAATGTACAAATTTTTGAAAAGAGATGTTGGTTACAAAAATTAATTGGAGCCCGTAAGATAAATTTTAATTTTATTTTCAGAATTAACATAAAAAAGTATAAATTAATCAAAATTATCCATTTAACAAAATCATTGTCGACTAGTAATATTTAATTTTATGTTAATGATGTCATGTCGAATTCTCCTTAAAGAAAAAAACAGTGCATTATTAAAATCAACTCAAAATTGTGATTAGATTAAATTCTGATTTACGACTACAAAAATCTCGGTTTTTTTAAATTCAAGTTTTTATTAATATTGTCTTGTTATTATGAAAATTTTTGAAATTATTACTAATATGAAGACATTATTGTTATTGTATCATAAATTTGACGTTCATTCAAGCTGATCAAAATAGATGTCTTTCAATATTTTCAATACTTCCAATGCTGCGACGCAAAGTCGATATTACCGGGTTTTCTTCGCGATTATCATACATGTCGCGTTGTGGCGCATTATATTTTCATATTTTATGACAACTGGAATATTCTTATATGGAATATGTTCATTTTGATTCTCACTTTGACAGTTTTTGTTTCTATTCTATTTAAATCTGTGCGTTAGAAAGTGTAGATGCATCAAATAAGTATGATTTAAAAAAATCATAAATCTTAAATGCCTTACAGCTATAATTATAGTTTAATAAATAATATGATATTCTATTAAACCAATTTAATTAAATTCTTTTTGTTATAAATGTTCCATACACATTCTATAAATACATATGCAACTATACGTTTATAAATTAGTCCTTAATATAAATATTTAACATCTATTAAAACTTTTAAATAACTGGATATATATTAAAAAATCAAACAGGATTTTTAGATATATAAATCAAAATCTTAAGATAAATCGCAAAATAAACTTTGTTCGTAGTACGATTCGATGTTTTTACAGCAGCTCAGCAAATTTTGCGACTTAAGCTATTCGACAATATCTCTGTTTAGAAACTTAAACCGTTCTCGGGAGCTTAGCTCGGCACTTTTCTATAGCTGTACAACTAGCGGTGGGTCAACATAGGGGAGAGGTTGGCGACCGGAAGGAGAAGAATGGTAAGAGGTAACAGCAAGCACATAACGGAAATTGCCATTAAGGTCACAGTTCTATTGGGACTAGCGGCGGCTAATCAATTTGCAGTCATTTGCCGATAGTTTTGGGGTAGTAGAGTCTATGTACGAGTGACATTTACAACTGAAACGACTTCCGGCACACAGTATCATAGTTATGTACCGCTGTTTGAAGCTTAACAGCAATTCCCGATATATCCGCGCTCATGCGTTTACTATTTCAAGCGATGTCTCGTATTCAAGTTCGCTCAGTGCAATTTATTTAATGCTAATACCACTATCACATATAAAATTTTAGTTGGGAAGAACATTATTTTCGGCATTGTGTTTCGCGAATATAATACAAAAAGCGAGTTTGTGAATTATCAATTTTCTTATTAATGTAATGTGTAGAAGCAAGATATATGAAAATTAGTAATTTATTTTAAAGCTCCTTACTCTGCATCATGCGTAGTTAAACCAAACTGGGAGAGAAATCTTTATGCCAGTACTTACTTCTAAAGTGGGATAAATCATTTAGTCTTAACGGTTTATTAAAATTTGCATAAATCATATTTTGATCACATCGAAAGTCAGAATATTTAATACTTTGGACTTATTCTACTTTTTTCGAAGGTTAAAATGGCTTAGTTTTTTATGTGTTTGTATTTAATTGTAAATATATTTGTGAAATTAGTGATCAAACGACACATTGGATTATTTGTATTTATATGCAAAATACTTTTCAATGCATGGCACATTTTGTTTTTGTCAGACCACATAAAATGCAATTGACTGAAACTATTGCGCAAATAGAGGTCAAATCGATAGTATCTGTAGGACACGCGCGTACACTCTTGGCAATCATCGGGTCAACGATCGCTTACTCGATTCGCGTTACTAAGCGAAACCAATGTGGCGTAACAGCCAGATATTTTACAGTATACTGTACTTGGGGATGAACGAATTAAATGATATTCGAAGTTTGTATTTCTATCTATGACTTATATATTATATTAAAAAATTACAATATATCTTACGCTAGTTAAGGAGTTCATTCTCAATGTTCAAATTGTGCACCTCAGAACCATCAAGTATTCATGATCAATTTACTGTTGTATGCGTTGAAGATGGCTTAAATATAAGTCAAAACGTTCGTATGTATTGATAACCAAGAAATTATGTATATATTACTTATATGTAATAATATATGTGAATAGATATATGCTAAAGTCAAGCTCTCAATTATCCTTATTTTACTTCATAATTAATTTTATATCTTATAATATCTTATATTGTAATATTTTATAATTCTGAATCTTGACAAATAAATCTCACGTTAAAATAATATGACAACTGAATGACGTAATAAAATTCATAAATTGACAAGGTATTATTTGATCATGAATATTACAAGATTTTATTTTATCGTGAATCTTAATTTGTGTATCAAATGCATTCCTCGGTTGTTTAATCTGAATATTATTCCGAGAAATAATGTCATCCTTTTTACTTTGAAACATTTTGAATAGTTTATTACAACTTTACGTAACAAAATTTTATTAAAAGTAGGTATATCAAAGTTCATCATAATATACCCGTATTACTAGGAGCCGCTTTCGCTTCGCAACTCGTCGAGTAAAAAGCGAATAGCCTCACGAAGATGGCTTCCGACAATTCAACGAACAGTAATACGGCTTTCTTGGAAAAAGGCATTTCTATAGAACGAGCTTTTTCACCGGTCGCGACAAAGTGCGTATCCCGACACGTCGTCATACCTGCCGTTTCGTAACGTTAATCCGCGCTGCGATCATATAAAAGCGCAACACGAAAATGACGGTCATTTCTCATCTCCTCGCGTAACTCGTCTGCGGTATCAGAGAGTCATCCGATGCATCCTACCAATCGGGAAATATCGTGGTGTCGATGTATCGTACATCATGCATAACCTTGCACCTTGAATTTACAGTAACCATGCGCGGCGGTAGGCTCGCCTAAGCGCGCATTAAACTTATATTACGAGCCCGCGGGTATACTTTGACATGTCTCGGGATGTGTGTGAGTGATGGCCTATGTATTCTCACTTGGGACGAGTATACGCGCACGTACGAAGCCTGTGAAAATTCCACGTAATGTATTCTCGACGAGAGAGAGAGAGAGAGAGAGAAAGATATGCACATATAGGAAATTTATATTGGGACTTAATTACGTAACCGCGATTCGTTGTGAAGCCGGAGATGTCTTATTTTAAATTAACATTCCTGAAAACCAGAAAGTTTATTTAAGTCAACGAAATGCAATATATTACGATATTTCATATTAATTTATGGAAAACCTTTCTATCGTGTGGATTGTAGTGTAATGTTATTTTTAGAATCACATTAACTTTTAAATCGATAATTCGAGAGCCTTGGAAAATTTGAGCCTTGGAAAATCTATTGTAGTAATGTATTGTACAAAGTGTAGATGTAGGTAAAATTTATTAATAAAACGAATATACTTCGAATGTAAATATGCGCATATAAATAAAAGTGTATAGTTGTTTCCTTCATGTACAGACTCGTAGTTACGGATAGATGGATGGCTGTTAGTAGAGATTTAACCGCATTGCCATCCTTACATGTGTGGTATACGTTGGTGAATTGTGCCGGCGGCGCAGTCAACGAACGCATTTACGTACACTAAACATTAATCAGAGATACACGCAAAGGTACCAATCATCGATGTACTGATCGAAACCCGTTTCCGTTTCGTTTATAAGTTGCATGGTATCGTACGACTTAATGCCTCAAAGGTGTCACAAATTTCAATTCGAATTTTGCCAAACGAATTGCTTAAAATAGATACGATAAATTGATAAACTACTCTTGAATGAATTGGCACATGATACATAAAAGCTTTTTAATCGTCGTGTCTAAAATTAATTAAATCTTTTACAAATGATTGATTTTAATGATAATAGATACATGATAATAGGAGACATGACTTTTTTTCTGAATTTTCTAATTTTTGGAGAGTCAGTAAAGAATACACACAGTAAAAAACATTTTGTATTTATGTTAAAACGAATACTTGTTAAAATTTTTGTATTTAATTTTTAATACATCTGAGTTTTAATTTAACATAATATGACTGTGTTATTTGAATATTTTGTGTTAAACTAAAATTTAACATTATTTTAGTATTAAAATAACACAATTATAGATAAATAAACAAATAATATAAAAATAATGTGGTAATGTTTTAAAACATAAATTCCAAGAATAAATGAATAAAATGTGTGTGTTGATTTAATGTATTATAAATGTTAATCTCACTAAAAAAATACGTTCTGTACAACTAGTTACATATTTTATATGTAAAAAGATACAGATATTTTGTATAATTTTCTCTTTGTAACAGTAAATATCTGTTAAATCTATATGTTTGCCTAAATTAAAATGTAAAAGCAACTCTAATTTCAGTTAAATTTAACATTATAAATGTGTTAATGTAACCTAAAATTTGTTTTTAAATTGTGTCAAAGTATTACGCTTCTTGTATTATTGTAATTTTTTACATAGTACTTGTACTGCTTTCTAACATATTCATCTTATGTTAAATTAACACAAAAATTCGGGTGGACCGTTTGAGACATGTGAAATGTGTTAAATTTAACATATATTTTTTTACTGTGTACCATCATACATAAGTATATAATTTATGTTTTCAAATAAGCACAAAACACAAAATACAAGCTATCATATGCATATTACAAAACGAAAAAAAAAAAACGAAAATGCCAATTTGAAAAGAGTTCCAGTGCAAGAGTAAATTTGCGTGTTGTTTGTATAATTCGGTGAAACGAATTTTCGTTTATGTGCGGTCGGTATATGCCAGTCTTTTTTTCACTTCTGCGTGCGATCGCGGGTGAAACTCGTTTTTGTCATGGCTCGTCTGCATTATGCTCGAGTACGGATACAATGACAGACAAAACGAATCGTTGAGATAATTGTCGGTTGAACCTCGGGTTGAATGACTTCTCCCACGAAAGAGGACGCCGTTGCCAATGCGCGTCCGGCGCATTCGGAAGGCTAAAGATTATACGTGACTTTAGTATACGAAGAGTTATGAGAGATCCTTTTAACCCACGTCATAATTTACACAGTAAATAAAAGTCAGATGAATATTACGAATGTATGAAGTGATGTGTTTAATAATGAAATGGTGCTTATCATATTGTTACATGTATTATCTAGCAAAAAAATAATATCAATATATATATTTTTGAATCTTTAAATTAAGTGATACAATTTAGAATAAAATAAAAATGGAAGATTTGATTAACAAATGAAAGTACTATATTGTGTCGGATTTGTTAAATCTATGCGAATTTCATCAATTTCAATCAAATATTCCATTTTATAGAGACTAATGCTAATACACTAGATTGGTTTTTGCGAGTTGAATTTATATATTCATGGCAAATAAGAAAATTGTATCAATTTGCTAAAATGAGTCCTTGTTATACATCTGATATTATTTGTAATAACAATTTCGTTATCCCTGTAATTATATTTTTATTTTTCGGAATAATTTATTTATTTGCGTAGAGAAAGGTTTTATTTTAGGATTAATTTAGGGAAACAACCAATTTAAAAATCTTTATAAAATTTGATATGCGTATATATTTTTTAATTCTAATTAAATACAAGGAATATTTAAATATCGAAGCTTAAGTTTTATCATTATTGTTGCAAAAGTAAAATATTTAATGCTCCATGAACGTTTGGCTAGGAATTCAATTAATGTTATGGGAAGTAAAAAGTTAACGTGAGTTAGTTTATGTGAGTTAAAGTAAAAAGTTTCCAATATCGTTTTCGATTTTATCTGCAATGCTTGCTATGGAGGTTATCGATATCGCATTTTTAGGAATCCATAACTGAAAGGAAGCTACGATAGCTCTAGTGTACTTCCTATACCTACAACAGCCAGGAGCAAATTGCCATATTGAGCAGTTGAAAAGCTCGGCGAGTCGCGAAGCTTCATTTCCGTTCGAAGTTCCCCATCGGCGATTATGAGCTGCGAATTCTCGAATCATCCGACACGAACGTTTGCGACCGAGGCGTTGACCTCCGTAATTGCAATCGCGAATTTCATGTGCAGGTGCAGGTGCGTGCTCTGCCTCCAACATCGAGGACGTTTAATACCTTCGGCGAATAATTTCGCAACCAAGAAAAAACCACGACGCGATGCGGGAAAGCGTGCGCACGCGCGCGCAGAAATTCTTTTGCAAAAATGCGGCAAGAAAAATAAAGCTCAACTATCCCGGATGCACCGAACCATCGGCATGCGATATATAAATGTAAATGAGTGGTGCTTTCGTGGTATGTGCAATTAAGAGATTATGAAATTCTTCCTTATCGGAACATCCTTCTCGTTCACTGTACTGTCGTCTCTCCTCTCCTCTCCTCTCCCCCCCCCCTCCGGCCCCACCTCTGTCTCATCATCTCCCTCCTATTCCGAGTTTTCCGGTTTATGATTTATGGCCCGAAAACGTGTGATGAAATTATACAATTATTTCAACGCTTGTTGAATTTCGAATCACGTTTGCACAAAGTGAAAACTGTCAATTATCAAGTGGTTAACACATCGAAACAAACGACAAATGATTAATGCCTGTAAATTGATCAAAAAGTGTAAGCTTACACTTTGTATGTTTTTTTGCATGATTTTTCACAAAGCTTACTTTCCATTATTGGAAATTTGAATAAAAAATATAAAAGAATTGTGTAATTTTTCCGATAAAATCGGGATTACAATTTATTAATTTTTGTTAATTGCTACTTTTTGATAGATTTGATTTTTTACGATATTATTTTACGAGAAAATACCAAACTGATCTCGAACGGCATAAAAACTCGTTTCACCGTAACATCCACATATTTCTATCGATTATATGTTTTGGCTTGCCTCCCCTCTCTCTTTTTTCTAGAAGATAAAAATATAAACAGAGGCAGAGGTACCTAGCGGATCGGAAAAATCTGATGGCAAGAGAGCGTGAAAAATGAAAAATAAATAACATCTTTTCACAAGGGTATTGTTACAGAGGTTGAGGCGCCGCTTCAAAAGGGTTTGGCAGATACCAATCAATATCATGAAATATAATCTATACACCACTTGATATATTCGTGTAGAGCATCGCACAATTAATATTCGTTTACATAGACTCGAAACAGTTATATCGATGCTCGAGTAACATTATACTCTGCTTTTGTACATGTCAAACAATATTTTTATATATGCAATATATTTAACAATTTTTTTACAAAATTATGTTAATAAAGGAGCATGAAGTTCAATCAGTATCTTGGATACACGGCTTTATGTAAGTGCTTCTCAGCGCGTTCCACAGGAAATTAAATGACAACGGTCGGACCGTGTCGCGCATTTTTACAAAATCCACCTCCGTTCTTTCTCATAGCGGAATACCCCTATCTTTCCTCTCCTGCAACAGTAAACTCGAACGCGAAGGAGACAGAAACGACGTCAAAAATACATGGAAAATGGAACGCTGCAAGCTATTCTTTTTATAAAGCCATACGCGCGCGCGTGGTGTGCCTCGAGACAATGCTCGGAATAAATCCGATCGGGATCGATTTGGTGATAGAAGGTCTGCCATTATACGCATGTAGCTCGGAGCTATCTCCGGCACACGGATGCAACTACTGGCAGCTACAAGGCTATTGATTACCGATCATGTGTGCGAGCGGTGCGTAAGGCCGATCTTATTTGACCCGCGTTACATTTCGAATCGTCAGTCAAAAAGACTAACATGTGTGTATTCAATGATATCGATAGTGTCGCTTTAAGCTATCCGCTACCATCGGATTACTCGCGGGATAGTTAACATGTTGATATTTAGTTGCGTTAGAGTACTATCATTAAATTCACGGGAATTTCAGAGATCTGCAATGCTGAAACGCGATATTCGCACGAACTTTGCGAGAAGAGCATTTCGCTACGTTTTTTTTTTGTATATACCTCACGGTGCGCTAACTGGAAAGTGAATGTGTTGATATCAAAATATATTTAAGTAATCTAATTTTTATTAATATTATTCTTCCAAAACTTTGTTTCAAGTATTTGTATATAGATTTAAGTTTTTAAATTTTTTATTTTTCAACATAATATGGAAAATTAGACAAAGTTAACAAAATTTTAATGTAAAATTTATTATATTAAATATATTTTTACATGTTAATTCGCATATATAATTAGCGCAAAATATATTATTCATGCAGGGAAATTTTTTTAAAAATGATCTTAAGTATATAGAAAGTATATGCAGAAAATAAACATTAATTAACAATTTTATATTATGAGTACATGTTATTTTAATATAAACAAAAAGAACTTCTCGTATTTCTGATTTTGGAAGCTAAATTCGGTTATATGAATACTTTTTGTGCACTCAAATAATACGGTTTTCTATTCTATTATTTTAAAATAATATATTTTAATGTAAGAAAAAAGGCTCAAATAATTTATAAAATTAATAAGTATAGGGTTACGAGGCAAGCAGGTCTTACATATATAATAAATGCTATGTTATTAAAAAAATAAGTTTATTACAACAAACGTTTCAATTCCAATTGGATCATTCTCAATGTTAAACTTGATACAATTGTTGTAATAAACTTATGTTTTTTTAATAACACAGCATTAAGACTTCGCTTGGTTCGTAGCCCTATATTTATTATTAATTTTAGAATATATTTTAATTATTATACGCACACGCACATATTTTTAGGTAAAAGAATTTTTCGAAATATACAATTTATTTTATTCTTTGTTAAAAAATTGCCAATTAATGTTTACTTTTTAAAAGTAAATTTTTAAAGTTTACTTTTTAAAAGTAAATTTTTTTTTAAAAGCTATTTCTTCTGGGTGAATACTTTTTGCATTCACTATATAAACTTAAACGAAATTTGAAATTTCTTATTTTTTATTCACAATACAACTGTTCGTGATATTAGGGAATTTCGAGCAATATGTTTTGAATATGATAAGGTTAATACCACTTGCGTATGCGAGAAATAATAACTAATACATGATAATCTCTAGATGAAAATTGCCGCGTCACGTTGCGATTATCTCGCACAGAACATTGCATTTTAATGTTTTATTACATTTAAAATATTGTCAGATTTATTGAAAAATACAATAAATGCCAAACGTATATTGCTTTTTTTTGGGCATCCATCATTTTTCCATCAAACTGCGCTTTTTCTGTTTCAGAGTTGCCACAAAGGAATATCGAAAAACCACCATAATCGATGATTTTCACGTTTAAGCGGATTAATTGTATTTACAATATCATTTACGTTATTTTTATAATAACATAAACAATGCGGCTCGCTCCTTTTCCATTAGAGAATTCTCTAATACATTCTCCTTTATTGAAACAATATTTCGCTTAGTATCGTCTCGTCTATCGCAAAAATTGGTCAAAATTTCACGCATTCCTCATTGGTTGGTCACATGAATGCGTTATTCTCGCAAACGAATATCGGGAGCGACGGGTCAGTTATCTGACCAATATTGCATCGTGTCTATTAATAATCTATTAATATCCATCATTTAATAATGACTGGTGATGACGATGATTATGTGATACTCACGTTATATTTAATGTATGCGTGAACATCATATTTAACGGAAACAATACTCAATTGACACATGAAATAGTCATACTTGACTTATCATATTTATGTAGTTATGAATTAAAATTGTGGAACCAATAACGCAACAGAACCAGCAATAAAGATACCTTTCGTGTTTGTCGATAAATTATTTATGGTATTAGAACACGGATTTATAAGGGAAAGAAGACAGCGGATTTCCGAGATTGATGCCATGAGTAATGTGCGCTACGCTTTAAATCATATCACGGTATAAAAGTTGTGTACGGAAAAAAACGATTTTTGCTGTACTGAAAAAAGTGTCTGGTTATAGCTATCAAATATTGAGTAAAATAATTTCAACTAAATGTTGAGATACTATAATCAAACATAATTTTACCTTTACAAATATTTAATAAGTATTACTGTTGGTACCATTTAATACTTACTAAATTTTGTAAAGATAAAATTGTATTTATTTATATTACCAACATTTAGTTAAAATTATTTCACTTAATATTTATTGGTTATAACTAAATTTTTTTTTCAATGTGAAATATCTAAAGATTAGCCAAATACAAATCTAAAAATAATTTTATGGGACTATCGATAATTATAAAATGTTTATAATGTTAATTGCTTATTATGCTTGAGTTTCCTACTAATTATTTTTAACCTAATTATTTTTAATAAAATTATTTCCAAATCTGTATTTAGTTAAATTTTTGGATATTTCAACAAAATCATTCATTTCATAGCTTTATGTGATTTATCTATCTCACATGAATAGTGATCTTAGTAGTTTTTCTAATAATTTCAATAAATTGTTATCTTTAAATCTTAAGCTGTAAGAAATTGATCAGTTGAATATCAGAAGAATATAATTGGTTACTTTCTTACTTAAAACTTAAAGCTTAAGACTTAAAGATTAGATAACGGTTTACTGTAACCTATAAAAGTTATCGATACTAAATATCATATAAAGATATAAGCGTGTAGTGTATCAGAAATATCAAGCAAACAGCATATTATGCTTGTAATTTATCGTTTAATGTGATAGTTCTGTTATGTGAACTCCGCGCGATCGTAGTATCACTTGCATTTTGGACTTTTTATACTTAGATTAATTATACGTATGAGGATAATTATGATTACAATATTATTTTCAGTATATAAATTTCGTAATCGTAGATTAATAGTTATCAGTAATATCATAACCACAAGTAGTATCAAAATATGAAGATAAATAACAGACTTTTATATTATATAGTATAGATATAGTTGCTAACATGAATATGAAATAATTTCCTGAAGTAAATCTCATTACGACTATAATATTCTTATTATGATATTGTTTCTTATTTTGGCAGCTATTTCAAAATTTTGTATAATATTTGTTGGTAAGATATTACGCGAATAAATAATTATTGAAAGGAGCGAGCGAAGCATTACGTGTAAATAAAAATAGCGTTGAGAATGCCGAATAAAATCTCGGGCGATTAATCATTAATATGTAAATTAATAATTGTCAAAGTTAATAATAATTGATCAAAGTTTTAATTTATTATCCGCGAGTGAGTGAATGTGAAATTTGGAGGAATTTACTATGGAGAAAGGAACGGTACTGATAAACATCATCTCAAGTGAGTAAACTCGATGATTGTTGATTTATTTATTTGCAATCATTCATTAATTCCCGCGTTTTTAGAACCTTACTATTTTCGTTATATTTTCGCGATCTGACAAATAACAATAAAATTACAATTATTGGGGCATACCTAATGTTTTAAATAACACATTAATAAGATGTATGTATTTTTATATCAAAGAAATTGATTTATCTTGTTGAAAATACATTATTTAGGAAACTAATTATGATCATAAATTATGAGATATATCATGGAATAATTAACAGAGTATTTTCATTAAATTTCCCTTTGATGAAATATGATATACATAATAGTATCAAAGCTTTATTTGAAGAAAGGCGAGTAGAATATTCATTAGGGAATAATGAAATTTGAATTCGAGAGCGATATCACTTTTATCTTTTCCTGAGCTTTTTACCCAATAACCCCTATACAACGAGTTGTGTACACGGCCTGTCATTACGAATTACAGAGCAGCTACGAGAAAGAGTCGCGGCCGTGGACACACGGGCGGCAATTAAAGGCGTAAAAGCATTCTACCGGATAGCACGTCACGCACGCATGCTAATTACGCTAATGAATATTTATTCAATCGCTGCGTGTAACCTCAGCCAGGCCACGTCACAAAGAGCCGCGGTCGCATAACGTCCGACACGGATATAACATATGCCGTGTATGCCCGCACACGTCCCAGGCATACGCCGTGTTGTGTGGCTCAATTCTCGCGTAGCGTTTGTGATATAATACCGCGCCGGGACCTTCCTTGATGCTGTTCACCAAGTTCGTCGTCACGCGTGTCTAATTGCGACATTCAGCGTCAAAAACCGTATTACCGCGGATATTTCCCTTGGAGAATTACGCGTAAATATCCCTGATTACAGTTGGCGAGATCCTACGGGTGACAAGTGAACAGTTTACGTTAGCACATCCGGCGCGCGTTGCAGGTAGCGAAATTTCGCGAAATATCATATCTACTTTTGCTGCAACGCGCAAACATTTTTAAGCGTATATTTACATAAAAATAACTTTTAGATAACTTTTTTACATTTCATGCAAAATCTGATGACAATGTTTTTATTTGTATTTCTTTTTTTATGCGATAATTTATGATTTGTACAATATATTTTCCTTTTTTGTACGGTAATTTAATATTTGTATAATTTATGATAATTATTATAAACACACGAAAATCTGATGGCTATAAACTATTTTTTTTTTACATGCAAACGTATATGTGTTTGTATTAACTTATTTTGAACATATAGTAAGCTTCTAAAAGAGATATATACATTATACCTACGAAAAGCGGAGTTTTCAACTAAAGCCATGTCCCCCCGTGCAGCACGTGGTAGAAAAAGAGATTTATAATTTTACACCGAGTAAATATGATCTCGCGAAACATATGCGCTAGTGAGAATGGATAGAAAAAAAAAACTTGGTGAGCATGAGAGCACGAGAAATGGTTTAGGATGTTCGCTCCGGGAAATTGTTTATCTTGATATAATATAGCTACGGTTTTCGCGCAGAAACCTGAACGTAGCCAAACATTAAGACATTATAAAGGTCCCGACATCATAAAATGCCCGTAGCACCAACTGCCGCTTGATAAAACAAAGTACAACTCGTGGAAAGTTTACTGGATGGATGGTCATGCTCGCAGCAGGGCCACCAAGTTTATAAGAACAGCAACGTTCATATACGCGGTATTTGATATATTTTTATACGCTTTCGTAATGCAGAACAACATCGCGCATGACAAATGATAAATAATTAAGAGATTTTGAGACAAACATTAATTTACTTCCAACTTGAATATGATATTAAACGTGTTAATTGATTTTTAAAAATTCTCTCATGTTGCTAATTACAAACTTCTGACACAATGAAAACATAAAATTCAAAACAACAAATTTAATATGATTGATTATTGAACCATTTTTATTTCCATATGAGTAGTAATAAAAACAAAAATATTTGGTAAAGCATCACCTCTGATGACAATATCGTGACAAATATTTTATACATTTTCTTAATAGTGAAACTTTCTCACATATCGCTTATATTTTCAATATAACATATACATGAACTATATAGATTCCATATACTGTATTTATTTGCTTATTCATATTTTGCGAGTTGCACGTGTCGCAATGTGAAAAAGTTTCGTCGCTCATAGTCAGTTTACTCTCGCATATCCGTTACTCTCGGGAATTTTAATTCCTGAAAATTACGGCGTCCTGTGTGCAAGCCTGCATTAAAAGATAATGGGCGAACGCGCTATAGTCGAGTAATTTTCGTAAATACCTTCTCTACGTCGTAAAACGCCGGGGAGCACGTCGTGCGTCGAAACAAAATGCAAATCCAGGAAAATTGAATAGACGAATAGTCAAACTCGGAGGAGTTCTCTCATGGGTTAGCTTGCAAAAATTTCCGCTCGATAATCATTCGCAATTATTAACATCAGTTGCTTGGCAACTATTAATTATTAACAATTATTATAAAAAGTTTTTTAATATTATCTTATAACTTATTAAACATTTTTTTTACTCTTACTAAGAATTTTTATTACTATATAGATACCTATCGTGGAATGAATAAATTTTTAATTTAAAATTAATTTAAAATTAATATACAAAGGATAGTTTGAAATGATATATTTTCTTATATAGAATTTTATAATGTAAAATAACAAAAGGTAAAAATTGTGTCTTTTCCGTGAATGTAATCAAGCGAGATATCAGATTTCCGTTGCTAAGCATAAAACTCGTAATGATTGAGCATTATCAACTTCGATATCCAAGCAGTCGAAGAGCGCGTGCAAGGTTCCAACATTCATGAGAGAAAGTCTAATCCATGCACTCCGGAATTAATTAGCGGAGTTCTGATAAAGCAAGCAAAACGGTCGGAAACTCTGCCTTGTCGCGCTTAAAGCAACTCAAAAAGTCCGCCGTATGTAGTCTGCGGTTTTCAGTCCCATTACTCTGCTCACCACCGTTTTTAATTTGGGTTACCCGACTTGCTCGAGTGAATGCGCCGAGAAAAGTTTCCGTAGCTCTCGCTGTCATTGACGCTAACAATCGAGACTGCAGTCGAAACGTGGCAAGATTAAAATATTTTTAAATATTTAAATATGTAAATAGTAAATGGGTCACGCATCCTTTTTGCTATTTTTGTAAAATATGCATTATTTTTAATATTTGAATAAATGACTAAAAAATTATGTATTTTATCTATGAAGATTATGTAAGAAATAGAAGTAGATAATGATAAAACAACATACAATGGATTATAAAGATGAACAAAATAACGAATTAATTTGAGATTACTTTAAAAAAGCTATTTTATTTTTTATTCTTGACAGAATCTCATTATTTAGTAAAAATTGACACAAATTTTATAAATTGCTGTATTTTTATATATATAATAATAACAATTTACTGCCGCGAGATAGATATACAATAGATATAGATTTTGTGAGAGTCTGTTTAAGCATCCCGTTTACTCACTGCAGCCATTTGGGACTCAAAAGAAAGAACATAAAGAAAATTCTTGCAAACTATATTAAAAAATATGATTGTGAATATTTTTTAATAAAACAACATTTACAATCGATAGAATAAATTTGTAAAATATGTTAAAAATTTTCTTTGTGTTCTGTCAATCAATAAATGACTATATAATTGAATTAGATATAAATATGATTTTATTTTATTCCGAAATAATAGAGTTTTCATTATACATACTATATTTTACAGATGTATTCTATTAAATGCAAATATTATTTTATTAAAAAGTATTTCCATTTTCATATATTTTGCTAGAATTTTTATTATATATTTTCTCACTTCTGACGACATCAATTTGAAAATCCGTGGTGACTGGTTATAAAGTTTTAAAGGAATAAAATTTGATTATTCCACGGAACAAGAAATGATCCTAATATGTTCGATATTTCCGCGTGTATCTCTGTTTTGATGAAAAACGGTGAGGAGCTTAGAGTTTCGTCTGCTATATTTTGCGCAGGGCGAGCATAAAATGCTCGAGATCCGGGATGCATGCATAAATGTAACGCGTCGTATGCACGAGATGCGCGCGCGATGTCACGAAAGTAAGGAAAATAGAAGCGTTGTTCGGCAGACACGCTCGTAAAATTGACATGAAGATGCCGCGATGGCGACGTGGCCCGGGATGAGGATAGCCATCCGTTTCCGGTTCGCGAGAGAAATACAATACTTCTGAGGATTTGCATAACGCTACGTGAAACCGCCGCAAAATTATCTCAACTCAGGCATGCTTCTTACTCTTTATAAATTTACAAATGCTTTTTAACTTCCTCTCTCTACTCTCTTTCTCTCTTTCTCATTATTACTGACATTTAATAACACGGGAAATTATTTATAATGAGTATTATTGACTGCCATTAGTGCTTTTCTGGAGATATTCTCTCATAACTTTATTAAGTAGAATTCAAACCCATTCAGGTCACGCTAAAATGTCTGTAACATAGTTACTGATACCAGGTCAGACCTCCAGGTATGACCTCTATTTAATTTATGTTAATTATCTCTTTAGTGTCATACTACAGCAATGACATTTAGGATATTCAACTTAATTTGAATGCTTATAATAATATGTTACTATAAAAATGAACATATCATAAACAATTTTCTCAATCGTCGAAATTCCAGACATAAAAAAAAACATAACAAATATAAAGATACATATCAAGCGAGTGTATATATCTTTATTTATAAACAAGTTATAAGCATTAGAAGAACATTGAAAAAAAATGCCATACCCAGAGTGGCACCGAAGAGTTAAAAGACCCTAATTAATTTCAAGGAATCAAAATGATATAACTTGTATAAAGAAAATGAATATTAAGTATATTTTAATAAGATTGATCTAAATTTGCAAATAGTAACATAAAGAAACTTAAATTGTTTAACATTTTTGATAAAAAGATTTATAATTGAGTAGCTCCAACAGATCCACCAGCTTCGAAGAGATAAGAGTTATATACGTTTTAAATATGATGCATTGTTCTTCGATATCTAGTTTATTTCCACCCATTTCTGCCAATTTCAATGTATATAATATATATTAGCTTTAATCTCAATTCAATTTATTCACCTTTTCCTTCTTAGACTAGAAAAAGATGAAGAGTTAATTGAAGATTAAAATTAAATATTGATAGAAACGCGAATTAAATAAATTTCAACGTGATTTTTAGACATATTCCATGTATACACATATTTATTAATCGGGAATACATCGTCGTTGTAGCTCTTATACGAGTCGGAATAGATACATAGGTAATGGATTAACGCCAAGCCATAGATTCCGGTTGTTGCAATCTTGCTGTAGGTCTTTGGTATAACTATTCGATGCCATATACAGCAGAACAGTCCTCCAATTAAGATAATTAATGATCGCGATATTACGCGTATTTGGACGGCCTGGCGATTGGTTTAATTCTCTGTCAGCTACAAATGAATCAAACTGATTCATAGTTTCACGTAATTATCAATCAAAGTAGCGCACATGTGTTCGTAATGTTACTTTTAGATTATTCTTTTGAATTAAAATATTAGTTGGAAATAATTACAACAATTTCGATTCGAAATTGATGCTATAAAGTTATAACTTTCTTTTTCGTCTTCTTGGTCTTTTATTCTTTCTTCTGCTCTTCTTCTTCTTTTGCTTTTCTTCTTCCTCGTTTTTACAAAACATATATTGCAATACGCGCGTTATTGGTTGCGAGCCGCGTTTTCTTTTCAGATATCTAACTGCAATGCAATTCGACACTCCGATACAACAGCTCTGGCAAGACTGCAAGAGAACATGGGCGACGTGGCTTTCTTTTCTCGAGCGCCGAGCACGGGGAAGAAATTATCTCCGCCTCGTTTCCCACGTCGTACGCAGCTTTGTCGCGGGTAGGAAGGAGAGTCTCCGCGAATTTCGGTATAAAAATAACGGGCGCGTGCCGCATTATTTTACCTTGCGAGCGATCGTGCCGACCGAGGACGCATCGTGCATTGTAATGCGTGCGGACCCCCGTCCTCGCAAATTGCAGTCGAGTAATATCTATGTCTGGACGTGACCGCAAAAGCAGATTCGTGTCTCTTCTCATGAACCCAGTAATTATATCTACTCGCTGCGAAAAATCTCTGATTGCGCGGTCGCTTCGCTAATTAGCTAGGAAATAAAACTCCAACGGTCACGTTTGCACTTTACTGTCTTCGCTCTTTCGCTCTACATAGATTGATTCTGTTATCAAGTTTTTGTGAGGTGCGCGTACCCACACATATGTTAACTTCCATTAGATTTTAGAAATCTGCTGACCTTTAAAAACAGTTGAAATTATTTTGTAATAGATTAAGAATTAAAATTACTACAATTATCAATACTATTTCCAATTATATTTTTTATATTTAATGTTTACATTTAAAAGAATTAAAAATTGTAAGAAAATTCTTTATTTAATTATGATCTGAAAAAGAAACTATTTTAACATAACGCAAAATAATATAATACCTATGTATATACACCAACATTGTAGAACTGATTTGAGATGTAAATAGGATATGAATAGATAATAAGGATAAATAATTGCACATCCTCTGAAATAATTATATAGCGGATTTGAAATTATCTTGTCGCTATATATTTTAGCAATTTCAGAGGTTTCATCTTTCTCGTTAAATGAGCAATTTTGCTTTGATTTCGAAAAGCGATCTAATAAAATTTTTAGGAAGAAATAAAAAGGGAGAAAGATATTTATTTCCAATTATCGTGAATACATATTTCTCGTTAACATCTTTGAAAAGAACGAGATCTATATCTCCTTTATAGATTAGATCTTGTTACGCTTGATGTGCTATCCGAATTACTTTAACACACAGCCATAGTCGTCTATAACACAATACCCTAACGATTTATTTGGCTACCGATATCGTGGTACGATCGAGAGGCGACTAAAAGGAATCGATGAAACTACATAAAGTAACTCATCGACCATAAATGGCTAATAGAAATAGAGGTCGACGGCGTTGTGGGACCACTGAGCTTGGACGGAGGACGCCTTGAAAAAAGTACAGAAATAGATATTGGTCTGATCATTCGCCGTTCCGAAGGAAATTGTCCCATCAGGAGATTGAAAAGGGGATCGGGAATAAAGCTCCTTCAATGTATCGGCTCGGCAATGATCAGAGCGGGATGCGATAAAGGGTAATATTTCCCGGTCGTAACAATAGCCGAACTTCCCTTCCTTTTTTCTGACTCGTAACTTTTTTCCCCGAGATAACATTTTCCCAGACGTCGTTTTCTTATTGAGATTGACGCCACTTTTAGTACGTTGAATGCGGATTTCTCGACTGACTTCGTGAAAACTTCATTTTTACTCATTGATAATCGACGGTCATTTCACCGCCGGTTTTAACGCAGAAAGATCATAATTTGATTCCTTCAGCGAAATTAACATCCCTCAGTTTCGATGAAATTAATAGTACGCTGCGTACTTCTTGCAAAGAAATAAATGGCCCGAGGATATTTACGCAACCATCGCGCGCTAAATCAGGTGCAGTGCCATCACTTTCTCCGTGTGTCTTCGGTGCCTTCAACTTCCTTCTCTCTTTCGTCTTTTTCCTTCTTTTTTAATTTGCTGCTCGTACAGAATTCCTCGTGTTTCCTTTGCCGAGAAAGATAGAAATCGGCTCGTCGTATCCTACCTCACGTCTTGTTTCGCTCTATCGATCCAAGAGCGAAAGCCTGCAGTTATCTTTCACCCTCTTGCCTCGAGCTAGAGCGTAATTAAACCAGAAATAAGGGGTCAGGATCTGCCTTTAGCGGATCCAAACATTGACTTGAATGTGCACGTATATTACAGCGAATAATAATAATGATTAGGATCTTAGCCGCAGGAATTTAAAATCCCAAACTTTCATGAATTGTACGTTTGATATTTCATCTCGTTAACGTGACAATAATTTTATGTATTAAGATATCCATAAGTCTTACACAAGATAACATATATATATATATATCATTATCAATGTACGTATTATGTTTCGGAAAATAATCCGCATAGAATTTTAGTTCTTAGATAGATAAAGATCTGAAGAAAATAATTTTTTGTTGGACCATCAAAATAATTATATAGAGAACTTAAGTTTGATGAATAATATTACAAAAAAGTTTTAATATTCTTAAGAAAGATTTTCTTTCAATGTGAGTATTCTGCATGATGAGTATAAAAACGTTGTTCACAATTCGAACGCTCGACTAATAATGAAAGAAAATCTTTTTTAATTCAATACCGATTAAGTAGTAATTCAAGTGGTTCTTCGATTCTGCGATACATCGAATCTGCCAAATTGATGTACATCTTCGGATAATATTGAACACAGTCTTCGTAATGTGATCTTGCAGCTAATTACTCTTTTATTATTATTTTACGTACTGAAGAGGACCCGAAACAAAGATCGAAACGTTTCACCATTGTTGATTAATAAAAATTTGATTGTATCTCACATACCAATATTCTGTGCCATACTGGCATTTACACATCACTAAATTTTTAGATATCACAGTAAAACCAATTAATTAATTTGGTAACAATAATACTACTTGTGTGTATATGTGCAATTAGATCGTGTAACGGTTTTTTTAATCTTATGAGAGATTTCATTTTCTGTTACTTAAATTTCTCAGAATAGATGTATCTTTCTTTTCATGAAAAACAGACATCTCCAGGTTGACGTAGCTGATCTTTCACATTGGTTCAATTGTAAAATAAAGCGGGTGAAGTCATAATTAGAACGAGTCGCGGTCTGCATTTCCCGCTCGTTGCTCGTTATTTTTAGGGCGGTGCGCGGAATCCCCGGCGAATTTCCCCGGTGCGCAAATTGCTTCCGGCGCATTTCGTCTGTCAGAGAGGGGCCATTTGTCACCGCGTGGATTCTGGATGCGCGGCGCGCATAAGCCAGCCGCCGCGCTAATAATGACGGCACAACGTCGGCTAACTACAAGCTCATCGCCACGCGCATTCATGAAGCAATATACATGCATTTACTCGGTCGCCACACCACTCTGTCTGCGCCTGGTCTCGCCGCGTCGTGACGCGACGCGACGCGACGCGACACGTCGACGAGCTGTCCTGGTTATTTCGCGCATGCACACAAGGCTGTTTATCCATTAAGGGATGCTCTTACAGGATCAATATTATTACACCATAATTGTATATTGTTATCAATGATAAAACTATCGATCGGTTGAAGAAATTATTAAATTATTTAAAGTGACAATAAAATTAAGAAACGCTGGCGCATTCACTACTTATTAACTTTTTGTCTGGATCTTTTTTTATCCAGCAAGTTATTTTTACAGTCCTAGGTTCTTAAAAAATATGGTAAAATTCAGAGTTACTTTTTAACATTTCCATCATATTATTAAAATTTTCTCGATTATTTTAAGACGAGGAATTGAATTTCTTTACTTCGGAGAAATTTGAGAGTGAAATTTCGCTTATGTGCTGAAAAAAGATCTAGATTGCAGGTAAAGGATTAAAAGAAAAAAAATATGACTAAAAGCATATTACTCGATTTCGCTTGAAATTAAAGCATTTGCTTTTACAGTAATTTATAGCTTTCACGGTGAAAAATGTCTCGTTTTATTTACGTTCGATCCAGTTTGAATTATATTGAAGATTAATATATTGTATCTTGTCTACGTAATTGCATGCATTTCTGTTACAGATAATAATTATTCAAGAAGTAGTATTTACAAAATTTTAAATTTTCGAAAATATTTTTTTCTTTTTTAATTAAGTAGCGTTATAAGTAATTATTCATTTAGCACATATTTTATTGATTTAATTAGAATTTAATTGATTTAATTAGAATTTTATTAAATTGATTGATTGAGATACAATTGATAATGAGATAAATTGTAGAAGCACAAAGATCTAGAGTCTATGAATGCCATGAAATATATCCTGCATGCACTTGCTAAATGCACTCTCCTATCCTTTATCCAGCTTCTACAACCGAACAATGAACGTTACCGTGTCAACTTGGAATTAATACATTCAAATTAGCCATTGTTACCACTAAAGTCAAAGTAATAGCATTGCAAATGGTGTCTCACTTCACTCTCTCTCTCTCTCTCTCTCTCTCTCTCTCTCTCTCTCTCTCTCTCTCTTTCTCTCTTCGATGTCTCGGATCGAAACGATCGAAACAATGCGTTACAAAGACATTATCGTTAGGAAATGCCGCCTTCACGTAGCGATTTTACTCGCGCATATTGCTTCCACCGTTCATGCGTACGTACGTTGCAATGCTGAATTACAATGCTTAATTATGAAACGCAAAATGTAAGCTCACAAAGTTTTCATGTATTGAAAATTCTATCTCCTTTGTCTCCACATGCTAGAGACCTTATGAATATAACAGAATCTGGCCACAAACAATTATCAAAATGTACAAAAAGAGTACAAAAAGAATATATATATTATTTCTTTTTACATATGCTATCCCATTCTCTAGTTTCTACTATCTTATTCTAGCTTAGAAGTTAACAGAAATAATAGCCTAATCAAAAGTGTTTTATTTCATCGCCAGATATCTATTATAAAGTCTCTAGTCTCTGCTATCCTCATCTTTTTCTATTTTTTAACTTTCTAAGCAGCAAATAGTTGGGAACAATAATATAGCGATAGAGCTCTTATTCGTATAAAGAATTGAAAAGTAGATGTCATATATAAGGGGGAGTAAAAAGTCTCGGACTCCTTTATTCTTAAAACATAAATATTTCTAAAAAAAAGTTTCTTTCAAAAGTTGTAGAGTTGTAAAATTTGTAAGTAATCTTGGATATGATTGTCAAGATTATGTAAAAATTATCTTGAAATTTTTAATAGAGACTCTAATTTTTTATTACGTATATTCTTATAATTAATCTCGAAAGCTTTTTAAAATATTATTAAGTCTTTTTAATCAGTACTTGTCAAATTATATGAAGCTTGAAAGTTACAGTACCACCAGTATTAGAACTACCTAACGAGTATTAGTGGAAGTTGGATCGGATTTATACAATGATATCTAACTACTATTGTTATGCAATGCACCACACACAACCCTACAACTTTTGTATGAAATATTTTTTTCAGAAATACTTATTTTTCAAAATATTTAAGAAGTCTAAGACTTTTCGTACATCCTATATAAATATAGTAAAAAGAAATTAGAGAAGAGAGAAGGAAAATGTGAAATGATGAAGGCCGAAAGGAATATTCAGGGAGAAGTTGCGAATGAAGAAGAGAACATACAAGCTTTTTTACTTCCAAATACGTCCTATATTGCGAGGAAACAATACCACTGCGTACAAATTCCACGGAGTATAAAGCTATCACTGCAGCAAAGTGGCTTTACTTGCGCGATATCCGCCGCCGTACTTTCTCGTAGCCGTCAGTGAAACAAAAGGATAGATACAAAGCTGAGAAAAAAGAGAATCCGAGGAAGGAAACGGAAGCGCCTTGACGCACCATAAGAACGGACGGGTTTACCTGTCGCATCGTCGTCGTCGTCGTCGTCGTCATCAAAGACGCGGTTTGCGAGAATATGTCACTTGAATATCGCGTAATGCGTTCGCAAAATGCCGGAAATATAAGCGAACGCGCCTTCGACACCCCCGGGAACTGTCGTTTACATAAATAGCTTGCGCTCGCCTGCTAGATTCCGCGTGCGGTCGCCTTATGTGCACGCAGGTTTCTCCATCTCCCTTTCTTCCTCTCTCTCTCTCTCTCTCTCTCTTCATCTACCTGGTGTGTACGTGTCTCAATATTTGACGGCGGAGTTTCTGAGCATTTGCCTACCAAATGCGACCAACCGTCTCGCATGCTCAAGATCCTGGTGCGGTCTACATACTGTGCAACGGGCATGATGCCTTCCGGATATAGACCTGCGAAGCGATCGTTCGTAAGCCGACGTTGTTTCGTTTACCGTGAAAACGTTCGAAAATATTTTCCTCCGGGTTTGCATCTCGAAAATGACTGTTTCTTTATCGGTAATAACGTGAAAATAACAGTTTTAGATTTTAAGCAGTCTTCCATTACTTAACAAGAAACTGCACTTGGATCTCAGTGAAAGTATACATAAGCGGTCGTTTATCTTTATGCCCAGGTATAAAAAATCTCTATTTTATTTCTGAAATATTCATTAAAAGACAAAGGATTGTTTCATTTTGCAGAATATTTTTAGAGAGAATTAGTAATAAATATTTTTTCGACTTATTTTTGTAAGTTAATCTTTAAATATCTTTTTGATATGGCATAGTCGACTTTATTTTTCCTATGCTTTTTCCATTGCTTATAATCTTTTTATTAATAAAAATTTGTTTGTATCGTTATATTCCTCAATGATATTTTAGTTAAAAATAAAAAAGTTGTTTACAATATGTTTATTTTTACAAAAATTATAAACCAAATTGATTTGGGTATATTCAAGTATCTTATTCCTATAATATGGTATTTAAAGATTAAGTTGTATAATGATATTAAACATATAGCTTAAAACATATAACTTACATTTACGGTATTTAGTGTGTTTATATTATTATATTAATTATTAAGGAGTCCATAAATATTGTATCTTATTTTAATTTAATTTATTAAATTTAAAACAAATTAATAAATAGGAAACCCAGGTCAACAAATTAAACGAGCTATAATTAGAGATGTTACAAAGTAAGATTCATTTTTTCATCATTATAATTTTTCGACAATATTTTTCGACTATTTACAATAAATCGAAGGTGAGGTGATCCTCATATGTTAATTTAATTTTAATATGGGGTAATTATATTTCTGCGACTGATAAGGACTAAGTATAGTCGAAATTATAAAAGTATCGTTGGAAAATTATAATTGTGAAAAAATAAATCTTATTTTGTCACATCTATAATTATAGTTCGTTTAATTTGTTGACCTGATTTTACTATTTATTAATTTGTTGTAATTATACGAACGTAAAAAATTGTTAATTTTTAATTTATGTTAATATTAAATTTAAAGATTAAGATTTTAAAAAATTCTTGTGTCTATTTTTGCCAATGTTTTTTAATTTTAATCTTGATTTATAATTAACTATTCATCTTTTAGTTCTAAAATTAGAAAAAAATGAAGAGTAAGCCAAACCGAGGGCGAGAAAAAATTAATCTGCAGTAATAAAACGGACATTTGACTAATAGAAGTTTTTTTGTAATTTTATAAATACGTGTGAAAGAAACATGCACGAATTTACATCGTCGAAAAATTGTTTTTCTTACACGACGTACAATTACTTTACTTACTGGTCTTATATGGTGATAGACATTTATATATTTATGCAATATTCGTTGCAATGTTGGCAAAAGCCTTCGTTGTTATAAACGTCAATTAAGTATCTCGTTGCTTATTACATAAACTCCGGACTTCTAGAGTTCGCCGCGAGGCGCTGCGATGCTTTACGGCGCAAGCTACTTTTGACATACTTACTGATATTCGTAGCTTACCCTTTTATTGTTGGTTCAGTCGAATGGTAGGATACCCGGAAATTTGAAGGGTAAAATACATAGAAATTCTTTTTCAAGAAAGGCGGCATCAAAGTTTCACTGACTTTAGAAGCGCGCGAAGCCACTGCCTGCACATTACTAGAATAAGTAATGAGAATGAAGTCTCGCGAAAATGTTCCTTCCCACTTTTTACTATAGCAGTCTTTTTTTAAAGAACATCTCTAACAACATGTATTTAGAATACGCGCAAAACAAGTTTTCTCAAGAAAACTTTTTGGGGCAAGTACATGTCGGCAAATGTATGTAAAATTTAATATTTATCCTTACATCAAAAAACTATTAAATACTAAACAAAATCTTATAATTATAATTGACATTTTTTAAAATTTTTTATGATGTAATTACTGAAATATTTTATCAATTGTATAAAATATCTCCAATTTTTCTCCCAACAAACTTATCTTATTAAATGAAGTCTGACTCGCAGAGTAAAGAAGCTTCTTCTCTTCGTTTTGAGCTTCTTTGAAATTAAAATTAAGCTCTTTCTACCTGGCACGTAAACAATAACATCTTAATTAACCAGTTTAAATATTCGCGGAGAAAAATGCTTTTTCAAGTTAAACGAAGGTATTATCCTATTTCGTTTCTAAACATTTTTTTCCCTGTATATTTCGCGGAGGTCAATGGAGGCAAGTTACGATCGGGTCGTCGATTGACGTCGTAGATACTCGATAAGAACGCATGATGGCCAAGTGAACACGGAAGAAACTTCGCCAGGGTTTAGAGGTAGCGAAGAAGGTCAGCGACATCAGCGGTACCACGACCCTGCTCGATTCCTCCTGCGTGTCTCTCTGACCGTAGAGCTGGCACCTCTCGCCTGCAAAGAAAGAGGGACTGGTCTCTTCATCTTCACGCGGCACGTCCTTAGCCGATGAGTTTCCATTTCCTTAACTACTCATTGCCGCGCCAGAGGATAACCGTGAGTGAGCACGCATTGCAAAGTGGCATATTGGATGGAGGAAGGAATCCCGTATTCTTTCTCTTTTTTTTTTCTTTTCCTCTTCCTTTGGCGCGACGAGTATCCGGTTGATTGAAAAATCTAATTCAATTCGTGGCGTGGTGAGTGAGAAGCTCTTCAGTATGCACGGAGTATGCGGAAGCAAGGCGATTACCGTCGTATTATCCACCGGCCGCTTGAATTAACTTTGTTAACTTTATCTGCCAAACGTAATCAACGATTTTGATATTCATATTTTTTTAAAAAATTATTCTACCAAAATATACATTTCAAAGTTTTATCTGATAAATTTTTATCTATAAAATAAATTTCTTATTAAATACTGCGTTTCCAAAGCTAAATATTTTTGTTACATGAAGTACTTTTGACATTATACTGATTTTTTATTTATATTATACATTATTCCATATCTAATTTCTAAATGGAAGCTGAAATACAATAGCTATAATATATATATATATATATATATTTATATATCTCCTTCCACATATCAGTTAGTCCACATAGATCAAGATATATTTTCATATCCTAAAGGATTCAATATTTATTTAAAATTCAATCTCTCGAGGTTGTATAACGTGATCGCTCAAGGGGTCTTGCAAAACGAAATTATTTAATTTCGTGTGGAAGATCAAAAGGTTACGAGTTCCCTTGATATATTTACGTCGGCTGCCGACAAAGCGTATTTCACTCGCAGGATTTTCTTTCCGCGACCGGCGTTTGTAGGCTTTAGCCACACATTCAAACCGTCTACCGGAGAGTGTACATTACGGCTGTCCCCGAAGTAGTAATGGCTGAACCGGACACGACGTCGTTTGCAAACGTACAGCTTTGAAACTGCTACAAACCACCAGTTCTATGAAATTAGGAATGTCCACGACATCCTTCCAAGCTGCGAAACGATGACGCGAGTGTCTTACTCCGCGCTATATTACCCCGTTTTATTACGCTTATTTCTACGATCTATGAAACATGCAGCGCTCCACGTCCTTTGAAGCGACGAGAGATTCTTTAACTATCTTCACACAAGAATGCATACAGAGTTATGTCTGGATTTTATCATTGTTATTCTAATTAGAGAGTTTAAATTACTTCAAGAATTCTCCGTCTATTAAAAGACATGCATTTGGAAATTAAAGTGCAGTGAAAATAAACAATTTGATATCTCAAAAAAGATTATTGCAGAAACAAAATTGTTCAAAGTTCTTATTTTACACTTTATACAATTTTTCCTATGATTTCTTTATTAGTTTTTTATTTGTTTGTTAATTTTTTTTTTATTTCAATAATTGTGTAGGTTTTCGCGTATGTTTCGTCAATTTTAAGATAAAACGCTTTAAACCCTCTGGATGTCGCGCAGCGGGACACGTTTAATGCTCGGTATAATCAAACGTGTGTATTTTCACTAGAAACATGCAGGCATGTGCAACTACAATCGCACTATGGCGGGAACGGAAATGTAACTAAACAAACGCACGTTCTGGGATCGCGTTAAGTGTTTGCACGGGTAGTTGGGCTGTATTATACCACGGTTAGGACAAGCACGACACGCGCGTAACGTGAATTCTAGCCACGAGACAAATATTCCTACGATAATGACATCAATATTTTTGCAATGAGGATAATGCAAAATTTGCATCTTGAAATATGCAGTATTTCTATTTTCAATATTAAATAATAACGAAATTGTGAATTAAAAGACTGTGAATTATTTCCTTCATTATCAAACGCAATTTTAAACTGATCCATTAAATATGGTAGAAACTATTATAATAAAATGTTTGTTTTGTTTAATGACTTACGGAAATTTTATTATCAATGATTTTGATTTAATTTATTATTTTGAATGATATTCAATGGAAATTTTATTATTGCTAAAGTTAATAGTTAATTGCAAGTTCTTAATTACTCATTTCGATTGATCCAAATTATGTCTCCTTTAATTAAGAGTATGAATAAATAAAATTACATTTTGTACAAACTGCAGATAGAAATTACATGTTAAATTCGTAGATATGAAACTGTTTTACTTTACGTAAGTAATTTACTAATTGCGTCAGAACATTAGCGTCTGTTACAAATTAATAACGTAATGGAAAATGATAAAAAATATTAATAAAGTATAAAGAACGACGACACTACACATTATTTAAAAGCTAACTGTATTTTTAATTTCTTACATTTGTGATGATTAATGAGATTCCATTTTCCACATGAGAGCCAATAAAGAAATCAAGAAAGCGATTAGTTGAAAATAAGTAACGCTGTTTCTCTGACATTTTAAGAAATCTCTAAAGTCAGATTTAACCGCACTTTGATTGTCGAGGGTTAAACTTAACTTCAGTTTTAACGAAAGGTATAATTCCGCGCACGAAACCGATCGATCCATTTTACACAGAGCTCGCGCAGGCAACGATGGCGCATCCGTTACGAACGCCCGTTAAGGACGTGTTTCCGTTCGCCACGTGGCTCGGTTCAATTTCACCATTTCGCGTCCGTGTCGGCAGCTTTAATTATCGCTGCACGCGAGCCTCTGAGGCGTAAGGTCGGCGGGTGGCAGTCTACGATAAACTGGACCGACTGTCGCTCACCTGTTCAGTTGGCGCTCCGGAATCCGTTCGAGTTAACAAGATTGAGACTGCAGATTGTGTTACCGCTAAATATCTCAGTATTTTCTTCTTGTAACAATAAAGTTGTTATCTTAACAATTGTTACCTTTAACGATATTAATTCCAAACTTGGTAATGTGCAACCAATAAAATGCTCATTTGTTTGCCTTTTGTGATACAATTTTCTTGCTGCATCTTGAGATCTGTTAATGGCGGTATTTGTAGAACGATTTGAAATATGGTACAATTAGAGAGAGTTTGTGAAATATAATAAGATGAAATGTTGAAAAAATTTGTAGGAATTTGTACAATTGTCGAATAATGAAATGGAGTGTACGAAAATTGAACTTTTTTTCACAATGAAACTATGAATAATAGTTTCGTTTCATTCGTTGGATCAGATTTGCTTCGTATAGTACATAAAATTCAATATTAACCCAGCGAATGTTCCATTATCTGAAAAATCGATTACCCAAGCAAACACTCGTCTTCCAATAAACTTCTAAAATCGATATCATCTCATCTCGCGCGCGCGTGCGCGTAACAGTTATATGTTTGAATAACAGTAATCCTTGAAAATGTCGATATTTAATAAAAATAGTGAAGCAATTTTCAATACAATTTTAAATAGCAGCGACGTGAAGTATTATTCTTTTTTCTCACGTATGCATATTTGCATAACTAACAAAGAATTGTCAGTCAATAACTGTTTTATGAATATATCAGACCGCATTTATACTGTTATTTATAAATATAAAATGCCGAATTAATCGATTTATTTTAATGTCATAAAAAACAGATAATTTTTAAGTTATTATTGTGGACAAATATTTACATGGAAAGAATGAATTTGTTGAAATATTTAAAAATGTAGCTAGGTACTGATATGAAAATAATTTTATTAGACTACCAAAATAATTATGTAGGACATTATCATGCTTGAGTTTCCTTCACAATTATTTAATGATTCAACAAAATTATTTTCTGTGTCTACCTAAATTTTTAGATACTTCAGCAAAATCATTCTTTCTATGTATGAATCATTTATAATCCTCAATTTCTTTCAAAAGTTTTTTAACAAATTTTTGTATTATTTATAATAATTCAGATTTAAATATAAAAGATTTAAGTTTTTTTGCCAACACGAAAAGAAGCTCAATTCTGAAAGAATTAAGATTTGACCACACTTTAAACGATTACATAGATATAAAAAAAGAAGAGGAACGTGCAGCATGTTATAATATGTGCACGTTGTAATCTATAATAACCAACGTTGGCCAGCGAATATTAGAGATGAAATCCTGATTTACGCTTGAATTTACATTTTAATTGCATTACGTTTGACAGCGGTATTAATTTTATTGAAGCGACCGACCACAGGAATTCCGATATCTTCGACGTGAACCATTGGCTTACGCGCCACCCCATGTCCGTGTGATAGTGCGCCGTAATAGATCAAAGCGAATCTAACGCAAATTAATTGCTCGTGCGTGACCATGTCCCCCAAAGAATTACTACCGTGACTTGTGAAAGAAGAGACGTGTATACTATATGTACATTGTGGCTTTCGTTACAACGAACACGTCATCGCTGTAGCTCACGTCGACTCCGATAGGATGAAAGTGTGACACTGCGAGCGAATCGGGAAATACAGAGAAAGATAATGGGGGATGCGTATAAAGTTTTATCGGCACGATCCATGCTAGTAATTAAAATATTCGCGTAGGCGGGCAGATGCACGATAGCATAACGTAGTCGAAAAATAGGCTAGAAACAATCGAATCCGGTGAATACGTAAAATGATGAAATATTCATGCTGCGTAAGCGACACGAATTACGGTTTTCATTTTTTGGCCGACAATCGAAGATATTTATTTTCCTGAAACGTGTCATTAGTGCAATACGTTTGTTGCAGGAATACTAAATTTTATAATCTTTTAATTTTTTTTTATATTTTAGCAAACTCAATAAAGCTTTATACACATTTTTTTAGCCCTAAAAGATTATATTAAATTATATTATGAATATATTATGTATTCGGATATATATATATATATATAATAATAATTAAGAAAAAAATACATTCTGTTTTTTTCTCGTTTTTAATGGTAAAAATGGTTTAAAAGCTTTATTTATCACACACGTAACAATATTTAATTTAATTCTGACTATGCATGATATAAATAAAGCGTGAAAACGCATGTTGCATAAAATTTTATTATTATAATTAAATTTTAATTACTATATGAAAAGCAGTCGTTGCAGTAGCGTGACTTACAGTTTTGATGGTTCTTTTTTTATTTTAATTCATTACGGATCGATATTAGCAAAATGCTACGTCCTGTAGCATACAAATTTATTTCACATCACGTAGATAATTAATAACATGTACAAAGCATAGCTACATATAGATCGCCATCTTTAATAACGCCAATATTATAGACGATGATGTGTATAAACGGAAATAATATTGATTCAAACAGAACATGTTTGCGCGACATACGGGCAAGAGAAGTTTGATCGCGGCAACATTATTGTGTTAGTGGCTATACAAAGTAATTACTTTGATTATCGAAAAGAGGAAGGATTTCCGTCAAGGAAACATGCGATGGTCATAACAGACTGCCCGGAGGAATCGATAATAATAATATCTAACATGTGGTCGATGGTTCCTTTAAGTCTTATGGAAATTTCTTACAAAATAAGCTTGCATTAAATGCCTACTCGAACAATTTCGCATGACCTCGGGCTGTCGCTACAAATTGCATGCAATCAAAGATCCAGATGTGCCCGGACTTTAATGTGGCTATTATATATTCCATAGTCCGATAAAGCGACGTCCAATAATTTTGGAACTGTCGTATTTAAATCCTTAGGCTGTACGTTGGCGAGATGTATTCATGACTTATATGTTAATTTACACATTAGTATTATTAATTGCAATAAATCGATTATTATTGCGAAACATGAGCATGATTTATCGAATTCCATATATGGAAGTTTAGCTCACTGTATGCAAAGAATTAAAAGTAAAGGTTTTCCAAAGAAACGAACAAATAAAAATATTAAAAAGTAATAATTGCAACTAGTGTATAAATGTGGCCACCAACTTTTAAAAAACTTAACTTTCTATAGCTCATTCGGTTGCTCACCGTTTGCACATGTATGCACATTTCGAATTTTTGTTTGCACTTTTGGTAAAAAGATTATTAAAGAAATAATTAGAATTAATAATAATTAGATTTAACTAATCTCAATTGATAGATTTTTATTTGCACATTCCGAAACAAGTCGATTTTTCGTTTGCATTGTAACTGCGATTTGAACCTATCTACTTGAGTCAATCGTCTTCGAAACTATAATACTACTCGAAACTGTTCATAACTTTTTAACTAAATGTGTGTAAATATATAACATGTAGTAGTTATATTTAGAAAATATTTTGGGAGATGGACAGTACATAAATTTCCTGCGCGATATCAAAATTCTCTCAATCTAATTTTTTATTAATAACTTTAAACATTTGAAACCTGTCGTGCGATATCAATCTCAAATTTTATCGGACAAAATGCGACATGCAACGTAACGATAAGGCACAATAAGGAGTGACTCGAATGAATGACAGAGCCGCAAGCGAATGCTGTAAGATGGCTGCTAATTAATGGGGGCATCCATCTGACGTCGTCTTGTGCTACTCACGGGCCGCCTTCTCTCGTTCTCTCACTATGGCTGGTTACAAGCCTTAACATCGTACGTGCACAGGCGGGACCGGCTGCCTGCCTACATCAGCGACCAAAACGATTTGTAATCCAGCTAACCGTGCCCAAAGATTGAGAGAGTCGACTCGGTCCCGCAGCGCGCGTTATAAATTACCCTCGGTTTCGTCCCTCGCCGGTCCCACTTACACTCCGCAATCATTGATATTTCGATTAGGTTTATTTATCCTAAAAAGAGTAGCTCTGATGTTTGATTAATCGAGATCGAGAAGAAAGATCAATTAAGTTCAAATTTCTACTTTCACTTCACTTCACTGGAGCAATGAAGCTTTTAAATGCAAGTTTTTTTTTCTTCTTTCTCATATACACTCAGAGAATAATATCTTGTATACATTCAGAGAAAGATATAATGGGAACTATAAAGATGACGACAACTATACACATTGTGTATGTAAAATTAATGTATGTAGTTGAGAGGGAATAAATTATAAATTATTTCTAAAAATAGTTTATTCAACAGGTATATTAATTCTGTACATAAAATTTGTACAATTGTTTACACTTTTATGGTTGCTACACTGTTAAAAATTTAATACAAAATTTAATATATTTTTGAATTACACAATTTGAACTTAATTTCATGACATTATATTATATATAAATTTAATGTATTTATAACTAAAAAGTATATATTTCTATACACATACATGAAATTTAATGTACAAGTTCGTTACATTTAAGTAATTACTGTAACTTAATTTTAAGTTAAATCATTCATTACTTTTAATTTTATAATTTTTCATAACTACGAGTTTCATGTAAAGGAAACTTGTTGTTAGATTTCTAACAATGTATAATTATGTCTTTTTCTCTGAGCGAATATAATGTTTTGCGTAGTGTGTTTTTTTTTTATAGATTAAGATTAAATGATTTAAATATTAAAGATATGATTAACGGTGTTATTAACTTATTCATTATAAAGGTAATTTTTATATCTTTAATACTTATCGTATCAGAAAAATTGAACATTAAAAACTTTTAATATATAATGTACTTGTTGTGTACATCCAGAGAGGAAAGGAGAAAGAAAAATTTCTTTGATTTAAAAAAATGTTTCTCAGCATTATTTGAAATTAAATAAAAAAATTTATTTCATTTAAAAAATTGATATTTAAAAAAGAAATTTTTTTTAATCATATAGCAAAGAAACATTTCTTTGACCTGAAGAATCTTTTTTCTAAATGTATGTTTATATTATGGTTTAATAATACTTTTTACTTTACAAACTTATCCATCACGTAAAAATATGTTCTCATGAATAATTTGCAGTTCAAGTTTGTTCACACATAAACTGTATAGCTACTTTTTTAATATATGAAGCATACATATTATATATTGTTATTTTAATCGATAAATAAAAGACCACTGAGCATGCTATAATTAACATGCAGTTGTAGTTGACCATGTTTGCATTTCTTATCTTTTGCACACCTCTAACATTATATATACATTATTTCGCATGATATGAGACTTGCGCAAGTTAATTATTACATCTTAAGGTATAATTGTTTTTGTACTTAAATGCAATTACAAAATATCGCGATTTTTAATAACGATATGAAATTGTATATTCGTTTATTCGCAGAAAATACATTATTATTGCATATTGCTGCTTTTTGAAATATACTTGGTATCGACAAATAATTTTCTTCTAGGCACTTTGTCTTGTGTACATTTCGAGGATTTGAAGCTTCAAACTTGCAGCTTTCGACTAATTGACAATGACAAGACATACGGGAAAGATCGAGGCTCAAGAGACTTCGTATTACTTAACTCAAACTCGTAGAGGAAACGCATTATCAGGATAATCTTCTCTCACCGGCAGGTGCTCGAGCGATATTGTTAATACTAAAGAACGACGCGCTTGATATAATGAAAATCCTGTGTTATCCGGCATGCGTTTGATCTTTATAGGGTTTAATACTGAATGCATGAAACTGTTTTCTGCAAAATCCGCGACCTTTGCCTCGAGGGATTGTTTTCCGTGAATTTTGCACATCAAACTCTAAACAATTTAAAACTGTAATTATGTCGGTTTTTAATTTTAATCTAATTGACTCGCTTGCAACAGGCGTTAATTGAAATGAATGAAAAGAGCTTTTGTGTACGGTTTCCATGATTTGGAAATACACGTATTTGATTTAAATTGGGCATATATTTACGCGCAGTTATAATCGCATTATTACCGGGACATATTTCTAAGTTTCAAAAATCAAATACGTAATACTTTTGTAAATACTGATTGATACCCGCGTATTTGCATTGTACGGTACCACAATAATGAAGAAGCAGTTTAATTAAATGATTCCGACTGATTAAAGCGAATTTTGCCGCTTATGGTATTGCGTTCATCCATGCAGCTTATTAATTCGTTTTAAACATTGGATTGCTTTAACCGTCGAGGTTTTAGCGGTTTAATGGAAAGCATTTATAGTCGCTCATTATTCGCGAATCAATCTATTTCTCGATTAGCTTCGCCGACGCATATCAGCGCCCACAGTGCAAATTGAAAATTATCAATTTGGTGAATTTACGATACAAATACTTCTTTGGAAAATGGTTGAAGTGAAGTGATGATATATTCTTATTGGAGTCACAAATAATTGTAATTCAAATCATCTTTTTATTATTATCCTTTTTTTCAAACTATTTTAAAGCAATTTCAGGAAATTAAACTCTGTACAGTTAATAATACAAAAATTAAAACAATAAGTAAGTTTTTCTACTCATTAACTGTTAAATCTGATACGCACAATGATTACATATGCACATATTTTATTGTATCAAATGAATTATTATCTATAATTTAAAAATAATCAAGACAGACGTTATAGTATAAAGACATTAATAAGTTTCGTCGTATAATTTTATTAACGTCTCGGGAAGAAATTACTACTGGACGGTTTCGCAAGTATACTCCTTTTATGAATTGTAAATGAAAACGTATTATACACACATACATACACATGTATGCGTGTGTGTGTGTGTATATATATATCGTCTGTCAATTACATTATTTAGCTACCGATAATACGTTAATAAAACATAAATTATTCATGGGACACCATATTGAATTACTTATACGACATTGATGCTGCCAGTAAATTAATTCTATCCCGTGGAAAGCACAGCGAAGACCGCGTTAATAGGAAATCCGATCCATGAGAAGTTCGTAATTCGTTTGATGCCAATTATCGAGCATAGCGTACTTTCGTCAAAATCTTACGAGTCTCATATAAGCGGCATCCGAGCACCGTAAACATCGATACATCATTTCATATTACAAGCATCGCTGCATATTTCATCCTTATGCAAGAATAGCGTTTACTTATTAAGCTTTATCGGTATTACGTGAGTATTAATTAATTATCTATAATAAAGTCAATTTTCCATTAAAGTTATACTATACAAATATAAGAGAATCGCTTTGAAAAATTAAAAAAAGTTATATTTTAGAATTATATTATTTTTCCATAAAATTCAAACAAATTTATTGATATTTTTAAAATAATGAAATTTATATTTTTTTATTTATATAAAATTCATAATAATTCAGCATAATCTTGTTCTGATTGTGAGTGTGTTATCTGTTTTGTCAAAATCTAAAGTATTATTTTTTTAATAATTAAAATTTGTCAAAGTAATTTTATTATTTTCGGCGTATATCAGTGTTTTGAACTCGAGATTAAAACATACATAAAGTTAAATTTAATTAAAATTATGAAATATATGAGAGAATTTTGCTAATTTGATCGCGGACTGCGTTTTGCCTGATTATACCACTTGAACATATAGAAGTTATCGCATCGAGTTCATGCCAGTTATCCTTTTTGGTTACTTCAACTAGTTCAACTACGGCTTGCGAAGACCGCACATAGCCCCGAAGTTTATATTGGCTTAATTGGTTTTAAAGCTGAAACTTTACGCGGACTTTTCCGTGCGGAAGTTCCGCCATAGGTACGCAGTTATATCGTTTTGGCAATTTCGGACATAACGCTGCCCGAAAAGGATCATCACATTAACGCCAGAATCTTATAAGCGATATTTTATTGTTAATCTAACAAGAGAAACAAGTTTTTTTAACGATCTACTCGATACAATAACTGTTCAAAGTATCTTGATAAATGACTTATACGAGAGAGCTTTGTTGTTTTATATATATATATATAGAATAGTTTAAGATATTTTGTTTAAATGTTTGAACTTTTGTATGATTGTAGTAAATTATATAATGATTGAATAATTATGATATTGTATGTGAGATAAAAAAAACAATAATATAATTATTAACTCTCTTGGCAATGTGAAAATTTTACACTTCATCCACAACTGGGTCTTCGAACTTCAGTGTAGATTTTTTATTGCTCTGGAATGTATAGAAATCTGAAAAAATTCTTACATACTTATAAAAATTTTAACAATGAGTTTTTATCATAGTAGAAGTCAGATTGTATTTTACTTATTTTCTAGAGATTTAAATTTATTACTAAAATTTATGTAAATAAAAAAATTGACTGTGATTTTGAAGTCCAACATGCCAGTGGAAAATTAGAAAGAATAGGAAAACAAAATTGATTTTTAATTTTTCATTTGTATTTCGTTATGCATTGTCAAAATATATCACGCGTTCAAATATTACTGATAATAAGAGTAGAAATGAAATAACTCATTTTTCTCAAACTTTTTTTAACGGATACAGATATGATTTAAAGCTTGTAGTCCACGTGAGTAGTATATGTGTACAGAACATCGATATCTCATAATTTATTGACTACTAAACAGTCTGTAGCTGGAACCATGTCAAGTCGTCTTTTGGCAGTGATAGACAGTAGGACGATACACGTGTCACTGTCCGAATACCGGTAACTAACTAAATCCGAATCGATGCAACAGAAAATGGATTGCGAGTTTGACGTAGTTGACAGAATTCACCGAAGTGGATTATCCTACAAATATATATAGGATTTGTATTCGCTGACTCTTGCGTTTGCATTGAATTTTTAACCCAGTTATACGTAGTATTCTTTATAAAAATCATATGAATTTGATTATAAGAAAGATATAATAAGTACACATATAATGTATTTGAGATCTAAAGTATATCCCTTTTTTTAATCAATAATATAAATATCCGTGACTATTTCTAAGAAATCTATGCGTGGCATAACGACATGGCGCACATAAGTTTCTTTATTTTATATTTTATGTCTGATTATATTTTTATGATAAAAAACGTGCATAAAAACCGTGATTTTATTCACAGGACTGATTTCCATTATTTTATATGAAAAATCGAGATTTTTTTTCCGTGAAGACATTATTATACGCTGCATATAAAGCGGAAGTTAGAAATGAAGAAAATGTAAACTCGATCGACGATCAAATATCGAATGGAAATGCGACAGTGCGGGATTATTATTATAGGCAGGATAGAGATATCTAGAGTGTACATTTCCGTACGTTGAAGAGCGGCTATGAGTACATATTTTATATCGTTCCGTTATATCGTATGAAGAATATTTTATCACGATGAGTTGCAATCTCCCTTTTAATTTTTTATCTCAGTGTATTATTACTTATAAGCAATTTATACTTTTTGTTTTTTTTTTATCAAAACATGATTATATAGACACTTAATATTTACCTGAAGAAATATATATGTATATAGCCATACATTGTTATTACTAAAATAAAACTTTATATATTTTGACAAGGTCAACACAAATAAATATCAAATTTGGTTAAAATAGGTCTTAATAATATATTTTTAGTCTTTAATAATATATTTTCTTTTATTAATCTTACAATTTTCAGTTTAAGCAAACTATGTGCCGATTATTTATCAGTCTTGAAACATTCGCAAACATTAATTTAATTAATTAAGCTACATAAAGTTAATTAATCGAATAAATTTTACAATTAAAATGGCATATATTTGCGTTACATCTAATTACGAAATAATTTAGTTTCATCAAATTTTTATAATAATAAAACGAACAATTTTTGGATATTTACTATTAAATATCGCGTATTTTTGTTGTCATGATCGCAACAGTAATATACATAAGAAATTATTTGTCTTATAAGACAAATAATGAGTGATGATGATAATAATTATGAGTGATAATAATTATGAATATACTTATGCTAATAAATCTTACGAATTTTTATATAATTCTATATCTTCCGATGCAAATCTATGCCTGTTTCTGTCAATATAGATTAACTTTAATCTTGATGATGTAACACTTGCTCTTTATCTTTTTCCGAGTCTAATTAAACCGTGATTAAAGTTAATCTACATAGAAATGGATATTAGTCATCTAGAGAATAAACTCACGAATGCCACACGATTTATTCACAGAAATAGTGGTTGATAATGTTGATAGTGCAAATATATACGCATCGTTTGTAGTAGTCAATCTAATGAATAAACGGTCGCAGTTGTTTAAAGCCATAATCAGAATTGGTATTTACGATTCGCCGAATGTTACATAGATTGGGATTAATTTCACTTCTCATTTGCATGATTTGAACATGATATTTATATTTCTATATTTTTTACGTTGATACATTCAGGCAACGCAAATAAGAACGAAAAAGCCTATATCACATTCATGAATGCTTGCTTGCGCTAATATAAAATGCAACACACGATATTTTCGTTATGACACATACATGCACTTTGGTCACATTCGCTGGTATCCCCTCATTAACGCAGCTTATAATCGGATCAGATTAATTATAACATCGTAATACCTCGTGCGCGGTCGAGTAATAGAAAAATATACTTTCGTCCACGGAATATTAAGCGTCTCCCACGACGAATCGGCGCAATGCGGATCGTCGTCGGGGCAGATTATTATTCCAATTGCGTCTTTCCGACGGTAACGCCTCGGCTGAAAGGAACAGGAAGGGTTACGGAGCAGCTGGAAAGCTTAATTTGTCGGGGATATCCGCGGCTTTAATACATATTTATAAAGCGCATTAGTGTCGGCTAAAGAATATTCATGAAAACCTTGGCGAGTGCCATCCGGGACATATCCGCTTCCATTTTCAAGAAAACAGAAGTAATACACTGAGACGAAGCCGTAAGCCGTTGTAGATGGGTATAACTTGTAATTTTCTTTCGTAGAACTTGCAATCCGGACCCGTTATCTTGCCGGAACGTGCCGATGAGAGACAAACTTCTGTCACCGTCATTTGTATGCAAAACGAATGCTTAGCGATGGCATAAAACAAAATTTGAAGAAGGTTTAAAGAAATTGTCTTTCAAGCAGAGAGAAATGACCCGGCGATGTCAGTGTCGTATTTATAATAGAGATTTTTAAAGATTTTTAATATATATATATACATAATTTTATATAAAATTTTATATAATTTTATATGAATTTTATATTGTATAATATGAATTTTTTTATATAAGATTTTATATAATTTTATAAAATATATGTATATGTACATATGTACAATTTTATACAAGATTATTCCTTTTTAAAAAGATTAATAATTTTACATGAATATTATATAAGGATATGTATATCGCGAGAACTCTAAATTATACTGCCCTTCGCGGTCTTAAGGTGTTCCACTGCGAGTAAAATTTTTGAATTGAATTTAACAACGATTTACATTTTTAAATGGGATTATTTGATAACATTGAAGTGTAACGTAAATATTTGCATGTGTGCACAGTTAGGCTTTAAACGTGGCATCAGAGGGATATACAAACACGCGTTCGGACCTCTTGCCGAGATGTCAGAACGACCTGCTATTTCCTGAGATCCGCATGATTGAAGTGTGGAGCTAAGGAGTAAACGGATGAAATGCATACACACACACACACACACACAAATATGTACACGAGGAGACTCACACAGAAACACGTCCTTTCCTCTCACCGTCCCGTTAGAATCGCGGTAGCAGCTCCTCCCAGTCTTCCGTCTGACAAATTATCTCTTAAGCACCTAAGTAGTTTTCCGCTTCGTAAAACAAGAAACAACACTTCAACTTTCAATGAGTCCTGCACGCTGCCGCGTCATCCCAACTTGCTAAATGTACCTACGTCGGGCATGAATGCAGTCGTCCGTAGATCGAGTATCGGCGTTCTCGTTCTCCTTTTTTCGGAACTTTCGAAGGTTCGACGGACGTGCGCGTTTTCATGTACTATGTTTAAACAAGAAGTTCGCGCCACACACGTAGCTGTCGTATATATACGCCGTTTATTGCCATTACCGTAAACCCGAGTTACTTGTGACGCAGCGCTTTTTCCTTTTAATTGCATAGCGCATTGCCGTGCAATTAAATATCGCTACGGAACTAAGGCGATTATAAAATTCGTCATACTGTTTTTAGTAATCGAGCGATTAAAACGGAACTAATCGTAAGATGTAGTACCGTAAAAAATTGTTGTATGTACACTATTGTGGTATAAAATATTTAAATGGTATGTGAAATTATTTATAATAATCTATACTGTTATTAATTATTATTTTTATATTTTTCTTATTCATGTAAGGTCTTATAAATCTTATATTAATATTAATGATATAAAATGATATATATATATATATATATATACACAATATATTATATTTTTTGCTCGAATAAATTTTAATTTAATTCAATTTTTTGTTACAGGAATGGATTTTATATATGTTCTACATTTTACGTGAGTAACAAACTTGTAATAATAAATAAAAATAATAAGTATATACTAATAATAATAAATTCTTTTAAATAATTTTTTTTAATTGATTAGAGAATGATAAACTGTACAGTTCCTGCAAACTTAGAGATTTATATAATATAATATTTAGAGATGTTAGTTTACAAATAAATCTATTTTTCTTGACATTATATTGCTTATAAATGGATTTATGTATTAATGAAAGAACGTATTGTATTATTCGATAATACTGGGAATAAAACCAGAATACCCGAAGAGACTCTATTTGTTGTCATGCAGAATTAAGGAAACGATACTGCATCATAGTCATTTCGAGACTTACGCATCATAAGGTCGCGAAATCGTTCGTCTCATGCGAAAACGACCAATCGATTCTCCAGTTCCGCTTGCAAACACGTGTTTATTCGCGACACTATAGCCGACCATATCGTAAAGCACATAAACGCAAAGAAGCACCGTCGTTCCGTTGTTGAAGTAACAAGAGGCGCGGTATCATTTCGTGGATATACGACTTTCGTAACACCTCCGCGAACGCGGAGTTTCCACGACGCTGGAAAGTTTCGCTCGACTTAAGCCCAAGCCCTCTGTCTTTTCCCTTTCTCTCCAACGCGCGTAGCTACCCGGCACAAAATCCTTATCCAGCCATCACAAAGTTATCACGAGACTCTGGGCTAGAGAGAGCAGATCAAGTAACTTAGCCAACACGCTGCAAGAGATCGAACTCCCTCCGACTGCTGCCTTCCGTCGGCGTAGATAAAGTACATACACCAAGTAACTGTTCCTCTTTCTAACGTCAAATTTTTCTTTCGCGTGATTTATGTCTCGCTAAGTTGTGTCCTTAAGTACAATATCGTGGAAATGCCGCGCGATGTAATAAAAAGCCCGATTAATTACCCCAATTAGTAAAGTCATTTATATCAACGTTCTTTAAAGAATGCTTTTATCTTAAGCGAAGTGGTTTTTTCTAAAAGTATACTTAATTTTTAAAATTACTGGTATTACATTGAGAAAAGAATGTTCTAAATTTCAATAAATAATACTGGCTGAATATAAACATATATTGAGTACAAAAATCGTTAATTTAATTTAACTTCTTTTTTATATAGTAAATATTTACTATAAATGTTAAGTTGATACTATTCAAAAGTATTTATTAAAATTTAATAACGTTTTTTCGCAATGTATAAATACTTTCCTCAATTTTATTACAATTTAAATTATTTTTGAATATTGAGAAGCTTTTGAATATTAAGAAGTATAACGTTAATATGTAAAACATTGGAAATTACATGCTTCTTTTTTTTATTTGGATAAAAACGTGAGACATAAAAGTGCATACGCGAATCAGTGTCACTCTCTTGTAAGTTTTTGCTAAACTGGCAAAATTTATCGTCGTAATAAGGATCTCGTGCGCGCGAAAAATATGTACCACGATTTGGGCGGTCTAGTTAGCCGTGAAATTTTGCAGATTTACATAAGAGCTCTCATTTGCATGAGCTTATTAAATTTTTAGCATCAGCAGTAAAACACCGTTATGTGTGGACTACGCGGAACTACCGACAGGTGGACTTAATGCGTTTTAATACAAGAGTGCCTCTTTACGACTTGAAAGTGCGAGCGCGTGGAGTTTGCACGAGTCCTCCTTTATACATATACAGTCCAGCCTTAAATTTGCGTAATGACAAGCTCGCCTTTCCTTCTTCGTTATATCTTGAGGCGGCCCGACTTAAATGCGCATTTCCAATGAAATTTGATGCAATTCCGATCTCAGCGCGGTTTCGCGGCCGCAATGCAAATATCGTCGTCCTCCGGAATGAGGCGACGAGAGAAAGGAGCGCCGCATCAAAGATCAACTCCTTTGTCCCTGGTCGCTGGTGCTTCTCTCGCTCCTCGTTGAACAATAAAATCAAGGAGTGCGATTCAAAGAGTAAAATTTGCATGGGAGCTCGTCGCGCGCCTGTTTCTTCCAGGTTATTTCATGCAGGACTAGAGAGAATGACGAATGGACTTATATATAAGGGAACATGACGATATTCTTGATAAATAGTTCTCTGAGTGCGTAAAAATTGAACGATTTAAGTTATTCGGTTGGGTAGATTCGCCATTTAAAAATATGATCGTATGAAGATCCTTCTATTTCATAAATATAGAGACAGTAATATTCTTTCTTATTCGAGGTAATATTTTTCGCAATAAATTTATTTACAGTTTTCGTACATTAACATTTTTTTAATAGAATGTCAAATTGAACACCAAATTATTAAATTGCTTATCAATTTAATTTGTGGTATTACTTATAGTAGTTCAATTTGCGTTTATAAGTTCAAAAAATAATTTCGGAGCGCAGTTCAAATGACTACATATTTAGTATATAAATTCATATAGAAATTATTTAAAAAGCATCTAAAATCCAGCTTCGACCGTAATAGTTAAACTTTTACTTCTTGAATATTCCATAAATACTATTATTATTTCATAAATTTAATTAGATACGAATACGATACATTAAATATTTACTTTCCAAATTAATACATCAAGACTCGATTTCTTTATATATTATAGTTTAATTATTTTCTGTTTCTCCATGGGTGTTTCAAAATATATTTTATAAATCAGCTTTTTGTTTTTTACATTATTTCATTTATAGTTTTGATATTTTTGTTTTTCTCACGAATTCCATCTATTTTCATCAGCTAATAAGCATTATATTTTTATTCTTCACTTTTTTCGTCGCAAAACAATAACGAATTTTTAAGCAATTAAGAACGACAAATATTAATACTGCAATGAATGTGGCATGTCATATATATGAATGTAAATGAAATCGCTATTTTTAAATTATTATTTCTAAATTAGTTTTCAAATATATAGATATATATTTTTTTTGGTTAAATTATATGGCACGTTATGGGATTCCCCTCACATCTTGACCTTCCCATTACGTACCGCCATATGCCGCACGCATTGTACTCGCGCAAGAATTACAGCCCGAAGTTTCCGACGTAAACCATCCGCCTTAAACATGCATCACCTCGGCTGCCGTGTGTATATTAGGCAACGATTTGCGGATTAGAAACTTTGCTCGAGCGAACTTGCCGGGACACGCTGGCGGACTACGTAACTAAGCAGCGGCTAAGGAGCCCGACGAACTCGGGCCTATGATTACATTCCTCGAGTTTGACGCACGCCATCCCGTCACCTGGCAAAATTTATCTCAGACGTGATAACGCGCGTTTTTATCGCACCTCTAATTAACTCTACAGCTGTCCTCAATTATTTTTTATTTTATGTACCTACATGTTTTTTCGCGGTTGTAAAATGCAAATAACTTTTGGGGTATGATAAGGTTTTACAATGATTTTAATTTTGAGAAAATTTGGAACGTTTTTGTCCATGTTTATAAACGTGTTCTGAAATGATTTGATTTACTTCATTTTACATGGATAGAAATAATGGGCTGTGATACCATTATAGCAAAAGTTTTACTAAAAGATCTCTCCATTTTTTATTTTAATTTTAAATATTTTATACTTTTTCTTTCTATTCTCTCTCTTTTAGAAGGAATCTGCAAATTTATATTTAATATGAACGTCTGCAAAATGTAATACCGTCCCAATCTTCCAGATATTCTTAAAATGTCTTTTATTTTAGAACACTTTATATATGTTGGTGCTTTAATTCTGTATAAATGCATAAAATTTAAATTCTGCAAACGCAAGATATCTTTATGTTTTCACCCCGAAGAAAAATATAGTGAAGCAACTTTGGTACATGACGTAAACGTAAAAAAAGCATCTATTTCTTTGAAAGAACCAGTTTCTTTCTGATAAATTCATGAGTATGTACATAAAAAAAAATCGATGAAATCATGGAAGTTCTTCGGACAACTTCGAACGATACCGCGCTCAAGGGGGCTCGATACAATGTATCGCGTACAATTTACCGCCTGCTTGAACTTTATGAAACTTGCCGCCGCAAGGAGGTAACCCTGGTAGTGCCGGACGAGTTTCGAACTAGTTAACATTTCAACTGTACAATATTCCATCTTTTGCGACGCGACAACGCGTCGTTGACGGCGGTTCGCCGCACAGCGGCTCGAAAAATATACGCGGACTTGCGCGAGGAGTAAGTAATAAAACGCGTGAACGCCCGCGAACAGTTTCCCGCTGTCGTCACCGCTCACTGAAACCAATAAGCGAGCCCGAACTCTTCATTAAAAGTCTACAAAGCCCGGCGAAGCGCGACGTCAGTCCGCCGACGTTAAAGTCGCGAGAGAGTTACTCTCTCCTTCTCATTCTGTCCACCATCCCCTTCACCCAGATACCCCAACCTTGCTCTCTCTCTCTCTCTCTCTCTCTCTCACATTTTTCCTCCCACCCTCTCTTCCGGTATAAACCTAGAATCGGGATATTAAAAGTTATTCCGAGCACCGAATAAAATATCCGAACTTTTCACCGGCGAACTTTCACCGACGGCGATGGTCCTCCATTATACCACTGTGCTTGCGCGAGGACGAACGATAGTTCAAGAATGGGAGAGTTTTTCGTGGGACGAGGTGGCTGAAAATGGCTGGAACGGCGACTCTCACGGAGGGGGGTAGACTTCTTCATAAGCCTTAAATGAATCTTCTGCTTTCGGGCTTCTGGTCGCCTCGCTTACTTTACGCCGTCGTATATTCTTCCAGTTGGGTCTTATCGCACGACGTAACTGGGATTACTTTCGCGGAAAAATTTCTTGGAACTTTGCGTCGGTAGGAGGATGTGACTGCAGGATGTGACTGCACTCCGCTCCGGCATAATTCTACCACTGTGACTCGCACTGTCGGCACGTGCTGCGCGCAAACGTTATTGGACCAGGGAAACGTGTAATCCACCAATAAATGGTTATTGTTTTAAAGCCACGTTAGTTTATTATTATTGTTATCGTAATGTTAACTACGCGTTTATTTTTCACTAAAAATTGTAGACATCGCGTATTTTTTCGCAGCCAGCCGTATCACAAAATGTGCGATTAAGTTAAAACCGTGGAAAGTTATCAATTTTAGAGTTCAATTGATGGCGTGATTGATGTTGGTGCATGGACGAATATGCCACGTGCAATATTAGACCATATATACATAGTGGTTCATGGATGAGTGCTTCACGTGCAATATTGGACCCTACATACACAGTGGTATCGTCTAATATCGTACACCGAGCATTCACCCATGCACCAATTTCACTAAACACTAATAGCCATGTAGCAGCATATGTAGCAAAATAGAAAATAATTTACATCTCGATGTTTGCATTAATGCGTGATATATTTCCTTTATTGATTTATCTCTTTGATTATCTCGTTGTATTGGCCTCTTTAATCACATCTACAGTACACACTCATAACTTTCATATGTATTATGATTTGTGTATTAGCTATATAAGGCATACATTGTGCAGGAATTGTTATAAAATCCTATTTTTTCTTAAATTTTATTTTGAATTTTAATTTTGTAGACTCTAAAGATTTATAATTAGGACATAATATGCGAACTCTAGAGATTTATAATATTAGGTGTTGGAATTAATTCGTAGCGTTTTTTAATGAAAGAATGTTATTTATTTCACATGAGCATTAAAAAATACATTAATGAAAGTACTTCCCATCACTTGTAAAACGCTACGAATTAATTCCAACACCTAATAAGTTCTAATCTAATGAATTAAACTCCTACGTTAATCTTGTAAATGACAGTTATTGGAAAATTTCCTATTTTTAAGTTCAAAAGAAGTTTTCTAAATAGAAGCTGTAGATTGAGTAATATATAAAAGAGGTCTATTTGATTGTTCAAATATCAAAACAAGTTTATGAGGTTTTAATTAAAATTGAAAAAGAAGTAACACTAAAATTTCGGCTTGGGTTGGCTAGTGTAGATATAATGGTCCCTCTTAATATCTCAGCTCGATGCTTATATGTTAATACATAATCAACATTTATTATAACGTATTTTTACTTTCAAACATTTTGAAATGTTTTTAAGATACATTTTAATTACGTATATTTCCTCATTTTTCTTAAACTTGAACGTATTATCACATGAATATATATGTTTGAATGTTCTTTGTTTAACATTTTATTTGACTGTACAACATTTCGAGTTATGCAAAGTAAAACAGTAGTAAGATATTTTGCTAATGTGACCCTCTAAACATACTGATTACTGATGGTCTCTTTTTCGAAGTTTTCATCAAAATAATTATTCCGTAAATTAATTGTAACTCTACTGTTAATATATAATTTATATTACATGTATATAGAGTTTAGTACTGAGCAGTCTATAGAAAGAAGTTATGTACTCAAATTATACATATATACATCTGCATAATTTGAGTACATATACTCTACTATATTTTATTTTTTTATTAATTTTATAATTCCTGTTTTTTTTTAAACAAAACCAATTTTTTTAAATCTATTTTTGTGAAAGATCACTCCTATATAAGTTACCACTCCTATTTTTCTTCGAGTAATTATGCAATGTCGTCACATTTTTTTAAATGAAGAACAATTGAAATGAAGAATTTCAAAACGCATTTTGTTCAAAATTTCATTTTTTTAATTAGAAGTGACGTAGTGTTCAGTGTTGAAAAACTCATATTATAAGCTATTTTGAGATGTTCAGAAAGCATTTTTTTCATCATTAATTTATATGCTGAAAAAACATAGGCATTCTAAAGTGCATTATGTGTTTTAACTAAAGACAAACAAAATGCATTTGTTTAACATTTTTAGCAATTGTTTAGTAATTTTGTTTAATATTTCACATTGTACTGATTGACATATTGTTTTCTGTAAAGTGCGTAATTTTCTTGTGTGTGAAATTTCTTTCTTTCTCGTTTTCTAAAAATTACAAATTTTGGACAAAATGCATTTTGAAAGTCTGCTCCTCAAATAGCGTCCTAAGTAATAAATATTTCGTATTTGAGTCTAGAATCGATTGAATAATGTAATTGTTAAGTTTTAAATTCAAATATTGATTATTAACCAAATTATTGTACAAAAAGTAAATGAAGTACCATTTTCTCCTCTAATAATTTTACATTAATTAAGATTTGTTTAACATTTATTTAATTTAAACTTTAATGAAGTATATAGTTTATTACCTATCTAAAAAGTTTACTTAAAAAATATATGTGTATCCATAAATAATTACATATATTTTGTGAAATATTTCTCGTCTTGTGACCAACCAGTTAATTTCTCGAAACAATTCACAGCATGATATATCATTTTGAGATATATCTACAGAGTGCGACGCGTTCGCTTGCACTCGACGCATACCGAGCGAAATCAGTTGAATTCGCCATCGGAAGTCGCTAACTTTATTACTCTCCAGACAAAGGAAGATGGAACGGGTAGGAATGGATAAGTCACCGGTAAGGAAAAATGGAGGAAAGAGAAAGATCGATTCAAGCAAGGCACGAACTAAGTCGAGGTAGGAATCCTTCAAGAGGCGTTGATTGAAAAAAATCACTTTGAGGAAAGTTTGAATTTGCTTGAGTATCCCCGAAAGCCCCTCGCGGTCGGATTCAGTCGGATTGAAGAGAAGTAGAGTAAACGAAAGAGAAAGACAGAAGGGAAGGAGAGAGAAAGAGAGAGAAAGGGCACCGGATGGTAGCAGGTAGAAGTGAATATTATGCATAATTTTGCATCTTTACCACGCTCTATTTTCACTGCTCGTACGTTGACTCGCAGAAGGAAGTGTTTCTCTGTGCTGCATAGGAATCGTCGCTTTGTCATCGAATTAGAAATTGAACAGTTAATTTATGTATCGTGGTAAAGTTACTCATTAAATAACATGTGCAGCAACGCACAATTAAAGTTTCTCTCTTATGATACAAGAAATACTTTACAATTAAGCTATTCAAATTATCTTTTAATAAACATGATAATTTTTTATATGATTAAATATTCTTTATCTTGCTTATTATATAAAAGATATATGTATAGTTATATATGTTTTAACTCTTAATACATGATGATTTTCCTGTCCTTACTACACATATTTGTGTTCATTTTTATCAGGAAACACGGTAGTGTCTCGGCGCTAAGTCAAGCGCAACGACACTACCGTTCCTTTATATGTCACTTTATCGGTAAAAACTACTAATAGCAAATCCGATTTGACGCATTCAATGCGCACTGATGCATAACAAAGTCACACAAATGGAACACGTAAAAATGTGTGTTTAATATAAACATAAAAAACGGTTAAACCGTGAAATCCTTAATACATTTTATTGTGCTGTTAAGTAAAATATGTTTTATAATTTGAGATATTTGCGCATTTTATTTTTACACTTAGATAAATCAATATATAATGGTTTTAATATGCATCAGTACGCACTGATACGTCCAATTGAATTCACTGTAAGTGAATCTTACATCTTTAGAAAGTATTTTTATAAGATTGTGTATAAGAAAATTGGATATAAATGTTATAACTAATTATTTGATGCTTCTAGTATTTAAAAAAAGAAATATTTAGAATACGAATCGTGATCTAATTATTTATGTATTAAGAAATATATTAAATCTTATAGATCTTGTAAGAATTGAAAATCCATCTTTCTTAATATAATAAATAATTAAGAATTTTGTACGGTAATACTCAATCTGTTGTAATATCACGAAATAACAGATATATATTGTATACCATAAATTATAGAAGTTTATTAATGAAATTTAATAAAGGAATTTATTATTTTTTAACTGATTCTATATAATAAACAGTGCATTAAATAGTTATCTCTTCATTTATATTTCTTTATCAAGTAATATATACAATACGATAATCCATTTTACTGTAATTTATAAATTTTTTTCTTTCTCTTCTCTTAATCTCCATTTTGTGCAATGAACTGTAAATAAGAAGAGCAAGATAATCTCATTATACGAAAATTTCTCCAACCTAACGAGTTTTTTTACATTTAATCATCATTCTCTGAATTCTCAGGTTCTTGATAAACTTAGATTCGTGATAAATTATCGATATGATAAAATGAAGTACGGAAAGAACTATCAATTCACTATTTCTCCACTATTAATGCGAAATTATTAAAAGCTTTTATAAACAGCTTGTATCAATTCTAGTTACAAATACTATTCGCGGAACATATAGTATAATTCAATTTTGCTGTCTCGTGACGTGTCATAAAAAACAAAAAAAAGACATTTAATTTTCGCTTCACGTATGCTCCAAACTTTAATCACATAAAAATCCCGGATTTATCTTTGGAAAAACATCTGAATAAAGAAATTTATGGCTCCAGATAAAGAATCGGGGGTGAATTTTAACCATCAACGTTTTGAACTACTATAAAATCGCATAATTGTCGATAACATACGCGGATTCGCCCCCAAGTTATTCAAACGGCGCTTCCAATCACACGCCTGACTGCATTTCTCTCAGCTTTTTCTGTCTTAGCATCTCTCTCCATTCCCGTCCATCCCCGTCGCAACGTCGACAAATCCGCGGGGGACTCTCTGGGATTTGGGCTTTGCGGATTTGCGGCGCGCCACATCGAAGTGGAACACGCTTCTGTGAGGCACGGCATATGGAGTAGTCGAAGCCCACGTCGGATCAGGCAGATTCGTTACTTCACTTTTTCTCGCCACGCCCGATTCTCAACAACGAATTCGAATGAAATCGCTGGAAGAGTTTTCTTTGATCGTGTCGGGTCTTGTCCCCATTGGATCGTATATTTCCAAAGTGGAGGTAAAACTTTTTGCCGACCGAAGTTTCTTTAATTTAAAACACGGTTATCGATCGGCGCGCCGTTAAAATTACGCGTATTAAAATATTCCCGATCACTCGGTCCCCGGACGAAAGAAATTGCAGTCGACGAATCAATCGCGCCTGATAAAGAGAATTTCCGAGCCAGTCAATGCGTTCGGATAATTAATCGCAGGCGATTTTATCGAAAGGCGAAACTCTCTAACGGCTTTCATTTTTACAGCGTAAAGAAGGGTACCGATGAATAAATTGTAGATATTGGAGAAAGTGAAAATGAAACGACTTGATTGAAATTCACAATTTATTTAGTTTTGTAATATATTCTCTTTACAATATCGTTTCCTTACTTCAAAAATGACACAACTAAAAAATTAAATTTTTCAAAAAAAAAAAAAGAAAATATATTTTTCAATTCAACAGAAAATTATTGACTAATCAAATAATATTGAACTCAATATATTCTTAGAAATATAATAAAAAATCTTTGTTATTTTTGTTTTACAACTCTAAAAAAAGATATCTTTTTTGAATTGCGACGATTTTGATATCCTACAAAATTATAACATTATATTTATTTATTTTGATCAACTAAAATAATTAAATTCAAAATAAAACAATTTCTTCTCTAACTTTAATTACCAAAAGTTTCTTAACTCTCAATGTTTTTTGTGAAAGATTTTTCTTTTTATTTGAAAAAATGATTCAAAATGTGTCACTGTTGTAAAAAATAATATGATCCTTTGAAAATCTCGAGAACGTCACAAATGTTATTTGACGGACGGACTGCGGAATTAAGTTTATTTTTAACGATTTTATTAATAAAGTAATCTTTACCTAATTTATTATAATAACTCTAAAAACATTTTGAATTGTATTATTTTTTAAATGATGGAATAATATATTGTTCAATTTAATAATTTATTTGTTATTATTTAACAAATTATTTGAAGATAAATATACATACATAATTTGTATTTATATAAAATTTATGTAAAAATATAAAATTTATCAACTTCATATATCTTCAATGTACCATACGTGTCTCCAAATGAGACTAACACGCGCAAATTGCACCTCTGCGAGGTCGCAGGAATTTCACGCGCAAACTGTAAAAATAAATTGGTAGTAGAGAATGTGCTATGTTTTCCGGTTTTTTTCTCTGCTGTGGCAGTACCAGTTTATTTCGCTTCGATCGAATTCCGCGATGCTACAGATACTCAGACAGCGGCATTCGCGTTTTCGACCAAGGATTGCACCCCAAAATGCCGATACAATTTTTTTTTCAAACAGACAGTGGGAGGAATTTCGAGCTTTCCAACATTTTTGCTGACGAGGGTTTAATTTTGGGATTTAATAGCGAGAAGCAGTCGCACAATGGCGCGCGGCGATTTTTTCTCGCTAGTCATTCTTGAAATAATTTCCGCGTGACTGTTACACACATCAGTTCGCACGCGGACAAACACATTTACCCAAATACATCGTACGTGAATTTGGCGTAAATAAGCGGGAAATGGAGTGCTTAAATGCGCGTGGCTATGTTATGCAAGAGGCAGCACCGCGGTATTGAAATGTTTCCGCTGGCGGAAATTTGTTTTCCCGAATCTGACCGGAGTTTTGACAAAAAAATTTCGATGTCTATTCGTATATCGGCACGTGCGTGGTATGTTTCTCTTCATTCGAGATAAACGCTGAATGTATACACCATTTATTCCAATAGCCTATATCGACATTCGTTAAACATGTTCATCGTAATCGGGCAGTTAAATGCAACGTTGAACAATTGAAACCATCATATTTTTTGTGGCACGATATGTTTTAATATTTTATTATCCATGATGAATTAAAAGGAGATATCACTTTTTTTATACTAATATTACAGAATATATAATATTATAATATTAAAATATTACAATGTTACAATATTACAATATTATAATACTGTATTACAGAAAGAAAAAGATTTTTCTGTAAAAAGTTTATTATATTAGGTGTTGGAATTAATTCGTAGCGTTTTTTAATGAAAGAATGTTATTTATTTCACATGAGCATTAAAAAATACATTAATGAAAGTACTTCCCATCACTTGTAAAACGCTACGAATTAATTCCAACACCTAATACATTTTGTTAAACACATAAACACATAAATTATTATATATTATACTATATTAAACTATTTAAAATTAAATAACTGAAAATTATTGCAAAATTTATTAATACTCACATGTGAATTCTTATAATTAAAATTAAAATTAAATTAAATTAAATTAAATATTAATATCAATAATATAATAAAATCGTAATCTTATAATTTAACCTTCATAAAAAGAATTCGTAGTATGCTATAATCTACTTGGAAAATCTATAACCTATATTCTCTTTGTGTAAAGACTATATATATGTGTAAAGACTTTAAACTTTATAATAATACTTTTAAAGAATCGACCATTGATCATTTTTGATTACGCGATACATGGTTTAACACGGTAAGCATTTTCTTTTAATTAAACACAGAAGCGTTTTGCAAACGAAAGTTGATTACATTGTCTCGATGCACGCGCCGATTGGTCACGAAGACACGATCTCGGTCATGAATAATGCAAATCGTTCGGTAGAATGGTTTTAATGAAACAGCTTTTAATTTGTCCCTAGTAAGGTGTTAGTCGTTAATAAGGCAAATTAGAATTTCCTCTCTAATTATAAATACTTGATGCAAACTCATGTCTGCATGCGTTTTAATCTATCTGGACGTACAAAATGATTAAAGAAAGCAATTTAATTACTTCGAAATTTATTTCAACGTTACGGAAACTAGATGTTGTAGTTTATATACGTAACATAAAGTATGAAAATGCCTCTACATCCTGGGTGTCTAATTACATATTAATTTTACGCGTCTTGGTGAAGTAATTTCATTTATCGACGCTACTCTGTCAAGCCGTGTTATAATTCTTTCAGCCCTTCGGGCGACCTTCCTTACCCCGTCATGTCGGAATGTTGCATAGTCTGCACGTCTTGCAGATCTACCGGGGAGCTTTACATATTTTAACGAAATGTCTTCCGCCATACGGCAACGCCATATGGCTCATGTATTTAATTATTTATTATCCGAGAGTACTTTTGCCTTTGAAGTTCCTCGAGGTAGAATGCCGGTGGCATCGGAGGATGGAAATACTTTCGTATGCCTTATATTTTGCGGAGGCATATACACGCTATACTAAAATATATAATGAGAATAAGACAAAATAACGGAAGAGCTTCTCGAAAAAATGAATAATACTCGGGTCAAATTTACAAAACTATATTATTCCTATAATAATGCATATTGTCTACTAATTATGCACAATATATCGGTATTTGATGCATCCAGAAGTTACTGCCGGATATATTCGAAGTGCACCGCGCAAAATAATAATTACCCTCGTCGAATCAATATTTATTATTTGCATGCACATGTGCATCGATATGTGCCGTCGAAAAACCAGTTCCATACATTTTGGTTTATAATGAAATAAAGACAGCTACGCGTTTGCTATCGTTTTTCAATTACAAATTCCGTGCACGGTGCTAGCGAATTCAGCGTTACGAGTAAAATAAAACCATATAATTGAAATATTGATTTTCATGCTGAGTTCGTGAGCTCAACTGGTTATTAATGTTTACGCGCTTACGTGAGATAAAGCTGATCGTTCGGTATCGAAATATTTGGGAGTAACATTTTGTCTGCCTATTGTGTAGAAGAATGATCTTTGCTATTACATTTTAGCATTTATTATTGATATACCATTTTATTTTCTGGAAAAGTCGACATTATTGTCCTGACTTTGTTATGTAGTTATTTGTCAGTTCGTAACACATTTGAATTATTATGTAATTAATTTTTACATTTAATTAGAACATTTCTTTGTGCTCGTGCCTTCTAACTTCATGAATAAAAGAGTTATATTAACGTAATTAGATTCACTGATATTTTTTTAAATTATATTAATTATATAATTTTTCCTCGCTCGTAGTAGTTGTCGTACTAACATCACATAAAAAAACATTTATGGATTAAAGAGATAATAAATGAAAAAATATAACAAAGGTGAAGCTTAAAAATTACCGACTATGATCTTGATTTATGTGATAAATCCTACGATAAATATTTTTCTTTTATCGACAATATCGCGGTTGAAAGTTTTAATTCGGACTCGCCGATCTGTGAAAGCGTGCTCTTGTTTTCGACGTCACGATTTTACACCTTGCGCGAGAATTTCCTGAAAAACAATCGGCACGGATTTTGGATGACGACTGCATGAAAATCTCACATTCAGCTCTCTGGCTTTCAAATAGGCTAGCATTTCATCGTGGATGTAGAATGAGTCATGGGATCGGGGGTGAGTCGTAATTCCGTTTGCATTTGGGGGCTCGTTCGGGAATAAAAACAATAAAAAAAAGTCCCTATAAACATGGCCCGGGAAATGCACAGCTCTGTAGGGAGTACTAGGAAAGGACGAGCGAGGACAAGAGGGATGGCAGATAAAAAATTATTCTCGTCCTTTTTGACATCGTGCACAATTCTCTAGAAAAAAATCCAAACTATTATGGGAGATACGTATGCCCTTTAATGCTTTACAGTTCGAAGTGGCTTAACATACTTTTTCGTGATGCATTTTTATCCAGATTCATAGGAATTACGGTCATAAATAATGGCCATACATCGTGTAAAAAATAATAATTTAATATGACGAGAAGCGGAACAATATTTACATTTATTAACATTATTGCATGCATGTTGTTATCCATCTTATAAGTACAAGTTTTATTTAATTTTAATAAATTTAATCATTTTATTTAATCAGATAAATACATTTATTTTATTTCAATATATATTTATTATAATTAAAACAGAACTTTATATGTATACATAATTATCAGTACTTACAAACTTAAATGATTTCGAAAAAATATTTACACGCTATGAAAATAATATTTTTAATAATATTCTCCATCAGTTTGATAGTATTATTATATCAGGGATTAACGCTAACCGAATGTTATGACAAATCTTGTAATCAGTGTTTCTTGCGAAGTGCATAACCGCGCTTCTACGATCGGTATCTCAGAAATCCCATAGCTCGCGGCGGCGATTGTACGTCACGAACCGCAGGGAGCTGTCCGTGGGAGATCGGTTGATTCCCCGGGAGGCCGCCAGCCCCTGGTTAGGTATCCCTTCTCCGGAATAGCTCGTCCCCGTACCACCGTTCGCTTCCGAGTTCAGCTTTGACTCTCTACTCTCGGCGGAGGTTCTTCTTCCGCCCTCTGCATTCGGCCAAGAGCCATTTCCATCCTGCAAAAGCGCCCGCGCCATGCACGCCACTCGCTCGGAATTTACAGTCCTGCAGATTGTGGGGAAAACAAACGGTACCTCTCTCGGTACTTCTCGCTTACAAGGCGAACCGTTTCCGTGAAGACCGCGCATGGAAGTGCTCCGGTGCGATGTACAGTCGAGAGACCTTGAAGAGACACGGAGAAAGAAATGCAATCGAGATGCTACGAGTCTATAAAATTCGAAGATCGAGCTGACGTTTCTCTCGATTCGACTGCTTCGACGACTTCGTGTCATCGCTACATCTCGCAATGATGATGATACGATCCATGGTAAAAAAGTGGTGAAGTCAGTAAGCGACTGAGTTATCTTACAGTCCTGGGATTTGTCATGTTACTCGAAACGGTAGATCGTTTCCGTCCACCTCCCTCGTCAGGACGAAGAGAAAAATAGATCTTTCCCCTTTATTGGCGACTTCGTTTCGCTTTGCTTGATACGAAGAAACTGAGAGAGCGCGCACCGTCGGGCGGCCTTTGGGAAAAGAGCAATCTCGAGTGAAGTTGTAGAAGGGATTGGGAAAAGGAGCGAGGGCACGAAAAAGCTTCGCAAAATTTACAGAAGCTACCGGAGAGCAGCTTCGTTCTCGAGGAGAACGAATGAGCGAAGACAATTGTCAATTAAAAAGGGCGAGCTTTCGAAAGTATCGAGCGCACTTCCTATATAACGCATGATTCTTCTAGCTGTTTGCCAATAACGACATACCTACGGCAAAACGATTTGAGCAGGACAAACGGACGCTCCATTTTGTTACAGGAAGAGAGAAAGAAGAATTGTAGACAAACGAAAGATGAAACGCACCTCTCTTTCACCCTTTCCTTTTATTGTTGAATCTCTTATATTTACCGAATTTACGGCGCTGCAGATTGTAGGAAACAAACGGTCGCTCCGCGCGCTTTCAGTGCTACAGACGGAAAGCTAACCGAGCGTCCTTTGGGAGGACTAAAGCTCGATATCAGCTCGAGAAAAGTGCGCGAGAGCTTCTGTGGCGGGACCGCGCGAGGAAAAATACGGCGACGAACAAGAGATGGGTGTATCGACTTTATGCAATTCAGCGAAAAAATAGAATCAAAAATAAGAGAAATACTGAAAGCTTCTTCTTTACCGTGATTTAATTCTTTTTTTTTTATTCACATTCACATGATATATTTATATACGTAACTGTATGCGTTACACGATAATTTATAAATCAGGAAGATTGAAACGATTGTATTTTCGATAGACTCGCATTTAAAATAATTTTAATATGAAATTTTTACATTTTATACATTTACATCTGCTAAAATAAAAGATTGTAACAATTTGAATTTGAAGATTATATAATAAATAGAAAGAATATATTACTTTTATGCTCGAATGAGATTAATGAATCAATTTGAAATGTTTATCATTTTTTAAGTTAAAAAATAATTTAAAGTAGTAAACCTTAAGCAAATTTTTATTTTGGTTAAGAATATAAGTATTAGTTTTAAGTTTGAGATAAGATTATAGTGTCGAAAGTATATTTCTTGTTGAATAGTCTGTGTGTATTTAATTTATATTATATTTAGTTGCAATTTACTTAGTTGCACAAAAATCCATGTGGATTCAAGTTTTAAAATTTAACCTTATTGACTTGAAGTTTGTTTCATCCTTTATATAGCATAGCACGCCCTTTAGTCTTGATCTTCCTCTACCTTCTTCTACCCTGAAACGAAGTTGTCGAGATAGTCCGACCGATAAGAGTTTTAACTTCGCAGGCGAGAGTATTAAAGTATTTGGTTATCAGGCTCGTCTGAGAACTTTCAAGTACTCGGGGCTTAACCTTACCAATCTACAGTTTAGACGCCCGGCTACCGTTTTCTCATTCGAACGTCTCGAAAATTGCGATACGCCCGGAAATCCTCCCGGAATACGGTCTCGTTACATTGTAAATTCGAAAATCTTCGTTTAGCACCCCGCTGAAAATTACATGGGAGCGCAGTAGCGGTGCTGCATTCGAATGATGAAATTTTCCAATTCACGAACAGAGAGCGTTCAGCTTATGCAAAATATATTTAACGAGATGCGGAGCAACACAACATTTCGCCGTTTTGCGAAATGCGTTTCAAGATCAACATGTTTTTATTCTCAAACAGTCAAACGAAGATGTCGATGATTCTGGCACATTTATTAAGCTGCAAAACTGATTTTATCTTCTATCAAAGAGATTAATATACGATACGCGATTAATATACGATTAGCGACAATATACGTGTGATACGCAATAAACAATTAATCACGCACAATAACGCAGTTAGGCGCGACAATGTATTGTTTTCCGATAACCAATCAAGCAGGTAGAGAGTTCGGAATTCGCTGTCAGTCTATCCAATTAGTGAACAATTGCCCAACGTTTCTTGTTAACCTACTGAAATCCTTAAAAAAAATAGTCTAATGAGAAACTCGATTCAAACTCATCTTACTCGATAAAATTCAAAATCACGATATGCATGCACATTAACATGTCGCGCTGAAGAAATCATACGCGTGTTAATTGTTACATTTACAGTTTCGTAACTTTTTCATACCTGACAATTTATCGCAATATCGCACACTAATCATTGTGCTCCGTGAAAGTGCATTATATTGAAAGAATCAAGAGGAAATTATTTTCGAGATTTTTTGCACCGTCTTATATAACGACGGTATTACGTTGTAAATTCATGCCCGTTTGCATGTAGACGATAGGAACGTTATTTAATACCGCGCGAAAATGGATCTTTAAATCGCTGAAGCTGCCCGTGCTGTGCCATCTCGCGCGTACATACGTGCGTCTATAGGGGACGATAAAAATAATGTATGTACGAGGTAAGGTAGTAGAGGTATTACTCGCGCGTGCAACTTTGTATTAATTCATAAATGGTTGCGACACGACAAGGCCGCCTCCCCGAATGAAAGAACGGACTCGGCGCATTTTGTCTCTCGCTCGTTGTATTAACCCCCGGTGTTATGTCACTCGAGAGTACACTTCCTACGAATACGGCATGACGGTGAAATTCGCGAGGATCCTCTCAACGAACCGTGTAACATTGCTCTTAGGAATGCGCGAATATTAAAGCATAAATTGTGAGCCGCGTGCAAGATGCGTGAGGAAGAGAGATGCGTTTTGTTTCTGCATTATGCATTATATCTCCCGCGCAAGTCATGTAATGCTGTAATGTTGGAAACACTCGTAACTCTAATTTCCTTTTGTGATTAAGATAATAAAAATACTATACTTATAACTACATTTGAACATTGCGCTTGGTCTTTTCAACCTTCGCCATAAGCAATTATTCATTTTGCATCTCTCGTTGTAAATTTCTTATAAATTTATTATTATGATCACATTTTGGATCGTACATGTGAGAACACAATCGATAAATTAGAAGTCTATACCGGTCAAAACTGGATCTTTAATGTTTAAATAATTCAATGTGAATTATATATATACTATATATATATATATATATATATATACATGCATATATACCATATTTGTAGTCATTCGAACTGCGCACCGAATTGGTTTTTCGAACTAATAAACGCAATTAAACTATTGTAATATCACGAATTAAATTAAATTGACAAGCAATTCTTAATAATTTGATACTCAAACAGGCATCATACCAGAAAGATGTTAATGTGCTGAAAATTATTATTATTATAATTATTTTTTCAAACTCTTTCTATTTCCAACGATATATTATTTGTATGTAGATTTTAATATACAGAAAACTATTATCACATACACATTTTATTACAAGAACATGGCGTATTCAGATTGATACGCGAAATCATGTGATACGCTCGGCCCCTCCCATTATGCTTATTCAGGTGTCCGCTACAATTCCATCATATTAACTTCTATCATGATCCCAACTCAAGCAAACTATATGTCAGGCAGGAGAGATAGAAGCGACTGTCATGGTATGTACATGATGGTAGGTCTTACAAATCCAGAGGGAAGTGTCACTTCCATCATGTTGGGCCGATTCCTATCAGAATTTCATAATTATATATTTCAACTGTGATATCATTATTAAATAATGTTGAATTGATATTTTGCGGCTGCACAGCAATAGATATTATTGTTATTATTATTATTATAAGATTATCGTATAAGTTTCTGTGTGTCTCTCTCTCTCTCTCTCTCTCTCTCTCTCTCTCTCTCTCAGTGGTTATAACAAGAGTTTTTAATTAATATGTATATAAATAAATATGTATATATAAAGATGTATTGTACATATCAACACATTATATATTTTTATATTGTTTTCATACGTCCTTATAATATAGAAATATATTTAATTAAATACATATATTTATTAAAAATTTCTGAATTTTTCTTGAATGATTCTCTCCATTCACGTTGTTATAAATAATCTTTTTAGTTTAATAATAGAGATTCTTTATTTTCTTACAATGAGAACAACTTTCATTAATTTTCAAAGGTTACAATAAGAAGAGAAAATCAGAAATGTACAATATTTGCAGAGGAATTTCTAATTAAAACTTATAAATTATTAGTTCCAGCATTCCGGAACTAATTCATTATCTGTCGCTAAATCGTAAATGTTGTGAAATAAAAAAATATTATAAATGTGTACGTTACGTTGATCAACGGCGAAAGGTTGGTCATTTGACGAGGAAATAACTCGTGGTTACGTCACGTCATCACACAGAGCATTCACTCGCATCGTTATAGTGCATAATATTTCATCGAGCTCGTTACCTCCCAATTTGCTTTCGCAATTAATGAAATCCTACTGACGCGGCGCCGCACTGCAATCCAAACCAATCCAGACAATAGTACATCCGATCTAAATGTAAGCGAGTCACGTTTGCGGCTGACCCACGTCTGTACTTATACATAATATTCTGGTAATTACAACTTTGATATATTGAGGAGTGATTAATTTTGAGATCTATTTCAAGATAAATGTGATCTTATTATTCAAGCGTATGATACTCATATAAATACAACAATGTATTCTGTAACGTGATTGACTGCACGAAGAAAATTTATGTTGCAATTTTTAATTATGAAGCGAAGTGAAAACAATTTCAACATAAAAGATTTCATAAAGTTATATTTTAGTTTTCATTAAACAAGCAGAATTTTGAAACAACCGCGTAAAATATTGTATGAATCTCGTGGAAAGGAACAAGAGATTGTCCTAAATACAGTTATTGTAAACATAGCAACGGCGATTATAAATTAAGGGATTGTAATGAGAAAGGTGTAAAATATGACGTTTGCAAAGATGAGACGACCGTAATTTACGATCCAGGAAATTTATCTAAATTGCTGTAGAACGCGTTCTGCGTTGCGCCATTTTTCATACACACCACGGCATTATGGTAATGTGGCAATAAGCGAGCAGATTTAAACTTGGTGTAACGGGTGTAGTTCGATGCATCCACGGATAACACGACTAACAAAGTAACATTATCTCGAGCTTTCTTATGCTAATGAAATTTTGAGATTACGCTTGGAGAAGGAGCGAGGAGGCACTAAAAGCTCATTAAAATCTGGTTGAGTCTTCGTTAATTATTCTTTGGAAAAATGCGTTAGACGGTGTAAGCATACATTTAACATTACGAATTCATACATTAAACATTTTGAATTATGAATTACAATCCATCAATAAAATATCGAAACGGTTGAGCAATCTTTTCTTGATGCTAATGAATAATATTATTTACACAATACCGACATAAATTATTATTATTTAACGTGAATAATTAACTATTTTCTTTCTCCCTTAATTCATGATTAACATAATGTTAATATCTACATGTCATATAAATTGTACAATAAATTAATGACATTAACGTCACCTCACGACGATCGTAAAATTAGATGACCGATTCTACCGATACTCTGTTATTCTGATTGAGTTATTATATAATTTTATATGCGCGCATAAATAATAAATCAACGCGGCAACAATAAATAAATTATGGATTAATGAAGAGAATTGTGATCTCCAAACGTAGAGCCTCGACACACCCCCTCTGTGTATTACGTATATTACTGGAGCTCGTGGTGGTCAATACATCGTAATGAGAAAAAAAGAACAAGATACAGTCGAATGAGAGGATGTCAAATGAACAACGTACACTAGAAATCCGCTAATGGAAAGTCGGAAGAAAAAGGAGGTAAGAGGCGCGCATTGCACTACTGTCGATAAAACAACGAAAATTGTTGGACGCCGCGCACTTTTTCTATAGCTTTCTCGTGGGTTAGATACACGGCAGCTGTAGTTACAATGCGGCGAGTAGGTTGCGGCGTAATGAGCGAGCCGTGTATAATACGATGCAACATTAACGACGGCTACGGTATGTACGGTTCTCCTAAGTTAGACTATTCTGCACCTCGGCATTTTCAAGATCGTAAACTCACTTGACTTTGTCGATTTTGTAGCTTAAATAATTTAAAATAACGTGGTACAAGATTACATTAATTCTCAAAAATTGTGATATTCGAAATTTTTATATCTTTATATTTTGATAAATTGCACAGAATGGCCATAAGAACTTATAAGTTAAGGTGACCAACTCTTTAAGAAAACAAGGAGAAACATTTTAAAAAATTCAATATTAATTATCATAATTAAATCTTAATAAATTAAATATTTTTTAAATAATTGTCAATGAAACAAATAAATTATATTATTATATTTGTAAACAACTAATAACACTGTATGTGTATTGTCACGTGAGATTACAATAAAAATTATGCCAAGTTACGAGATCACATTTTATTTCTTAAAATTGTATCTTTTACTGAATTTATTTTATGAAATAATATCTAAATTTTTAAATAAAAAATCATAGAATTTTCTTCATATATTAGTTGAAAATTATATTACACTTATTATTTTTACTTATTATTTTACGTTTATTATCTTTTACATTTAAAAGAAGGACAATTTATAATCATGTCTTTAATTTGGAACAAAGTGGAACGAAGAGTTGAAATTTAAGTCCATCCCTTCTAATTTGAGGTTAATTACTAAGCTATAAGTCTACTTGTACAATAATGCCATTTTAATCATATCTTAAATTTTGCATATGAAATTATTAGTGATTATAACTTTCATTACAGTTGTGTCTATTAAACAAAATTACTTATATCGTTGTAAGCACAGGATGATGAGTTTTACGTCGTTGTTGCAATTTTTAAATGTAAGTTGTATAATTGTATAATATATACAACTTGCCTCTTTTCTGGTCTGACTATTATTACCCACCTTGCTTGAATAACAAGTACAGTGTGCAGCCTCACAATGATGTTTTAATCGGTCCTTACTCGCACGAGCAAATTTAGATTTTATTTTTAGCTAGACTTGCGGACTTGTGGTTGAGCTATTAACTATTTGCGGTGGTATGGTTAATTTATATGTGCAGTAGATATTAATTAGCGTATCGTGACGCGGTGGAGGCAATTAATGCAACAAAGTGAAACGTTACGTACGCGGCATTTCGAGTTAATTTCGGTGAAATTATACATTTCCTTTAAACTTTAATTAGACGCCATACAGTAGCGCGGAAAATACGAGAAAGTCAAGAGACGCGCGCGGGGAATTAGATGGCGAAGCCATTTCTCCTAAAATGCGATGGAGAGAAATGCTTTTGGTGAGCAGAGCCGGTGGCATGCCGGTAAACGAGGAAGATCCTCGGAATATTTGCAGGTGAGCGTTAAGAAAACTCTGTAAAGCAATAGTAAATTACAAACAACGCGTATATGCCTCAGCAACGTCGGGATTTGACAACGAAACACAATATAGATGTATTAAATAAATTAAATATGAGCGCGAAGCTTTTCGTATACTGTTATATGGTATTTTTTACAGATCACACTTAATTTATATATAAAACTATTTATGAAAACGTTTATACACTCTAAATTTCTTACAGTGAAATCTCACTTCAAAAAAGTAAAAATACAATTACCCTTCACTTTTTGAAAAAGAGTGACAATTTTCACTTCTTCACATTTTTTGAAGTGAAATTTCATTCCTTTGAAGTAAAAATTTACTCCAAAAAGAGTGAAAATTTTCATTCTTTTTTAAGAAATAAAATATTTTCACTTTTTTTCAAGAATAGTTGTATTTTCATTCTCTTGGAATGAAATTTTACTGCAAGAAATTTAGAGTGTAAGTATAGGCATCTATAAATAAACGCAATTCGTGTTTTATTTTTTCTTACTTATTGTTATTATGTACATAGTAATAATTCGGATATTCCAGACAGATTATATGCGTAGTCGTTCAACTCCGGTTCCTTCAAAGCGCATAGATTCGCGGTCTGTGTGCTATTCACATGCGAGCCGATTGTTCGCGCAGACAATGCGTCATGAGTGAAAAAATTGGGTCAGCTCAGAAAGAGAGAGAGAGAGAGAGAGAGAGAGAGAGAGAGAGAGAGCTGGTTCTCGTAGACACGGCACCCCAGAATAGGGGTTCATTCGCGTACACGTAGCCAGGAAAATAAAAGGCTTGAATGGACGGTCCGAGGGAGCAACGAGAACCTGCCCGGGGTGTTGCACGAACTCGGGTTGTCCGTCCGTACGTGTGCAGTTGCTTTGCAGTATGCAGCTTGCGCGTAAGCGAGAAAGAAGCGATGCAAAAAAAGAGAAAAAAATAGAGAATGGGTAAGAGGAGAGGATATAAAATGCAATGGCCTCGTTTGGAAGTAGGCACTTGGCTGGGCTGATCTTTCCACGCAAAACATCTTCTTATATGTCCAAGAACATTTCTTCGCCATTGCATTCAGAATCACGGGATTTGCAGACATTTTTAAAAAACGGTAGTCATTTTAGCTCAGGAATTTGTCTGCTGACACAGTAGCGTCAGTTATGGAAATTTGTCGGAATAAATCTTTCTAAATGTGAAAGAGTACTAAAGAGGATTTAAAAAAAGAAAGAAATTATCTCGTAATCATGTATGCTTTATAAGATAATATTTCAATATTAAATTTCTTTTTTAATTTGGCTTTAATTCAGCTTGTAATACATTTTAGAGAAAATTAAAAAAACCGTTTGTTAAATTTTTGCAACTTTTGAATATTCTGTGATTAATATAATTTTTTAATCAAGCTTTTCTATATCAAATTTTTTTCTAAATATTTTTCTTCATAAATAATTGAATCTAATTCTTTCAAATTTGTTCGAACGTAAACTAAAATTCTATCTGGCAAACCACAACCTCTGTAGTTAATTTGTTCATGATTGAACAAGACATATCAACGAGTTAACTCTAAATCCGTGAGTTTAATCGCATTAGAATTCACCGCGTCGTTATTTCACGAATGATTTCCGGAATTCGGTTATCTGCTCCGCACGCAATCTAATCTATTCAAAGCGCGGCTTTTTATTTTTGCGTGCACACTCCGTAAAATAGAGCATTATTTGAATATCTAGAAGACATCCTGGGCTTAATCGCGCGAATTCTTTCACGCGCCTGCCGTAAAAGCGAACCTTCCGACGCTCCTATTATTCCAGTTAATAAGTAGGGGATATTAAATTTTTTTCTCATCCTAGTACATACCTACATATGTATATACCTACATATATATATTTTCGTCAATTTTGTCTCGTTAATTCTATCACCGTGTTGTCAGGAATCTACAGCGAAATCATTCGACATTTTTTAAATAAGATTTATTCACGCGCTACGCTTATCAGCAATAATCTCGTGTATTCATCAAATTTGCACGAGTCGTCGCTTTACGACAGCGTTTTTGATATAAAGGGGAAATTATCCTTCATACGTGATAAAGCAGCGTCAAAAGCGGATTTATCTGAATAGGATGCTATCTATACGCATAAAGCAGTCGGGCTCCTTCAAGATTTGCGATAAAGGAAAAACCGCAAATCGCTTTTTTGTCGCGCGCAATCACGCCACGAAACGAACGAGTACACATATGTATGTACGCGTGTACACTTGTACTTTGCGTATATGTATTTCTCCACACGATTCTCGGAAAAGTGGAAAAAGACCTGTGAAAATTGAACAGAGGGATGAGTAAGAGAGAAGGGGAGGACAAGGCTAATGCGACGAGAGATGATGGAATTTGCAAATCACCCTGCACTTCACTTTTCCCTCCCTTGTTCTCGATTCCCCCAACTCTCGTCTAAATCTTCATCTCCCTATTCCTGCTCCACTCATCTGTAAACCCTATGCACCGTTCTTTCCTGGCGCCTGACTTAAGGGAGCCGTACATTTCACACTCGCGCGAACGTTCTTGTTAACCCCGGCCGGTTTTAATAAAAAGTTCAAGAGTCGACGCCCCGCCGCTAGCACTCGACAGTCATCGATCAGCGCGCTGAAGCCTGCAACTTATGTTAGTGTGTATAACTCGCAACTGAAAGATGCACATAACGAGTTTCTACATTACACTCACGTCTGCGAAGACTTGAAAATGGTTCAGAATAGGAAAATTATTAATTTTATGAAAAAATAAGAAAGGTTAATTCTTCTGACGTTAATATTCCATCTTTAATTATAAATTTTATTGGCTTATTAAGTCATACGAAACAAATCATTATTACTTAAAAATTATGTCCATTAAACATAGATAATTATTATTAATATTTAGGTCGGATTTATAATGATTATCTAAAAGTAATTTTTACAAAGGCTGCATAAGCAAATTGAATGAAAATTTATCAAAGTAAACGGTAACGTTTCGTGGGTGATATAAGGAGTGTGAATAAAATTGGTAGCTCGTAAATTACGCCTTTACAGAAAACTGCACGTCTTTCTATAACGTAAGAGAAGACATGGATGAGATGTAATGACCTAAGAAATGAGGCAGCGAGGAAGTATTATACCCATCAAAGAACCTATAATCTTATCCGACCCTTTCAAGGGACTAGCCGCTATCTCCCTTAATCATTTCATACGTAGCCTATTCAAGTCTTTCTATCCCGACTCTCCTTTCAGCAGAGAATAGTTCTTGGTCTTTTCCTCGTTGGTTCATGTCTTTAATAAATAGCTCGATGAAGCACATAGAATTGGTCATAAGATATATTTTACCTAATCGGCTTTTATACGATTACTCCTCAAATATATCGCGCGCATTGATCGTCAATATATGCATACTTAACTGAATTCTCAGATGTAAAACATGGAGTTATTGAATCCAAACTGAAAGTCCATGTTATACTAGAAATTAACGGTAGAAACATAATGCTAGAAAAATTAAGACACATTTTTAATTAAACTTTAAATTAAGCCTAGACTTTTGCTTACTCGAAATGATTATTTTCAATTATTTTCTAATTTAACATTTGTGTGTAAAGACAACTTAGTTTTCAGATATCTAAACGTAATTAAACTTTTAAGTCGTTAAATCCTTTTTCTTAACGATATACGAGTTGGAACAATTTTACTCGGCTGTGTATGCGGTAGTTACGTTCCATTCTCATCAAACAAAAACAGCAGAATTCCAACATTTCCAATTAACGTGGTGCTAGTGATGAATTAAATGTTCTCCCATGCGTCATCTCGAAATGACGTTCATTAACGAAGTTCATGGAATTCTTCGGCTCGCGTGAAGAAGGATCCACCGCAAAACGTGCGAGGTGTTGACTCGGCATTAATTCCACACTCACTCGCATGAAGTAGATCGTATGCAGGCCCAAGCACGAATTGATTCCGAGATCGTCGAATCAACTATTAATCACGCCGTTTGCAATAGCTGAAGGGAAGGTAACTGGTTCAATAGTTGGCATGTGAGTCGATCGCTTACAGGCTGGCGTGAAGCGTATCTTTCAAAGAGATGTTATGATTGTAAGGCGTCGAAGTAATCGACTGCTAACAAACCATTCAGCGTTCACACATTCTATGTATTTTCCCAGCGAAAGAATTGCTTCACGTGCGACCGCGAACTCGTACAAAATCACAGATACGCCTTCCATAGGAAGTATACAATAGAATCGAACAAAACGGAGAAAGTGGGACTTTGCCGAGTTTCTAAGTTGTTTAGATTTTCTACCATATATTATAATCGCGTATGTGATAAAATAAAATCAAATTGTACACTGAGAGAAAAGTATATCGTGTTTGTGAGTTGTGACTATAATTATATAGTAAAATAATTATGGTTAAGAGCATTATTTTTATTATTGCTATAATGTTAATAACAATAACCTTATATGTATAATTACATTTTATAGTATAATTTGCAATATGATTTATGTGTAGGATAATCGTACAATTAGTTAAATAATACATATGATGGTCATTATGATCATAATTCAGTGTTCAAATTACTATAATTCATATGGTCGTAACAATTATTTTATGGTTGTCCCAAAAAATGACTATAAATTATAGTTAAATTATGGTTATTCCAATCATTTTTTTTTCTCAGTGTAATTATAACAGAATATTAAAAAAAGAACGCGCGAAGACTATAAGCAAAGAAGTAAGAACGAAATAAAAAAAAGACTAAATCAGGAATTAAAACTTATTGTTGAAACTCTAATAATTTATATAAAACTTTTAATTACTAAAAAATTTTAAAGTAAAACATTATGAAATTTAAAATAGTTTAATAAACTCGTGCCGAGCGTTGACTGCGGAAGATACAAGAATATGTGTAATAAATTGCAATGTATTCGCATTGATCATCTATGGAGAAGTAACCTGTAAATAACTACAGGAACATGATAAATTACGATGCGATCATGTAGTTCGCGTAGGAACTCTTGAAGCATGATCATGCTCAGGGAAAAAGGCGAGGCAACTTTTCGCGATTATGGATCGAGCAGGACGCAACACATCACCTAGCAAGTTTCGAAGTTCCCAAGTTTGGCGACTCGTCTGCTCCTTTTTTACTTCTTTTTTGCGCCACGTCCAGAAAGAAAAGCACCGTAAAGGATCGGAAGGAAGCACCCAGAACGATCGTTTTGCAAATGTGTCATGGTCTTTAATTCACCGTCGCCATGGCGATGCCATATATCCTTTTTCGAGGGAGAGTCGCGATCGGAGCCGTTATAAAGTCGACCCCTTGGTAGCTGAGAAGTTCATGCGCATCAATTAATCTGCCGCGACGTTGCGGGATTTTAATGAATGTCCCATAACAAAATACGTTGCGCGTAATTAGAGTACGCTGCGGGCGTTAGCGAGCAAAAGACAAATGGCTGCTCGTCCGCGTGTAATTATTTTCCGTCTAATGATCACGAAAGAAATCAGGGATAAGTCGGGTCTATCGAGAATGTAGTGATGTATGTTTTTTTATAGCAATCATTTTACGCGGGACAAGATCTTTTATGTATCGCAAAAAGACTAATGAGAATGATAAAAATATATGTTCTATAGAACAGATTGAATGATGGAAGTGAAACCATAAAAGCAAGTATTCATTTAATGTTGCATTTTAACAAATTGGTTACATCTTGAAATAATTATATTTTGCAGTTCAATTATTTTAAACTTGTTTGCGTTGAATTAAGTTTATATCATTTATTTTGGTTGCATTATTTTCATTGTATTTTACATTACTGTCATATTTATTATAATATTTATATTATCTATTTTAGATGTAAACTAATATTTTTAAGATAAATATAACAATATATAAAAATAGTAAGCAATATTTTTAAAGCATTGTTATCGAGACTTCGAATAAGTTTACTTATTCACTGCTGCTGATCTTTACTTATTTAAATTTTAATGACTTTGAAAGCGCAACGGAAATAAACTCGAGAACAGAACTCTTCAAATAATTTGATATCATAAACATTATGAAATTTACAACAGCCCGTTTCATAATGGAATAATTAATCATTGATGCAAATGCTTTTTCATCGTATCCAGCATAATATGTATACAGCATCCGTGATATTCACGCATTTGTCGCGTTTACGCCGTTAATCCGATTGGCAGAGGACCCGCGACAAAACTGGGATTAAATCGCACAGCGTGCCGCGTATTTTCGTTCGAATACGATAAAAGTTTTTCCAATCGCGAGTATGTATGTCGACGTCGGCTGACTCTTATCGGCACATCGAATTTAACGGCAATCACAACGGATTTCCGTTCAGCTCGTACAAAGATCGTGTTTAACCTTGGAATGTTAACGTGAACTGATTGCCAATTAACGGTAATACGCTTTCACATGTAATGCAAGGAAGGTTGAATGCCCAGTAGACGCGTGTAACTCACCATATAATCTTGATTGACAGGCGATCTTACTGTTACACCACGTGCACAGTAATATCATGTTACTTAGGATGCAATCCACTTGCCATTACAAATGCTTCGAAGCTTTTGATTGACCAATCAAAGGAAGAAAGAAATTTCGTTAACTGATGGATCGAAAAATGCTTCGAAATATTTGTAGCATTAAGTAGATCGTAGTCTTAATTATCTAATCCGTGTTTCTTTTTTTTTTTTTTTAATTAAGATATACAGACATACACAAAGATCGTAAAAATCTTTAAAAGTACCAGCTTTTTTCTTTAAACGAATAACAAATAAAAACGCTCAATATATACGGTTTAAGATACATGACATGCTTTCGCACACAACGTGAACTTTTACTACTCTCTGGTAATTACCTCTCGCAATGCCTGTGCACGTACATAGTGGGTGCAGTCTCAATAATGCAATGCATGCGGGAGCAACTTTGGGTAAGAGAACGGGTATGGTTCACTTTCGCGACGGGCGACCGCGTTAAAACTCGTAATAGAGTGAAACTCGAATGCGTATTTGTCGTGTAATACTCGAAACTCCATCCAGCACCAAGCAGTTTGTTCCGCTCGGAGGGTGAAAATACATCGTAAATAGTATTCGCAATGAAAGCGGCTACGGACCGAAAATCGTTCGACATGATTTACCGCGCTCTTAATTTCGCCGCCGAGTTATACGCCTCGTGTTCGCATTACATATTTCCTTGACCCTGTTTGGTTAGTTCCATGGTTACAATATTGCCTCGATGGCCATCGTGCCGTTAATGTAAAATGTTAATTTCGAATAGCGTTTCGAGAAACGCCTAGGGGAATTCACTTTATGTTCCAACTTTATAGTTATATAAATTCAATGTGTACATTCGTGGACTTGAAAATTTTATAAACTGATAAACTACTTTACACACGTATAACAATGATTAGAAAATCAAATGGGTAGGCTTTCATTTTGTTTCTTTTTTTGTGACATTTTCATTTTTCAGTTATATTTAAATCAATGATATCGCAAACGATAATTTATACTAAGTTTAATATAAAATGTACTTGAAATGATTAATTTACAAAAAAAAGACAGTTTACAAAATGGGAAAATTATTTAAATGGAAAGAGACATTATGATGTGATTATTTGAATGTGATGGGAAAAAGTATCCTCTCCCCTCTCATAGTTTTACAGAATCTGAATTCTTCAGATCTACTTGGACTTCCATAAGTCCAAATGGCTTGAATTCACAGAAAATTCTGAATGTATTGAGATACTATCAGATTCAGGAGTTTCTTTTCATTGAATACGTTTTCCTAGCAATACTCTTACATTGATACCGTCTTCGTGAATGCTTACTACAAGCACTTCTTTTTTGTAGATATCTTTAAGAACTTGAAAATCATTTTAAACTAATAAATATGCATAATCACAAATATTTTTATCGAAAAACAACGCTTTTTAACGTTTTTCGTAAAAAAAAACTCGGAACCGTCATTACCAATTTATTAAGGAAACCTGATATAAAAACATTGAAAATTGACATTTAATTACGTGCAAATGAACATAATTATTTAAGGAATATAGAGAATTCCTCTTATTCAAGCTTATTTATTTTCTCAAAATAGAAGAATATCTTAAGAATTAATTTAGGATATAAACTTATTACTTGCAAACTTTTAAATCATATTAAACTTGATATAGAATCATATTAAAAAACTGTAATATAATATATGATAAATAATAAAAAATAAACGTCACAAAAAAGGTCACTTCAATCAAAATTTCGCAGCTTCGGATGTGATAAGTTAGAAACCTTTTGTAAAAAATGACATTAATTAATTGATAACAATACAGAAATTTTGAATGGAGGCCTACATTAGCAACAAAGATATTATCACTTTTTCCTCTAATATAAAGTAATATTAACATATTTGTAATACACGTCTCATTAGCTACGTCCATGTTCAAACATTAGATATACATAATACATACGCTACCTCAAATTAATCGACTCAATTAATAATGTCAATTGATCTCACTTGATTGGCCTTTGGACACCGACAATTGTTCGAGGTCATCCTGCGCTCGTCCAAAATGTCATGTCACACGAAGGCGAGCGAAACTTTTTTGACCTTTTTGTACCTTATCGCCATCGTGCCGGTCATAAAACTTGACGAGCCGCCGCAGCCCGTTGAAATTGGTTTTAATAAAGAGCTAGGAAAACAGCGTCCGGGGGAGAGATCCATCTTCCCTATCGATAAAAGTTCCCGGTCGCGAGAGCAGGTGGAAAAGAGAAAGAGGGAGGGACGCGGACTCGACGTACACGTTCAATCACTGCCACCCGGATCGAAATGCGGACGATCGAGACATGCGGAGCTCGCACCCAGCGTCACCGGGGGATGAGCCATCGGTACAGGTGCCCGGGAATTCACGAACGGCGAAAAAATGCTAAAGTCAGCGACCGTAGTGACCGTAATAAATTCGTTCTGCGAACCAACGAATTCAGCCAGCCAGCCAGCCAGCCAGCCGCGCTCGATCTTGCACGGCTTCCTCCGCAGCCGCAATTTTCCATCGAATGTTCCTGCGGCCAGAGGACACGTGGGACGAGAGAACGAAATTAGAGCAATCTTCTCTAATGGTAATTAATGCGACGACGCGGTCGATGTAACTCACGTTTGAAAGAACATTCGCGCGATCAGATCGACCGTCTGGTTCGCTTCGAATCGAAAGACTCGCCGTTGGAACTGGACCGACAGGCAAAGGTTGAAAACCTTTCGGGTTGAAAACCACCTCCATCGAGGAACGAAACGACAAGTTCACTATCTGAACTACGTACAGCGATGGTACCGATGGTGATGGCAGTGGAACGATCGTGGTATCGCAGCTAGCACTTTTAAACAATGAGGGCTGATTGAATCGGGAGGGAGAGAGGGTGATGGCATCAGCGGTGCGTTTTCGTCGAAGCTCGAAACCCGAGCGTTCTATGCACCCATTTTCACCCCTCGACCGAAGGGAATGAGGGCCGCCGGTCTTCCTCGAGCTCGACGAAGGCGAGATGGCGGTGGCACGTACGAGCGAAAACACCAGCGTATATTTACCCAGCGTCGTCGCTTCGCCGTTTATCTTTACCAGCGAGGCGATCGGAAAGGCGTGCGCTGTTGTTATTCTCAAACAGGCAGCGATGCGGTTACCCGGTATAAACGGTATTACCGTTCATCGTGCGAGCACGTACAGCATAGGTACACTAAACTCGATGAGTTGGTCGTTTTCTTTCTACTCTCGCGATATGCACGTTTAATTACCATTAACACAGCAAATAGAAGCGCTTTGTAAACATTTAGTTTATTAAATTTGCGCAAGATGGTTTTTTTTTTACGAAAAAGCGATTTCAGGAAACGTTACCACATCGTTACACGGTATAACACGATGTTAGGTGTTAATGCAATCACGGAAAGCATCGTAAGAAGGATATAATGGCCAAATGGAACAGGTACAAACCGCAGTTCTTAAAAGCTCTCTTCAGAACCTCGCCGGTGCTCAGCAACATCTCTTTCTTCTTCCTCGCATGCTTCTGCCGAAAGACTTTGAACTTGCACCGCATTAACCAGCGGCCGTGCTCAGAAGCAGCACGAATTCGTAACATTACTTCGGATAGCTTCACGCTGAGAAAAATGCCGTTTCTTACAAGGATGTTAAATTGGTCTGTTGTAAAGAAATAACAACCGGGAGGAAAGCAGGAAGTAGAAAATAGAGCGGGCGCTCGTTATAAACCCGATTTAGGGAGTAGAAAAATGCATTCTGCAACGGAACGACTTATTTCAGGATATTAATTTTCTATAAGCTAGGTTTTTTGCTAATTAATGAACTATTAGATTTTAACCTTAGAATATTGAGTGATACAGTATTAGTATAAATACGTAAATTTGACAAGAAAATGGGCGACCTTTAATTTAATTACTGTAACACAAGTTTGTCATGCAAGTCGTATTTTTAATAACAAAATATTTATCTAGAATTGTATAAACACAAATAACTTAATTATTAACTTAAAAGGAAAGGAAAAATAACATTATCAAATTCAATCTTGAAATAATATGAAGTATGTAATATCTAATTTTATGTGCATGCACGTGTATCTTTTTATGACACTTAAATAAAAATGTGTAGTAACATAAAATAATAACACAAGACAGCTTAAAAATTGAAATTATTTATCGCGTTCTTCAAGTAGAAACCAAAAGTCATAATAATATCATAAGAACATTATCACGACCTAATGTGTCACTTATAAGTTCATGATGACGTTCTATGAAACCATTATGACTTAATTATGATTCTATACTCTATCTGGATCTCTGTTATAATATTGATCACCAGATTCAAATTAATATATAACGAACAGAATTTTTTAAATGTCTTGTCTCCGCGTGTCTCAGCTTTTAGCATAGCAAATTGGACCTTCTAATAATCACTAAAGGCAAAGCTTAATGACTTCACTTACTTATACATAAAATTTACACATCAATAGCATTCTAGAATTAGTACGTACGGTGAATTGATTTGTGCAGTGAGATCTGTTTTCTAAATAGTTAAGTATAGAAAGTACGTGTAATCGACTTTCTATTGACATTGTTAAGTGTCAAACTACTGAATGTTACAATAAGGATTATAGTTAATAATTTAGGTAAATAATCACTTGTGGAGATTTATTCGCACACGTGACTTCTCCATTAGTGGGTTACATTATGACAAAATCCGACGATCAGTATGCATGATGTGCGCATTAATTAATGGAAAAGCGACAGCTTTAATAGAGCCTGATAATAATATACCGCGCGCTTACTTGCTAATGGTTTTCTATCGCGAGTGAGGGAATAATTAACTCATTACAAGCGATCGCGCATTGATTAAAGTCCACTACTGCGGCGGACGAATTCGGACGGTCCATAATTGGCTTACAATCGATTTTAAAAATGTGAATCAAAGGTGCAGCTAGCTGTGCCAAATACAAGTGCAATTCGTTGAATTGTTATAATTATTATTTGAAGCGCAAAGTTTGTACTTCACGCATCAGTAAATTGCGCATCGCATTTGACCTTATAAATTATAACGCTTGTATGTTAAATATTACCAAAGTAAATAAAACGTTACAACTGATTGTGTGTAATGATTAGATAATCTTTACAGATATTTATTAACTATATTATATAATTCATATATGTCTCTAATATGGGATATTGTAAAAGTGATAATTTGTAGGTTGTTGAAAACTTGTAGATATCTTTTGTATTGTTAACTACTCAAAAAGAAAAATACTGTCATCATTATGTCATGTATGCAGCTCTAAATACGTTGAATAAACACGCACTCTGCAATTGAGCGATAAGGAAATTCTCAAGATCCGTACGCATTCAACACTATATTTACCGCCTACGTATGCTCGAGCGTTTACGGCACGTCTTGATGGTGAAAAACGCGACCCTGGAGGCAACAATTTTCTTTAATCGGTACGGGAGCTCGCATAATTGCGTCTGCTCGCTCTCCACACTTATATATACGTCGATCCAATCGACGGCCACGGCTATATAATATACCAGGTGGTCTAGAAGCACCGTATGTATTCCATACAATCGCAAATATCAGACGTTAAACTATAAAAATTAGTTACAATATCGAAGCAACGTTGATTACGAATATATTTTTTACTAAAAATAAAAAATCCGGTGAACAGAATCTCGAGAAGATATACAAAAACGAGGTCTTATTCCACTGATTAAAAAATATTTCGCTATTTTATTAGAAGATAAAACTTGAGTACTTGTGATAAATACTGGCCTTCATAACTAAGAAAAAAAATCGATTTCGCGTTTAATGAACTATATGGCTGTACCGAGTACATTCGGGACACTCCGTATACGTATATTCCGGACGAGAAGGCACATAAATGCCTTTGCCCGGTTGATTGAAATTTATGTTTTAATTCATAGTCGAATAGGCGGGAATGGCAAACAACGTGCGCGCATGGTCGTCGACGATGGACCGCGCGGAAGAGAGAGATGGAAAGGGATGTGTGTGCCGCACGGTAGCGAACGAGAGGGAAGATGAACGAGGAAAGGGTGCGAGGGCGGGTCATCTCGTTTCTCTGTTTGCTGTTAATTTACAGTGACGCGCCGCGGCTGAGTGCGTCCGGCGCTAATAAATTTCTAGAGCCACCCCGGCAACTCGACACTCCCTCCTCCTCCTCCTCCTCTCTCCCTGCACTTTTTCCCGCACCCCTATTTTCATTGTCTCCCCCGCGCCCCTCTTTCCACCCCCTTCACGATCCACCGCAGCGACGAGATATTCCGGCCGCATTGAACAGCCTGTCGGCGCCGCGCCGCCCGATGTAGCGGCTCGGAGAAAAAGCGGCCTGTAAACGTGACACGCGACCGCACGCGGGGATTTTGTATATTTAATCAAATTGTAACCATTACCATTCGTGCATTACGAAAATTTCATTTTAATCGCTACACAGCGGAGCACTTCGATTGCCGAACTAATTGCGGAACACAATGTCTGTATTATTGATCCTTTTTACGATAATATCGTTACGAGCGAAAATATAAAAATGATATTTTTTTTTAGACTTGTGCTTCGAAATTCTTCGTATGGAGAAAATTAATAAAATACATATATTTTTTAACGATTGACATGTATTTTTTATAACGTAAAGTAACATTTTTATCAATTATAACGTAGAATTTATTTTGGAATTAAAGAGATTTATAATTCTGTATTTTAAGATCTCAAATCTCTTCGTAAATGAAATGCAAATAAAAAGAGTTGATATAAGATCTGGTAAGATAACGAGAAATTAATAATTTTGTCCAAATAAATAATTAAAGTTTAAAGAATGAACGCTTCACGAGCTTCGCTGGAATTGGGAGCTGATGTAACGCCTCGGATGATTATAAGTTTCTAGAGTTCTCGGTGGCGAAACGCTATCCTTACTTCAAACTCGTTTCTTGCGATTTTTCTACTTCGCTTTCTTTATTCGCCGGTTTTAACGAAGCTCTAAAACTGCGTCATTACTATCGAGATAAAGTAACTTTCTTTTAAACGTAAAGTAATACAACTTGTATTTTCTTAAAAGTGGACGATACCTCGATACAAGTAAAGCCAGTAAATTTTCCTCTGTTCCTAAACTTCTTGAGGATTTACAATTTTTGTATTTTTTCCGAAAGAAACTAAATTCATCTTGATGACTATCTCGAAACATGTAATATGTATCTACAAACAAATATCTGCTGCATTGCAGTGTGTTCGATTTATTTTGAAAATTTCTTTTGTAAAAGTAAAACTTGGTACAAGAGTACATATGAAAATATTCTAAACCCTCTCGCACAATTTTATTTAATCTCCGTGCTATTTCACACTTTACTGTTATAAATCAATACGCCGACGAAAACCTCCTAGTTTTATTTCTTCGCATCGTAATATCATATGATAATGCAAAATCGTCGAGCCGCGCAAAATGTATCGGAGCTTGAGAAAGTAAAGCAGTTTAAAGGCCGACAAACAAAGTGACGACCACTAGGGACGGTAAATTTTCATCGATATACAAGGCAAAGCACACCGTGAGAAATGGCGTTGCGAGCAAATTGTACTAGCAGTCAGTATTTTTGCGCGACAGAGATTTATGACGATCGACACGTTTCGCGAATTTCAGGCAGTCCGCGCGTGTTTGCTTCAGTATTTTCAAAATGGACGTTATGGCTTCCTCTGTGCAACATTGAGAGATTTTAAAATGGTTACACAGTTCGACATTGAGAAATATATTGAAAATAAAATATTTCGCCATTGAGACTCACACACACGCACACACACACACACACACACACACACACACACACACACACACACACACACACACACACCCACACTTGACATACATATATATATATATACACAATAAAAATTACGAAACAAAGTATGCATTTAAGTGAATCCTATATACATATACATGTGTGTGTGTGTGTGTGTGTGTGTGTGTGTGTGTGTGTGTGTGTGTGTGTACATACACTATATATGTGAGCCTCAATTCGAAATATTTTATTTTCAAAGTTTCAGTTAGAAAAACAAAATATATATCTTTATATATACATATCTGTATAAAGTCACGAATGATAAAGTTATAACGAACTGGAAGTCGAATTCGTTGCCCGAAGTTGCATCCAATTATCCATGAATTAATAAAGATAAGAAATTACTGTAAGAGAACAGCGCCGATTTATTTCTTAATAAAATTTATTGGAATATAAACGCGCTGTGCATCGTTAAAACCTACAGTTAAGTTTCATTCAGCCTCAGCCGTCGATTTAAGAGTGCTCGACCATGTTTAAATTTACACGCGGAAAAGGAGCAGTCGACGATTTTGTGTGGAAGTTTAACCGCTTTCAAATATCTCATTAATTTCTGCCGATGGCAGACGCAAGTTCGCCGTTCCGCTGCAGTTTCGAAACTCCCGAGAGATCATACTCTGGGGCAAAATAAAGAAATGCAGGGAACTTTACTTGAGCCATCCCACTGCGGAGCGATGAGACGAACAGAAAAGAAATACGAGAAACAAGTCTTCTTTCTGTTAAAACAGAGATGTATGTGAGTACGTATCATCATCCACGCGAAAAAAACAAATCTAATTTTCTAGTAATACTGACGTACGGCAATGTAAGATATTTCAAGCACATAAATGGAAATGAAAATGCAGAAAAATAAAAAGTACTTAGTTGTCTTCTTAAAATGTGATCGTTAAAACTGATCAATCAGTATTTAGAAACGTCATAATTAAAATAATAATAATCATAGAAACTTGAATATCAATTTTTAAGCTATCTTTCTAAATAACATATTTCTTTCTCAAAATATTTGAATGTTCCAGTCACATATTCCGTTGACTTTGCGTTAAATTGATATGGAAAATAGTGCCTAAAAATTTATAAACTTTAGTTTCAAAAACTAACTCTGTTTTTTCAAAAAGATATAATTTCGACCGTTGTTAAACACATTTATTGCGAAATAGTGAACGGGGTATGTATGAAATATCACCTATATGTACGCGTGCGTAACTTTTACATATTCTACATGTTACTCTATACGCAAAATGTAAAGCAGAGAGAACAGGAGAACACGTCAGAATTGCGAATATGCCGGTTTCACTTCAATACGACTCGTATTTCACTCTGCGTCGTGAAGCTGCGTATAGACATTGCTTCCAGTTTTTGAAACTATTGTGATGTTTTTGTTTGTAACTACTCACCAAATACGAACGCCGCTTCTATTCAGTCAGTTCTGAATTTGTGCAAGCACGTATTTTTTTCCTCCCATAAAAAGGGAGGCAACCGAAGCGCGAGTTCGTGCATTAAAAATTATTTTATTTCAATCGAAATCGAAGAAAAAAAGAATTATAAACAATCCTTGATAATAAAACGATATTAATGGAATATCAACGAATGATATTGCTAAAGAAAATATACAGGCAAATTTTAAAGTAATTTATTTCGAGAGAGAGAAATATTTTATATTATATTATTAGAAACTTCTGTGACATTTTTTATTTTCCGGAAATGTTTAACTCTTAAACATAAATCACATTCAATTAAATATCGTTTTATATTATTAAAAGTTTCATAATTATAATTTCAATAAATGCTAAAAATGTTTAATTTTATCTTTTTTTTTTAAAAATTGGTTAAGTACTTTTTTGATTTTGAGTTCTTGATATATTTTAAAAGAAATGTAATTGAAGAAAAGAAAAAGATCTTCTTCTCTCTCTATGTTTCTAAATCTCTATGTTTCTCTAGTCAATTTAGAATAAAGAGAAATTGCAAAGTTGTATCAATCAATATTTAACGACTCGATTCATTCATTCCTTCGTCGATTCCCTAGAGATAACGTCTAATAATAGAGTAACCTCCAAGAATGAGTTAAAATGGTCGAACTGATCGGACGCTCATTGCGAGAAGACAAATTTGTCCAGGAGCTATAAATTCGTGAGTCGATCGTGCGGCGGAAAGTTCTCAAGATCGAAGTTCTACTGTAGAAACGTAGAATCTAGGCGGTAGATCAGCACCGGGCACTTTATCAGCTAAAAGTCGGACATGGTTCGGCCAGAAGTACGACAACGGGAGGAGCAGATTTACATGCGAACAGTGCATTCGAGTTCGCGACCTCTCGCATTCAAGAGACATATCATCCCTTATGGATACGCGCGATAACTCGCATAACTTATGCAATCTCGGCCTTCTCGCCATGCAAAGTGGGTTAGTCCGTTATTTCAATGAAACGATGTGGTCGCCGGACGAATGAAGTTGTAAAGGATTCGAGAGTATGAGGATGATCTTTATCACATATAGCTATAGAAAGTAATATATAATATATGTATGTATGAGAGAGAAAGGGATATATAATATCACATTGTATAATACTTTACAACAAGGAAAAGGATATAGTTGATAGTAATAATATTAATAATAATTTTATTGATATGCAGTAACAAAAGAAAAAAATTAAACATCAGTAAGACAGATGCAATAAAGGACAACAAAAGGTGATCAGGCATTAACAATATAATGCTATTCGATACTCTAAATCTCAATAAAGAAAATTAGGACAATTGTATCTGATTGTATAAAACTGTTTAAAAAATTTTTGTTTTACATTTCCTTTATATTCTCTCTAAATTTCTTGAAGTGAAATCTCACTTTCTTGGAACGAAATTTTACTCCAAGAAATTTAGAGAATTAAATTCGAGTTTTTAGCGAAGTGACATATAAACAAATAAAAGTCCCAAGAATACATTTTGTAGATTTCTTTGGTAAATTACTATGGATTTTTATAGACTGATGTTCATGTATAAAATACTTTAAAGATAAGACATGTTAAAAATAACGTTTATAAAATAATTGGTATAATATCTTTTACTTCGTGATTTCGCAAATGTTTTTTTTTTTTCGAAAATAATAATTTATATTACAAGTAATTCCCTCTTGATTTCGTACGATTCTCTATTACTTTAATCATCTTTTCTACCCACTTCTCTGCCGGTGCGCATTGCGATTCGATCCGAGAAAACAATTAACGATGGAAATCACGGCAGCTCGCTTTCGTTTCCCGTCATCGTTTTCAATCGGCAACGGGGGTCAAATTGCCCGTAGCTTTTACTAACGGGATTTAATTAACTCCGCTCTCAAGGGAAGTAATAATGGCACATTTTATATAAAATTCGTGGCGGGGCGAAGACTTTACTTATCCCCCGGGACATCGATTTGTTCGAGAAATGTGGCATCATTATTGCATAATTCCTAGGTAAGATAACAAAGCTTAGCTGCGATACAAAACCATTTGAAACAATTACGACTTCTACACTGCGCTCTTGTGATGGGAGTATCGAACATATAATAACTTCATCATACTCTCGGTGTCTCCTATCTTACCAATTGCAGGCGACATTTGAAGTTAAGAGGATCCCGCTTGAGTTCGTAAAATTAAACTTGTGATCGTTTCCGTTTTATCTTTGCTTTCACGATGTCTATGTATTAAATATCACGGTAATCTCAAGTGTGACACTTGGATTTATGAGTTAAGATAAATTTCATTTATATTTTCTCCAAAACAATGTGTATATTATATAATGTATAGAGGAAAGTCAAGAGCCGAACCGATATACCAATTTGTTTTTAGAAAATATTTCTTCAACAAAAGATAAAAATAAAACTTTAAAAACATAAGTACTAAAAAGTGTCTTTCATCACATAATATAAACAGTTTTTATAATACTGTTTGCAATTTTGCAATAATTAACTTTTTCATAAGGTAAGCAAAAAATGGACTCCAAAACTGACACAGTAGGCAGTAATGTTACATATTCCTATTTTTTTTCACTCTTCGTTATGAAACATTTTTATTGAATTATATACATATTTATTTTATGTTGTTCTTCAAATAACACGATAGTTTTTCTATATATGCACGATTGTCTTTAATTTCAATAAAGCTATTTGATACTCTAAAGCAACATTATAAAGATTAACTAAGCCCATGATCTGTTTTACAGACAGATGTGGCGATTTACGCACTGTACTTCAATTTTAAATTTAAAATCGTATTATGAAAAAACTAAGAAAAAAATATATAAATAAAATTGATTTAGAAAATTACAAGCATTTAAAATGATGTAATATTATTAATAATATAGTCATTATTATTTAAACTACGCAACAGACCATGATTTTATTAGTATTAATAAAGTGCAATAGTCAATTTCTGAGAAAATAACTAATAAGGGGATGTCACTTATATGTCATAAGATTTATGTCAGTATCGGCGATTCTCTTCTATACCTACTATTAATAATATTTCGAGTACTGTTTAAATATCATTCATTATTTTAAAATCGAAAAAAAGTCAAAGTTACTTCTTCGATTAACCCAAAGTTGAAAACATTAAAAAATCAAAATTCTTTCTTACTGCCGATTGACAAAATTATACAGAGTATCCATGAACAGATAAAAAAAAAAAAATTGGGAATGTTCATCAGCATCGACTCAACAGCCACATCGCGTCGCGTCCAAGTTTGATTAAGTGGCGGCCGTTACCCGCGCATACCAGTATTAGCGAACTTGCTGGGAACTTGTTCATTAATGGATCGGAGCTCTCGCGGACGCCTTGGGTAAATCCACGCTGTAATCCGATGGACGAGCTCGTCGGACGGCAATTGAAACTGCCAGCGGCAGCCGAACTGCCGTCCTGGGTCGCCCGCAAGTAATATACGCGCGTATAATTAGTTGCGTCGCACACTCGATAGCGCGCTCCGCTGGGTGATTTGTTGGACATGGTAATTTTATCGCTCGTGCATGTCTACGTGGCGTGTTTCCGTCGTGCAACCTGTGTAGAGTCTACTGCTTACTGCAACTTGATACCATCGAGCAGCTATCGATGCTAAAAGATAACTTGGTGTAGTTCTCATTGCCCGTAATTGACAGTATTAATCCTCCACCGGTTAAGTTGGACTTTAAAGGCATTATCGGTATTTTGATTGTAATTTCTGATGGTATACAAATTTAAATCTACAAATTAAATACAATGATACTTTTATATAATAATTAAATATAATATATTTAAATAAATTAAATAAGAAATAGGTAAAATGTTAGATATCAAAAAAGCAATGATAATCAAATGTCTTGAGTTAGAATTTTGTTATTTTTAATTTCCACGTATATTAAATTATACATCAATCCATTTCTGATTTAGTTTTAAAGTAAATAAATGTCCAAATTAACGTATTTAGTAAATAAACTTTAAAGCAAATTTAATATATTTTCGTGAATTAAATTATTTAATTCCATTATTTTAATTAATTAACGACTTAGTCGTGATCGAGTAGTGACGACCACTAAGTGATTTGACATTATGAATTCGATTTCTGTGATATTAAAAACTCAAAATTTTCACAAGCGTAGAAATTTTTCCACTTTTTATACAATCCTCTGAACAATAAAAAATGCACTGATACTTTAAGATCTAGATTGCTGACGGAAGATGCATAATTCCGCACTGTCGATAAAGGATTAATTCTTAAAAAAATACATCATTGTTCTTGCAGAGTGTAGCATTATATGTAATAAACAAAAATTCTCTTTCCTAGCAGACGACCAGGGTAGACTTGTACTTCCGGGAATCGAACGAAAAATATCGGCATGTCAAATGAAAAGCATCGATACTTCAGTAGCACAGTAATATCCTTAGGGTAGTTAGAATCGCAAGCGCTATATCCTGAAATACGGCCAGTCAGTGGCACGAAGACGGCGGAAATTGATGATGATAGAAGAGCGAGAACTTCGCCGGAAATTAGTGACTTGAAATAGAACGAGAAGCAGGTGCGCTTGATAAAAATATTAGGGTAAACTCAACCGTTATTACCCATTTATGCATACATATACGTTCATCGACCACTAAAATCTGCGAGTTTGTTTAGTACTTTAGGGTGTACGTTAGTCTTTGTTCTTACGCAATGTATATTTTCATGAGGAATTAAATTATGATATAAAGTAAAATTTACTTACCTCCTAATCTTATTACGTATCTACACCAACTTATCATTTCTCTTTGTAATGTAATTAATAATAAAACAAATGGATGACATAAATTAGCCTAAAATAAAAATTGCTACGAAATGACATCAAGAATTCAAGAAATTCTAAAAACATCAATCAAATATACGAAAAGTTTTGTTGAAATATTTCAATAATTTGATAATACAGATCTGATAATAACTTTATTATCAAAATAATTATGTAGAACGCTGTTTATTAAAATACGTTTTTTGCAAAATTACTTACCAAGCTTGAGATTCCTCAACATAATTATTTTGATAGTCCAATAAAATTTTCAGACTTGTAGTTAAATTTTTAAATACTTTAAATCATCAATTCTTTCCGTGTGGGAGTTAAGAGAAGACAGGTCGGATCAATAAAAAGACACGTACGTTAAAAAAACATTTACATATTTATATATATAAAATATAATACAATTTGTTACAGTGTAGATGATAGTGTAGATGTTAATATCGAGTGTAAATCGGATAGGTATAAATCTAATGTAAGAGCGTTATGGAAGGATAGGGCGCTCGGTGTATGTATATTTATAAAGATATAAGATGCTGTGTGTTTTTAGCCACACCTATCCGAAATAGGTATCGAGTGTGTAGTAAGGTGCCTATGAGGTTCCCCGGACGTCATTTAAATCTAAAACTATATACAGGACATTCTATGTACACGCACACGCTATTCGCTCGATTTTCTTATATGCATTCTCGCGCTTACGCATTACTGCTCCGATCGCTGCGCACATCCGTGTCTCTATTTTGCTAAAAGGACACGAAATTCCGAGCCGGCGATCGCTAATCCTCTACGTACAGTACATACATTTTCGATTTCCCAGCCTTCACCATCGTTTTCGCCAAAGCCCGCGGCAAAGTTGACATCGACCGACTTTCCGCGCGCTTCAAAACGGGAATCATATCCACTCGAATTTGGTTTGGTACTCCTGATGGAATAAACATTTTTGTTGAAAATGTGGTGGAAGGTGCAAGGCGTCAGCATACTTCGCGACGCGACGAAACTCGATTTTCCAGCGTCGTAACGTGGATTTTACTTTCAAGAAAAGGAGGAAAGTATTTCGACTTCGTATTTCGCGCACAATTTGCATAATAACTACTCTATCACTGTATGTATATCGAGAAAAACTGTTTTATTTAATTGGTTTATTTAGATTACTTACTGTCATTTATTTTAAATTAAACAACATCTGTCCCTTTAATTAATTATCAAAGAAATAATAGAAAACGTGATAGAAAAAGGAAATATAATCTAAGAAAACATTTTATTAATAAAAAATAAATAAAACAAATCAAAGTTGCTGTAAAAGAACAAGATCGAAGTTCGAAAAACTTTTGAAAATCGCCTGTTGTCGAAAGGATGGTGAACGCCAGCAATCGTTACAAAAGAAAGATTGCCTAACATATCTAGGTACAATACAAGATCATCGAGTATAAATGCGTAACACATCGCCCTACCGTGTGTTACCTAACATAATAATTATCCCAGTTTATTAAAGGACAACTCGTGACGCTTCGCTTGATTGTTCTATTCATATCACCGGCGATTCTTTAGCACCCATTCACGTCGTCAACGGTCCGCAACGAGAGACCGTCAAGATCCTCAGCATTCGTCGACGACGTGCATCAACTCCTTAAACGAGGACGATACATCGCGTCGTCCCCGTTCATCGCGCATCGATTTATTACGAGTCTGTTTGACGAAGTTAAAAATCGTCCGATATTCAGCAGATCCTAACATGCATGTCCACGCAATGAAGACAAGACAGAGAGATAGAATCGAGAAGAGAAAGAAACTCTAGCGGAAATTCAGTCGCAAATTCTGTGGCTACAAGTACCTTAATATGGATGGTATTCTTGCATGTGGGATCTCCATCGAGAAAACTGTGTCGATCGATGTGTCAGATAATAATTCAGTCGGAGATCCCATCAATAGTTGATACTTAATCTTTCCACGAATGATTTATTCATTTAAAAAATATCTTACTTTAAAAGAAAATTTGAAATCCACATTTGTGATTCCTAGGAAAAACTTTTTTCGCATTCATATTCTCAGGCAAAACGCTTTAATCGCGATATATTCTATACAAACTTATCGTCGATACGAGCGCTCCATTTTAAACGAATAAATTTCTCGGAAATATTTAGTAATTCTGCAGTAGAAATTCGCCTGCTTGCGGATAACGGGTTATCGGGGAAAAAAAATGCTGCGGTGGGGTGGTCTCTTTTGCGTAATAATTGTCCGACGTACTGCGAGATATCGAAAATAGTTCGCCGAACAACTACGTACAGTACGTACCATCGAGCACAGTTAGGAGGCGACGTCATACGCGGATTTATCGTCCGGCAATGCCGATCGCTTTCTATCGCCAGGATATAGTTCCCCGCATTCATGCCATTGAACCGGGTCCAATCGGAACAAAATATTTGTAAAGCCATGTATACTGCGGTTCTCAGCAATTTCGATTCGACAAGTATAGCGTGGTTACGAACGAATGACTTTCGCGCTGCTTGTCACCCTTAAGTAGTCGATGACGATCGGAGTCCGTCTTTCTTGTAATATAAATTATAATATAATTTTCAAAAAAATTATGTATAAAAAGTAACGTTTATAAAATCATTTATTATGTATCTCGAAAACATCATTTTAATTGATTCTTTTTCTCACAAGTTCGATTTTTTTTTTTTGCTTGCAGAAATGTGTTACGCTATGACTAATGGATATTACGAGGCATCGACTCGAGAATCCCGACTGCTTAAGGGTTAAGATATGGCCATTCGATTGCCCTAAGGTCTTCTCTACACACACAGATTCTCCTATGACATTTACGAATTACCAGTTAGTATTAAATTGTAAAACGTACCTATGTGTCCGATACCGATTAGTCGCGCCTACTTTGAGATTTTCGCTATACTAGAAGGGAGGGAGGAGATAATTTTTCGATCTAACACCGAAAAATGTGAACTCGATGAAAAAATTTCAAGTTGATTTTAGCCAACAAAACTCTCCGTCCAACAAACTTCTCCTTTTCTTTTTCTGTTAATATCGGTGCAAAATTGAAATCGGTAACAGCGCGTGTTTAGGGACACTTCCGTTTCGTTTGATTTCGAAATGAGGTAGAATAAAGAACAAATCCGAGTCGAGAGTCATTTAAATGGAAATTATCAGGAGAAGCTTTCGAATCGAATGCAAATCACCATGCAGATCGTATCGTTCAAAACGTTCGTTTGGCCCTTGAGAATGTTCACGAGTTTACTAGGCACGTCATCTATATTAATTTGTTTCGTACAACTGATTGAAGAATGCAGCTAATAATAACATCAATTTCATAATAGTAATAGTAATTATATTAATTAATCAATCAACTGAAGACAAACAGAACTTTGGTCAAATCAAATAACTTCGTTTAAAAAAATACCTTACAAAATCATAATTCGTTCAATTATATAGATTTACATTTAATCTATAAATCATAACTTAGCTTATACGTTGAGCAATCATAAATTATCGTGCATTCAAGCGCATATCGATTACTCTTCAATATCCCTAATACGAATATACAATTAATAAGAATCACACAATTTATTGGAAAATCGAGTGTCCCTGGGTGTATCAGATTTGTTCAAAATCTCGAAAATGCGTGTCTGTGTACGTGTGTTGTATGTGTACGCAACAATGAGAGATGTGTCAAGTCGCAAGTTATATCGCTTTATACACATTAAATAAAAAATAAATAATCGCCCATATACGACAACGGGCGTTGACAAGCGCGCGTGAATAACGTTACACGTAATAAACTGTACAGAATGTTACAAAGAGTCGTCGGGTATGTATAATATAATATATATAGTGTATCTATTTATATATTTATATATAAACGTTGGTTAAGTAACACACCCCCCTTCGTAAAACGCTTCAACGAAAGAGATTGCGAAATAAGATTCTGATAGCGAGACATTGTTAGATTCTCGCACGAAATTACCATCGCGTGCAAATCAACCAATGCTTATACAATCTCTTTAAAAAATGCACCTTTATCGCTACAGTCTAGTTAACAAAATATACAGACTTTGGCGAGAACCGTGCGAGCACGACGTAGTGAAGCGCGCACATATTTATTGCGTGACCACCGAAGTCATCAAAAACAGTGTTTCCCAAACGTATTCCAAGTAATGTTTTACGACTAGCTTTTATTATAACAGGAAATATATTTCTTGTGCAAAACAAAAAAGAACTTTCAGAATTTTAATTTTCCAAATTAATTTTTTGTTAAGTTAATATGAAAAAATTTGATACCGAAATTTGGATTAAAATATAAATCATAAAAATATTGATGTCACTCGATTTTAATCTTCTTCGTTTGATTTAATCTTACATCTTTCCTTCCATAGGAAAATTCAAAATACGATAAAAAATTATAATATTTTTTCATCATATTCTAAATGAATATTTATAAGCAAGTTTTTAACGTCATGTAATTTGGTGGAAGTTGTATACATCTATATTTTTTAAATTTCAATAATGGTTTCTATGTACCCCGGTTATATAATTATTTGATTAGCAAACAAATTCGATTATGAAACGATTATAAATAAAATTGGGAAGTACTGCACTGGAAAAACTTCGGAGAAAGCATATCCTAAAAAATAAATTCACGAAACGTTCTTTCACGAAATCGCGACGTCTCGCCCGGTTCTCGAACAGCAAATAAACAGCCAACAATTAAACTCTTGCGATTAGCTCGAAAGAAGTTTTAAATTAATATTCCGCTCTGTCGATAATAATCGCGAAAATTTATTAGGATATTTCTCGTTCGATCATCAGTCGAAAAAGTCGTACATAAAAAAAGTCAAACAGTATTTCATTATTAAATATTACCTACTCCACCTATCAAGATGAAATAGATACATTTTAATGCGACTTAAAATTAAAGTAGCTTTGTATGGGAGTGCCAAGGCAGTGTCTCGAAATCGATGATGATAGAATGACTCACAGGCAACAATGAACGGCAGCTTTATCAGGCAGTAATCGCAAGACGAACTAATCAATTCAAAGTATGAATGAATAGTGCAGTCACTAGTCACTTTCGTATTCAATGATAGGAAGTACATTTGCATGAAACGAACTCGTACGATTTCGATTATTATCTTTCATATAATGTTAAGAATATTACATAAATATTTACAACATTCTACAATAAAGTTTAGCTCTTAATTACAAGTTATTAAAAATAAAATATTACTTGATCTTATATATTACTATAATTTTTCATAATATCTTATTTATTAATTATAATCGCAGTCCATAATTCAATACGTTTAATTCATTTATTCTTTACATTTTATCAAGATTTTAAAAATAATTTTGCACAGAACAGAATTATTTATTTTAAGGTCCCTTCTTATAATACATATAATTTTTTTAAAGTTTTGATTATTACTGTGAATCGATATATCGAGGCATTGAGAATGTGTAGTATATAAAGAACAAGGAAGTTCTCGTGTTATTCATTTCCATCACAACTTGCATTATTGATTTCTAATGTGCTGCAGTTAAAGTACGACAGAGCCGATGTATTCGTATCCGAGAAATATCCTGCTACGGTCGTTCTATGCGAGCACGCGGGACATTATAGACTTTTCTGCAACAGCGTACTTCGAATATGGTAAATGCAAATGTCCCGAATATAAATAATAATATAAATTTCAAGTGAAAACTGTCTCGACAATTTATAGATATTTCGAGCGTGGGACTTCCGCTTTTACCGTGTTTCAAAGAGTACTGCTCGCAAAAAAATTCTCTATTATATAACAATGGTACGCGCGAACGGAAGTCGCGAAAGAGAAAAGCCGATCGCGAAACGAGAACACGATAGATCCGATCTCTCGTGCTCGGTTTTACCGCGGGCGAAAATTAATATGCCGCACATCCACATCCGGCTTCCGGCCAGCCAGTGTCATTAACTCTCTCTTTTCTGAACGATTTTTAAATGCCAAGATGAATATTTGATTATCGTCATTTCGAGTTTCAAAATCGTGTGTATTTTTAAAAGCTATCGAGGACAGAATTTAAAAATTAATGATTCGACGAAAAAAAAAGCTTTAAACATAAAAAAAGTGTCTACAATTGAAACTTGAAAAACATTCTAAATAAGTGCAGCACAATAATATTCCATATCTCTAATACATTTTTGTATGTAGAGATTCTTCTGAAAATAACTTTCATAGAATTATTTGCCTTAAGGTAAATGTGAAAGGAGCTTTTTCAAGATTGATTCTTCAAAAGAATTATTTCTTTGTAAGATAAAAAGTTAATTAAATTTAATTTAATTCAAAAATAGTGAAATATATACGTATATATACTTTTAATTATTTTATTAGATTTATACTTTTATCCTCCTTATTTCTTAATTTAATACAGCCATGTAACTGTACTAAGAAAGAGAGAGAGTTAATAAGTTCTTGATAAAATCGAACACCGTACGTGGATGAGATATTTTCAATGACATGCCTCTGTAAAATTACTATAATTTTATTTCAACACCTATAAGTCGAGATAACGTGGATTCGGTAATTTCTTCTACGTTTTCTATGATGTATATATGTATATAGGTTTCATCTACACCGAATCGAATGGTGATTGCAATTATCCTTTTCCTCTCGCAGAAATTTGACATTCTCGACTAAAGACTGGCGAATTCTTCGCGATACGCGCGTGCATATGTTGCTTAAGTCTTTACGAGCTGCTTATTTTAAGAATTAAATAAATTCAACTTTTAAATATAAATTTCAATGAAATGCAAATATAAACTGTTAAGCTAAATTAAATTCTGGCTAAAATTTTTCGAATATTTATAGCACTCTTAAATTAAATATATCAAGTTAGCTTCGATTATCTCACTTTAAACATTTCACTATTCAGTAACGAAGGCTGAATGGCTGTAACTTTTATTATCTATCCAGTATGAAACACGATATGGTATACGACGAAGATTGCGCCAGCCACTAGTCATATCGGAAAGGTCGCTCCACTTCGAAAAAAAAAGAGCCCACTGATCGAATCACCCGAGAATCGAATGCGTTCCCGGATGCGCTCGGTCGGAGAACGATAACATTTATCTAAGCCTAAGTATCGCATCGCTGAGATTGGCATATACTTACGCGAACATACGTACGCGCCAGTTGCTACTGCTGCTGTTGCTCGGTCCGCCATTCGATCGCGATGGATGACCACCAAGGCGATCCTGGATCCGAGTGAACTCGAACGACCACTCATCCGGCGGCGACGTTCACCTGAACGCAGCGCCGGCGACGACAGTGACGGCGGCCAGGATCACAGCCGCCGATACCGTACGGCCGCAGGAACTACCAGCTGTGGGACCCGCGTCGCTGCTGCGGGACACCTTGCTACGCACCAATTGACCCCGCTCGACTGCGTTCGACTCGTCGCTGTCAGGATCAACGGGCGCACCAATATCGCCGTCCTCGCTCAGCAACATCGACAGTTTGTTCCGCAGTGGCTTCTTCGCGCAGGGCACGCTCGCTTCCTCGTAGGGCCTGAGGATGCGTGGGTAGTGCACCTCGAGGTTTTCTGTACCGGGCAGAGCACCTTTACTGCTACCACATAACGGCTTAAACGTGCCACTTCGAGTGGCTTCTTGGAAACTTTGGAAATTTGATTCCCAGTCGTAGCTGACTAGTCGTTCCTCGAGCGTCATGCCCTTTAAGTTCGGCGGCTCCTGGATCATCACCGGACTGGAAGCTCTACGCCAAAAACGAAGTCTCGTAAAGTCGCGTGTTTTTCTCGCACACAGATTTTTATAATTGGACTGTTTACTTCAATTATTTTGTGTGATATAAAGAGATAAAAGTTCTGAGGAGCCGTCTTTATTTGATTTACCTATGCACATGTATGCGTACTGTCTATGAGTGTTATATTACGTAACTGATTGTATTACATGATAATATATATTATGTGTTTATACATGAGTGGGACCAAGAAATAGGAAGCTCCCACTTCCTGGTTCACCTCATTGGGAACTTTCATCGGGGGTATAAAACATGGCGGTGAAATGAACAGTCCAGATATGAAAGTATGTGATTATAATTTACATATATGTTTCCTTTCATACACTTCTTTTTTCCTATATTTCAATTTAGTCATATTACGTACAAATTTTTCATTTATAAATGAATATTGCAGCTGTTTATATATTATATGTATATACATATTATTAAATCTTTGACATCGAAACATCAAAACAATTAAGAAACGATAAATTTTGTAAATTTTATCAAGAGTTAATTTACAATAAGTTAAATATTGCGTATCTTAGCAATGGCCAGCACGTCGATGCGAGATAATATCTATCACTTTTTAAGTCAATAATGGCTGGCACTTTTGTAATGTACGAGCTCTGTTCCTAATAGCCAATTTAGAGTGATCAAAGAGCAAAATGTCGAGCGATCATCGTTTGCATGGAGCTATATAAATTGGCAACAACGTGTAACTGCACAATTAACTTTCCTCTCATTCGCGTAAATGATTTGCCAATTGAAATTATAACGATGATAAAGTAAAAGATAAATATGAGTCAATTAAAATTATGTAACAGAAATCGTCATAAAACAATTTGTGTCTGAGATCAATTTTAGATTCGTTACAATTAATCAATTAATTCAAATACTATTAAAAATGTCTTTCGAAAGATTTAAAATAGATATATAAAATTCGTCTAGATTTTTCATCTTCTCAATTATGAAGATACTTTATATAATCTTATCATACGATTTTTTGTTGACGGCTATAAATTTGTGGAAATGTTACTTACTGTATTAATTTCTGGATTCCCAAGCTGTGCAGCACCGTCGGTAGCGAAGGCAATGAATAACAAAGAGATAATTCAATACGAGGATAATAGAGAACGGACACCAGGCAAGTTTCTTCTCTCGTTCCCAGGCCGCCAAGTGTAATGGCCGTACGAGATTCAGACGAGTACGTGCACTCGGTGACTAAATGATCGCCCTATAACGTAAAATAATCATCTGAATAATATTAGGCTGAACAGAGAATATTAAAATTTTAAAATCTTTCGATATATCATCAACTCAATAAAACTAAAAAAATGGCAGTAACATGTATAAGTTTCGAAATTTTTGGCTTGATATAGCAAAATCGTAATGCATATATCAATACTTTACTGTAGTGATTTTCAATGATATCACTTTTCAATTCAATTCTGTCATAATTATTTTTACTTAATGTTAACACGTAATCGCGTTTAAGTCCACCCTGTTCAAGCTCGTTCAAACAATTAAACTCAGGTTCATGCCCTGCATCTGTAGCATGTCGGCACTTTACGTGATCAAAGCTATACTTATTGCACGTTAATAAACTTTATAACAAGCTCATAAACTTTCTATACGTGCTATGGGTTATAATACAGCTAGAAGTATGTTCGCGGCAAGTAAACGAAAGGCGTGCAACACAGCGGAAACAGAACAGAAAAATAAGAATATATTAAAGGATCGCTGTAGAAGATGTAAGTTGCTCGCGAAGCGCTTAAGAATAATCTTGGATTATTTTCAAAGAAAAAATCTTGGCGGATAGATTCGAGTTCGAGATTCTTTTCCCCGAGTCTGTTGGCGATCCTCTTCCGTTAATCGGGAATATTTTATAATTGCATTAGCTATCGCCGCAGGATGGATGAAGTAAGTTTAATAAATTAGCCAATAAATTGGATTTTGATATAACGATTAAAATAAAATCTTTAACTTAAGCCCGCAATATTCGATATCTTTTCCTCAAATATAATTATTATTCATTATTTTAATAGAAAAAGTATCGCCATTCCATTGGGAAATGCTATCTTTCAGTAGTATATAAGCAATATAATACATCGTACGTCATATCCTAAGACTGTACTTACCGGGTACACCTTGACCGGTCTCTGAAGCCTCCGATACTCCTGATAATTGGGATCGTAGTTGGTGTCGGCGGCGATCGGCGGCAGCTCTTCGCTGGCGCGGATCTGCCGCAGGCGGACCTTTCTACCGAGCTGGTGGGTGTGCATGATCACGGCGAACATGTTAATGCCGCTGTTCGGTATCGTCTGACCGGTGCAATCGGCGATGCAGTGGCCCTCGGAGACCACCTCAGGCTGGCCGGGCGGTATTATGTGCCGCCAGTTCGGGTCGATGCCAACACTGAGGATACCAGCGTCATGGCCGCGCAGTCGATCGGTGTAGAGAAGACGCAGGCCGCTGCTGTCGCTGATGAAGGCGTCCAGCTGCGGGTTCGTGTAGTGGGTCTCCAACATGTAGTAGCGCGGCCCCGCGTACGGATTGAGCGCGTATCCGGCCTCCGGCGGATAATTAAAGCCCTGGTGCGGCAAAAGAGAGAGAGAGGGAAACGATGGATTATGCAGAAGCTGCCAGTAAATAAAAACAGGACCGGCAGCGAATACCCCGGTCCGGTTCTGATCGTGGGCCCGTTCTCGTCCGATCTGGTCCGGTCTGATCCCGCCCCTACCTCAGCGACGTTTCAAGTCTGGTATAATCGGTATACGCCTCGATCCATCAGAACGGGCCCTCGATGAAAATTGTCGCTCATGGAATTCATTTCCTTATTGGGCGTGCATGGTACTCACGAATTATGCCCGATTAATTTTAATTTTTAGGTACCGATGATGAGCAAGATAATAATCCGCCCAATTCGGGGAATCGTCATGCGATATAATCGCTAACCTCAAGAACATTTTAAATTGAAATTTATTAACATAGCCCCAATAATTTCGATTCGTTAGCACTAAACGTGTTTGCATTATTAATGAGATTTTTATTTTAATTCTAAATATTCAAACACAAATGTGCGTGTGTGTGTGTGTGTGTGTGTGTGTGTGTGTGTGTATGTGAGGTCATTCTTATTTTGTTATCGTTTGTAGTCATTCAAATTGTCCGCAGTGGAAATTTTATTTATTATTTTTTGTCTGAGATTAAAATAATAATCATTTAATAATATTACTAAATAAATGTAGATTGACGAAATGTATTATCGTCACTATTCTTGAAAATCTGAATAATCTGATAAATATTTGAATATAATACAGTAATATTATTAATATACATATATTGTTTTAAAAATTAAAATAAAAGTAAAAATATTTAGTGCACTATTTAATATTACATTTAATACTGCGTGTTATATCAATTGATGTTATTATCAATATTATTTCATCATTTATTGGGAACTATATACAAGACAACACGTTTTACGATTGGTTGCAATTTCACAGGATGTTCGTATTACCAATAACCACGAAGAAACAAGTTTGCGGTATTCATGTTCTCACATTGGTATACATTACACCGCACTCGGAATTATCACGAAACTCCGGACGTGCTTTGCACGATCACGCGCAATACTTCACGAAAAGTCAAGTTTACATAGTGAAGGGTCAATGGATACTTCCGATAATCAAAGTTATAGAGAAACAAACAAGATACAATAAATTTAATATATTCCGCTTATATATTTTTTGTTCATTTTTTTTAAGAAATAACTTGTATACGGAAAGAACAAATTTTTTTGTTCTAGTATTTAAAAATTTAATTACCTATAAATCTGAAAATAATTTTGTTGAATTATCAAAATAATTATATAAAACGATTAAGTGTTGATGACAACTTGCAAAAAGTGTTAACGTTTTAGCAATCAGTTTGAGCCACATAATTATTTTGACGGTCCAAATGAAATTATTTTCGGAAATAAATTTTTAAATATTTCAAAAAACCATTCTTTCCATATATCTCAATTAAATAATTTATTAAACCATTTTATTCTCTGACACCGAATCGAAGACTTCGATAAAACAACTGGATAATTCCATTATTGGCAAAATGACTAAAGAATTTTAACTGATGATCGTTACAAAACGCGTAATGTTCAGTGAAAATAAATGAATTTAAAAATTTGTATTTCGTGCATCTCTGAAATTTTGTGCAGCAGATAGTTTCTGTGAAAACTACCGAAAACTTGCCAGAGCATGGAAACACCTCAGTGCCTCACGTCGAGGTCTTCGGCGTACAAACGTAAGAGAAGTTTTTGACATACCTCAGAACCGAGACTCCAAGTGGCTGCGATCGTGTTGCACTGGAATGTGGGTTTATCAGGAACATAACAGACACCCCCGGTAGTTTCGGCCGCGGATTCCAATTCGGCTTGATCTCCGCGGCACTCGTACAGGGTCATGTGGTGAAGGTATTCGTGGCTTCCCGGCTGAATAACTGGTTCATACTGAAATATACAACAGGCGTACAAGCTCGTAACGAGGATTAATGTCGAGCGCATTTCGGTTGTGTACGTAACGTGTTCATAACTCAAGAACAACGTATATATCTTGACACTTTTATCGCAGTAGAATCGACCCTGAATTGATTGAAGAAGCCGCGAGCTTCAAGTGGGATTGTCTCGTTTATTCGTATAACTTAATCCCGTCAATGGAAAAAAAATTGCAAGATTCTTTATTTCTTTCAAAGTTTTCGTGTCGTATCATTTTACGGGCAATTAATCCGATTAATGACTACTTTGTACTCGCCGTTTCGATTTAAAACAAAGCGAACGTCAATGAATTGAATCGATTCATCGAATTGAATGGATAATGGAATATCAGCTGTAACAGAAAAAGGAAGGCAGGCACTTCGCACTTTAATAAGCGTCGATTCTAACAGTTTGGGGAAAGCTGTTTGAGCACAAAATTGGCAAAGAGCAATCTCCGACGCAAGTCGATACGGTTTTTCTCGCGTCGCGAAAACGAGTTGTTTCGGCACGTTTACCTCTCAATAGGAGTAACAAATTAAGGTGCCCACTGATACCACGGTTAACGGCAGTTCACTCGATTGTTAGCCTCAGAATACCTTGATGCTCCGTTAATAAAAGTCCCATAAAATGCGAAGGGGGAGGCGGGTGTCCGCGTTTTAAGCGCTTAAGTTATCGCAATCGAAACGCTAATCGTCTCTCCTCCCTCCCTTCCACCCTCCTGTCGTTGTACCCGTGATAGGAACACAGAGCAATCGCATCGCGTAGTTGGGTCACGTCCGATCGAGTTCGAGATTCAGGTGTCGGTCGGTCGACCAACGCTAGATAGGGCGAACTATATCAACCAGCCGAGCCAACACCCTATTCGGAAATACCGGTGCGGATATAAACATCAGCAAGAGCTGAAATAGGATAAGATAGAAACGAGAATACAGGACTGAGTAATAAGAAATAGAATACAGTAGGAAATAGAAATATTCCGACAATATTAAGTAAAAATGTATTTTAAGACTGCAAGTAATCGTATACGGAAAAAAAAGATCAGCCACAGCTAAAAATTAGACATGACAGTTAAATTCAGTGTAATATTATATAGACACCTAACGTCGTGCGAGGTCTAATTTTTATTAAAAATTAACGCGAAATCTAAATATTATCATTGTAACAGACAAGCATTTTGCTATTACGTCGATGTATTGATCATTGCAGCAAACGTTTTTCTGTGCAGACAATTTAGTAGCAAGTACAGTTTCAGTAAACTATATTTAGCTGTGGTAGAAACAATTTTCTTTTACACGGATCATCACTATGACAATTTCATGTTGCTAAATAATAAACTGACTGTAACAGACAAGCATATTTTGCTATCACATCTTTATATTAGCTACAGCAGCAAATCCTTTGTATGTATTAGCAAATTTCCTAGCTATAGTAACTTATGCAATTTTAGCTAATCAGAATTTGTAATCAGGAACATTTTTTTTCTATGTAGTTTGCTTGAATTCACTGCAAATCCAAATGTGTAAAATTAATTTCAATTAAATTAATTATGTGTGTTATTTTCCGTATAAAAATAAAAACTATATTGCACGTTTAATCAATATTTGAATGCAATATAGTATATTATTTTTATATGAAAAACTAATCACACTTACATTGAAAAATATAACTCGAGAAGCGTTAAACGTGAATTACTTGAGGAAATATCTTATTCAAATTATTCGCTAACATAAAATTCACGCCGAATAGAAAGTAGAAATAGGCAAGTACATAAATTTTAAAATAAAAAGATAACATTTATTCGATCTTTCATATCAAAAACTTCAAATATTACGGTACCTTTTTTAATTTTGCAATCTTCTTCGGTTTAAAACTAATTTTTCTCGAATATAGATAGAAGTGAATTTCATTTTCATTCCTTCACATATCCATCGATCTATATTCTATTTGTACAATGTCTATTAACGCACATACAAGGTATTATTTGCGACATTCTGTGATTCATTTTAGACATAATAAAAATTAACTTTGAATTAATATCTAATATATATAAAAATATAATAAAGTCGGTAATAAACAGGATTTCTATTCGCTATAGTTTTGATTGCGTAAACAGTGTACATAACAATAGATTGGATAACATTAACGTAACAGATTCCGTTGACAATAAAATATCGCGTTGAATAAAATTCGAGAAAGCGTAGATATGCAAACTTTTACTGCCTGACTTGCGGCTTTACTGCCAGTCCAACTTCGATTTTTAACACGCGATTTGGAGAATCGTGCGCGTCTCTCTGCATCAAAATGAAACTTTATACTAACGTGAATCGATACCCGGCAGTAATACAAGGTTTATGACCGCATGCTTTGTCACTGTCGCATTTATCGATGACATCTCGTGCATCGATCTGTCATCGTTGGTAGTGAAAACCGGCGGCCGGAACGGCGAAATGATCTCGCCTACCGCATTGATCCTGCCATCATACAGATCCGCCCATTCGTTCATTTATGATGAAGTTTCATAGCCGAATTGATCGATCGACTTGCATTCGGCACGCAAATCGAACATCTTTTTCTAATCAAGCGAGCAATAAGCACGCGAGTATTTTAGCATTCTTTTTATGTTTGCCACAAAAAGTAATTGTACATATTTTAAATGTCATGTACATAACTACTGTAAGAATAATAAAAATTCTTGGAACAATCAAAATGTATTCTTGATTAGGATATACAAGAAAAATCTAAATGTATTAAAAAGACAAAAATAGAAAATAATTTAATATTTATTTTTCAAATTTTATATAATATCAAGATTATTATTTAAGAGACTATCAAAAGGGATGCGAGATTGTGAATTAAAACAATTGTTTTTAATAGTACTTTCTAGTAGTACATCAGAATATTTCTAAAAGAAATCGTTAACTATGATTAAACGCTCGGTACAAAACACTGTAACTTCTAGATTATCATTTTGCGCGGCATATTTATCGGGCGGCTACCTGAAGACGTTGCATCTTCAGACGCGAAAACACGCGAGGCAGAAGATAACTCCCGTATAGGGAGGAGATGGTAAGACGGGAGGGAGATAGGAGGGGCGAGTCGGTAAACTCGACGTGCAGTTTCTTCGGCATTACAAGAGCATCCACCTTCGCTTTAATCAAGTCGGAGAGCGGCGGGCGCGCGCGAGCTACCGTAAACGGGTTATATACCTGGAGGAACTCACCTTCACGACGTGGTGTTTCTGATTAATGCTCGGCATCCTCAGGACACGGCACCAGAGCAGCGTGTCTTGCCCCATGGGTAAACGAACCTGCACAGCAATTCGAATGGTACTTCGTTAAGCGAGTATAATTCCATGAGAAACTAACGGATAGAGCCGCTACATTGGGACCATTGATACTTCGTATCAGCATCGATGTCACGGAGATGTATCAATGTACCACTTTATCAAGAGGAAAATTTGATTTTGATATATACGCAACTGTATACCATATATACTAGAGATACATACATTTTGAAACAATTAAACTGTAAAGTACAATATTCAAATTATTCGTTTTTTTTTTACAAAGCAAATACACAAAGAAATGAACGATCTATAATCGAGCAGAACAAAGTTAACAACATTTCATAGGAAAATTTCAATTTATATATATTTCAATTTATTAACAATATTTCAATTTATTGTAGGAAAAGAAAATAGAATTAATGAACGTTTCGGAACACACAGGTCCTTCATCAGCAATTATTCAATGATAAATTGATCGATATCAAATGATTAATATTACGTTTATAATAGTTGATTAATTCGTTGCAAGGGAACATTTGAAATGGTTGTAAACATATTGAAAAGCTTGTAGCCTTGAAATCCTGCTTTTTAATGTGAGTGTAGAGATGACATTTTTTTAAATAATGTTCGTCAATTTTCAGTGTCAGAGAATAAATTGAAATTGAAGTAAGGATGCATTCTCTGGTAGCAAGCTGACGTCAAAATGACGACAAAATGACGTAGCTTGCTACCTGAGTTACTATATAGTAAAATACAACATAAAAAGTATGAACAAAGTTGGAGAAATACGCAGATATTATATGCACTTATATTTTTAGCTTCAATTGATCATTTCCATTTAAAAAATTAGAATTTTCATTACTAAGTTTTCAAAACTAAGTTTTAATAACAAAATCACTGTAAAATTTTAAATTAAGAGTAAACACAAAACAAAATAAAAATATTACTACTATTAAAATATTATTACAAAATGTGTTATTTAAATGTATAAAATATAAATGATATTTTATATATGGTTATTATAAGATATAATCAAAGCGTAAAACATCAAACAGATTATTGGAAAAATATATTTATGCCATAAATATTTATTCTATCGGATCATAATTTCATTGTTTCGAAAATACATTACATTTCATCTTTCTTTTAAAAATAATCGTCACTTAATAAATACAAAGAGCGTCTATTGGGATGAATACTATAGTAAGAAGTATAAAAGGGGAAAATTCGAGAGACTTAGCTACTTGATGCATACGTCAGGTTAATGGTTTGTTACAACGGAGTAAGAGCAGTTAAACGCAAATATATACGAGAAATTCATTACCATATTTTCCGACGCCGCGTGCGACTTACGTAACAAGGTTGCAAGTTGCTTTTGTGATATACGAGCCCATTTCGCCCTGTCTCAAAGCGGCACCTTCCACGCCACGCGACTATTTTGCACAGTTCTCATGCACGGCCGGTTGTATTGTGCACGAACGTGTTGCGAGTTTTTCGGCACGTATAACAGAATAAGAACTGCATGTACCGGCGTTAGTTGCGTTACTTGTTTTACGTGTTTCGCTCGATATACATAGGCTGTATTGTTACGTGCGAACACATATTGTTCAAAATGGTACTTTGCAATATTGTAGACACCGCTTAGCTATATCCGGCTTCATTGTACACCGATGTACACCGCGATTATTTCGACATGTAGAGTAGAAGATTTATAAATGGTGAGATGAAAAATATTTAGTTTATAAAAATTTCTCCGGCGCAAGTCGAATATACATAGGTTTCATGGAATACGATGTAGCAACTTGCTTGCGCTATTTTTCAGATTCTGTAATATTCTACCGTTTGTTACAGAGAGAAAGAGAGAGAGAGAGAGAGTGCCACTGTTTCATTAATTTTTACATTCTCACCATACATTTGCGAATATTATTTCTGATATAAATTTTTGTTGAAACATGTTGAATTTATTTTAGTTTAGAATGAAAATACATGTCCGCTTACACTGGAAAAAAACTTACTAAATCTTAATTTCTTTGAATAGTAAACGTTAAAATTTAGTATTTTATTCAGTGTATCTGTTTTACTTGTTTTATTATTTCAATGATACATCATGATTCCCTTATTGCAACTAATTATACCAGTTGTACGGTTTTGCAACTGATTTGGTTAATTATACGCTTCTCGCTTCGCGAGAACAGGATAAGAATTATACATACCAGTGTTAGTTGTGCTACTTGTCTTGTATGTATCTCCCATCTACAAGTCAGATTCTACCGAATTACTCACGGAGTACGAGATTTTGCGCATCAATGGAACCACGCTCGGTGTTACCATGTATCTCGGTAAATACGGAGACCCAAAGGGAATATAGGGAAAGGCTGGGTGCTGGTGGATCGTTTCAAACTGTTCGCCGCGGGGCGTATAGACGACCATACACCGTTCGAGAAAATTACAATTCTCTTTTTCGCGCATCTCTCCCTCTTCCGACGAGCGACGATCGACTCCTGGCCCTAAGCGCTCCAACCACGCCGGCGGATTCTCCCACGCGCTTATGCGAAATTATCGATGTCGAGATTACCGGGAAGGACGAGCGCGTTTATTGTTTTGCGGTCGAGCACGTTGACTGACGCCCCGGGGCGACGGAGAAATTTTTAGGGACCAACGCATTTCCGATTTCAACAGGCATCGAACTGTCTCCGCCACTTCGGAACGATCTTTCTTCGTTGACATTCAAAGTGACGTAAAGTGTTCGGAAATAAATTACAGAAACTTCAATGAATCAATTTATAATTAAATAAGAAAAATCCTGTATTCACTGAGAGAAAGGATTTTGTTAATTTAATAAGCCATCAGTACCTTTAACAAGGTAAATCTGTAAATGTGCGACAACAAATTGGTTTGTTGTGATTATTGCTAGTCTGCTATCAATTAATGCACATCAATTAATTATTAGTAACAAAAGCAAATTATATAGAATCTAACCTACCTTTTAAATAAATTTTAGGCATTTACGAGAAATCATATATGATCGTGAAGTCTTAAGTCGTATCGAATCTCTAAATCTGCCAATAATTTATTGCGATGTCACTAATAAAATCACGTGCACGTTCGATTTTTAATTCTAAATTTGTTAAAATAAATTCAACATGTTTTATCAAAAAGTTATAACGGAAACACGGATGGTATTTGCAATGTACGGCGAGAATATAAAAATTAACGAACCGGTAACAATCCTTCTAATAAACAGTAGAATTTTAAGAGTGGCGCAATGTAAATTCATTTCTCATCAACCTCGTCTTCTTCTGTGCCTATTCTTCTATTCATATTCATCGTGGCGCGATACAAAAGTTATTCGACCGTTCGGTAACTTTTGCGTACTAAGTTAAGAGCAAACTTTCTCGCGATATTCGAAAATGGAATGCAGATCGAAATACAGAAATATAACGTTAGTAATATTTTAAAAATATCAATGCCAAAACATATCAATAATTTAAAGAAGTTCAAAAATATCTTAGATATTTCAGTATTTTGACGGTAAAATTGGAAATAAGATAAATAATCATAATTAAATAATTTTGAAGAAAAATTTCGAGTGAATGAGTAAGATAAATACTTGGAATATTTTACGTTTCATTGGATTTCATCTATTATTTTCTACAACCTAGAAAATATTCGCCATTCATTCACAAGTATTATATTATATTTAAATATATCTAAAATACGAAATAATTTCCCTGTAATTAATATATAAATTTCTTTCAGTTACTTTAGTTCTTTTTACATTATTTGCTAGAGTAAAAGAAACATATGTGCTTGGAACAAGGAAAGAAGACGAAAAGTAACGTACAAATGCAGCTAAAAAGTACCTGTTATCTCGATTATTCCACTACAGCGATTGTAACGAAGTCTCGGTAACGCGAACGGGCACAAAAATCTCGCGAAAAATGGCAAAATTCGACAAACTGGAAATGTATTTACGAGCGAATACATTTCGAGCTAGGCGCTTGCTTGTCTCAAACGATATTACATGGTCAACATTTCCGGGTCGTTTATCAGCACGTCCAGCGAATGATCTTGCACTTTTTCGCGGGCCAACGAGCGTAATACGCAAGGGTGGCCCGATTCCGGTCTCGATATAAACTATAAACAGCGCCGGGGCAGACGGTAGAATTAGCATTGTCCGATTCTCGGCGATAGCGCCGACCTCGTAATCTACGACCCGGCGACGCTAATGAACGAATAGTTTTTGCCGGATGTGACCCGGTTAAGATTTATGTCGTCATAAATTCGGCATACAATGCCTTCTCTCTTTCTCCATCTCCATCTCTCTCTCTCTCTCTTTCTCTCTCTAACTCAGCTGCGTGATAAAAATCCAGTCGCGCGCGCACCCAGCTAAATGCGTTCGAACATTCATTTCACGCACGCGACGTACATACGCACGCATGACCTGTACACGTGTCGACGAATGATGGAAACAAAACCGTATGACGAGAGAGCTTTGAAAAAGCTTGTTCGCGTCTCGGATCCGGATAAACGAATGATTCGCCGCGCGTCTCTACAAACATTAAAACGCTGATCGTGCGAAACCAATTTCTCTCCCTGTTTTGTACGTTGAATATTTTTAACTTTCTCTCTGTTTAGGTTTGCGAAATAATCGATATTTCTTTATAATCTTCAAAGCTTAAAGATTTATCAGATGTACGGTAAAAAAGTGATCGGAATTGAAAATTTATACTTTTTAAGTATAAAATGAATTGTATGAATATGAAATAGTTTAATAAGATCAATATTTATAGTTAACAATACACGTTTATAGTTTAAATTAAAATTTTCGCATTTTATTTTAATGATTTTTGTAAAACATCGACTTTTTATTAAAATAATTTTTTATTCGAGTTCTAAATTTCCGTTACAAACTTTTTGTATTACTTTGAAATTATACAGTAAAAAAAACCTGTAATTTTTTTCATAATTTTTTTTTCATTTTCTTATAAAATAGTTGTAATACAGCCTTAACGTGTTGAGTGTTACCTATTATTAGTTTTTAACATTTCAAAAATCCGGAGAAAGAGAGAGAGAGAGGAGAGTCCATGGAATCTTTTTACTTTCATTACAAGTTTTCAGAAAACTTCAGTACGAAGCTAGATATTCTTGATTTAAAATTAATGTTGAGTTAATAACGAGTTACAATGCTGACGATGATTCTTCAGCGAAGGCTGAATAAAGTAACTTTAGTTATCTTAAATACTTAAATGAAACCCGGTTTGAATCTGCCCTCCGCACAAATCGAGTCCAATATCACAACGCCGATGGCAGATCCACTTTCGTGAACTCTAATTAAAACTCTTTAATCGTCTTTGTTCGCACTCGCGAATTTCTCCGCGGTCGGGATGAATATTAACTTTGTTCTTGTTTCTTGTCACGTGCCGTCGTAATATCGCAAATCATAATAAATGCAATGTGCACCAACTGCTCTCTTTCTCTCATCTCTTTCCTTCTCTCTTTTAATTACATCTGAAGTAAAACGAAATATTTCCTTCCGTTAATTTTATTCATTAAGCATTTATCTTGATAGAATCTCTGAATCATATTCGTCGTATCGTATAGTGATTTTTATCTCGCAGGACATCTTGTGAATATAAGGATTTAAATGTTAATTAAAAATAGACTCACCTGCTTGTTCAGAATGTCCCAGATTTTTAAAGGTGGATCCGTTTCCTGATTACGCGAACTTCGTCTGGGCTGTGCGTCTCTTTGCACCAAATATAACGGTCTCGAGCCTCGCACTGCCCCGTGATCGGGTAAAATACCGGCCGCTGATACCGGCTCCTCGACGTGATATTGCCACACCACTTGCATCGTGTCGTTCTGAAACATAAAAGAAGATCCAAAGTCAAAACGAGTGTCTCGTTCTCCGCTTTTTGCCGCCGAAAAATATCGATAGAGGATAGGGGCTACAAAGGCCTGTGGCTTTGTACCCAGGTCGCTATAAAAACTGCTGCTTCTCGGAAAGAGTTGCCTCATATACGACGCGAATAAACGTCCTCTGCTGAAGATAGCGCGCTTGGCTGCGCCTTTTAATCAAACCTTTTGTAAAATTTACGATCAAAAATTGCACCACTGGCAAACCATTGTAAGTCATTTTTATAAACTTTAGAAAAATAAAAGAGGAAAGCACATTCATTTTTATTACAAATGTAATTCCGATAACACTTTTTTTATAGAAGAAGATACCAAGAGAAAAATGTCGAAGTATCGCGAAGCAATTGTTACTTGTGACGTTTTCTTCGATATTTATTCGTTACGAAAAAAATTTGATTGTAATGACGAAATATACATTCCTGTGAAATATATTTCATTAATTGTAAAAAAAAAATAAAAATAGATGACTTGCTAGGAAAACAATTTTATTTCGTTTAAACAAAAATCCATTTCAGTGAAGTAAATATATTTCTCACAAATAAATTTTTAAGCATCTTTTTCTCGGTATATTTTCATGATTGATAAATATAAATATATATTTCATATGTGTGTGAATTAACGCAGAGTAACGGTGCGAAGCACCATTTTTCTCATCTCGCATGACTTTTAATAATTCCGCTATTAAACTCCGGACTCGATTTACAACCACCCAGGGTGGCTTAAGCCTTTCGGCACCCCTAAGTTCGCGAGAGGGTCGATTGCTCTTGGCGCGCGCCAATCATCTGCGGTCGCGCTGCGGGCATACGCGATTCACCCCCCGAGAAGAAAGGCGGCCATCGAGGGTGGTCGGGTCATATACCAAATACAAGCGGCAATGTCCCGTCGTCCGCCTGTCGTGGTTGCCCGCGAAACGTACACGTGTCCAACCGTGCCAAACTTGGGGTCGCTTTTACACAAGCAAGCCACTTACACGTTGCGGGACAATCGTGCCTGATTGGGGACTGACCATACGCGAGCTCGTTAACCGATCCGTTCCGTTTCAAAAAAAAAAAAAAATGTCACTCATTGACACGAGTGGTAGGAATAAAAATGAGAAGCACGCAGTTATTGTCAGCCGAATTTGCAAGTTTGTAATCAAGGCGATGTATGTATTGATGTTTTCAAGTGATAGCAGACTCTATCTTCTTTAATTCTTATCTCTTCGATTGATTTTGCTCATTTATTATAATGAGATAAAACGTAAACTGGAGCAGCAACCTTTTTTAAAGGTCATTTTCAGAAAGAAATAATATCTTGGCGAATTGCATAATGCTTATTTCGCTGGTATAATATGATTTTATATTTGCAGCCATGACTTGGCGCCAGCGGGCTGCAAAAAATTCACAAATGGACCATAGATTGCGCATGACTGAACTATAAATATATCAAGATATATACCGATGGATGGATGAAATGAGATATTGAGATATCTTTCATCGAAAATGTGAAAAATTAACATTTTTAAAATTTTAGTTTTTTAGAATAGTATGTCATAATATTCATAATATGTACGTAGATTAAAAAAAATGTATCAGTTAGCAAAATGATAAGAATCTTAAATATTAAGCTTTTGACACGTACGACTCTAAATAAGTTCGTCTTATTTTAATTTTTATAAATAACAATTTTATTAACAAAATCGTATATATCATTAAAAGCTTAATATTTATACAATTACCTTATATATTCACACATTTTTATTCTTATGTAACTTTCATATATAAAATTTGTTCGTCTCAATTAATTAAATTAAATTCATTTCAATAGAGAACTAAATATATTTTAATAATTTTTTTTTATATTAAATATAATTTTTATCTATTATAATTAAAAGAAATAGGAAAAAAATCAATAATTATTTTTATTAATAAAATAATAGATATTGTAAAAACGCATATGCTTAAACATTTGTTACAATAATTTGCCTAAATCACTTTGAAACATTAGCTCAGAAATATTAAAGCGGGTACCAGCGGGAAATATTCGCATCCATCATGTTCTCGATCGTTATCGACCCCTGTCTGCCGCCATTAACGTATCGGAGACCTAGATTAAGAGCGTACTTCGCCACTCCAGACACGTCTCGGCGTGAAGCAAAAAATCGTCAGTGGAATCACAGAAGTCTCGCAATCGGCGACGTACAGATTTGCAAACTGCTCACGTGTTACCCATTCACGTTCTTCGATAATCGTCGAGTCCCACGTCGTGTCTACCCCCTCCTCTTCAAAGAGGCGAAACCCACGTCCGTTAACTTCGCCGACGTATAATCATCGGCGCACCTACGTTTGTTTCCGAATTGCTTGAGACAATCGGGCGCCATTCTCGCCCGACTCGTGAAGAAGCGAGGAGATAGAACACGACTTGGCGACCCAGATCCGACAGATCGAAAGATTTCCGAAGCCAAGATGGAAGGTCGATCGAAGGAAATGGGCATCGCTCTGAAAGGAATGAAGTGGGAATCACGCGATTCGCCAACGATCGATTTCGGAGACGCCCTTCGACTAGTTACGCACTCTCGTTGTCCTCTCTTCGATCAATCGCATTGCAGTTTCTTTTCAGAAGAACATTACGTTCCAGTGTGTCTCAAAAGTAATGAATTTTAATGCCAAAGACAAGCTTCGGAACTATTAGTAAATAACGTTACATTATTCTCTAATGAATTTTAAACAAACTTTGTCCTTTGAAAGAATTTCAATTTATTCGGCTTGTTTATCGGGTGTACAATATCGATAATTAAATGGCTGAAAAAAAAGTAATCATTAAATTTTCATGACAACGCAAACATTCATTCTGATCACAAAATCCATAATTTAAGGAAAGCGCGACTGGATATTATACGTTTTTTGCTTAATATTTTAAATACAAGCTAAATTAAACCTCTCTTATAACATTAACGACTCTTATTGCTTTTTTCCCCCCTGACTTCAAAAGAGGTCCCTATCTAGAGACGATAATAAATGCATCTTTTCTGCTCTTTCTTTCTGTTTCTGTGTTTTCTTCGTACATAAAGTTTGTAATTAATTCGAAGAGTTCTGATATCTCATATTTCATCGTGACAGTTCCGACATAATTTCACATTTCATCCTCCATAATGTTGAATATCACGATTCATGATTACATAACTACTTTTTATTTTATCTTTTTTAAGTCATTCTTCGAATCTCTTCATTTGCCTTAACTAACTTATCCCTCTAATTTAATTTTTAACTCTATCTTGTAATCGTTCTACTTTATCTTGTGATCATTTGAAATATTTTAATTGTTACGCATTTATATTATTACACAATGCACTTTCATTAAATGAGTTACAAAGGATTTTATGTTATAGCACAATAGATATCCTCTCTTTTATCTTTTATTTCGTTACATTCTTATGCAGGAGTTTCCCGGAAAATAGTACCTTGTGAGTCTCGTTGATCGTTGAGTTCAAAGAACGCGATTGTGAGATTCGAGTGCGCTGTTCGCGATGCGAGTAAGCCACGTGCTCGATCTCAGAAATCCTGATTTAAAAGATCCACCTAACCCGCTGCATCCTTAAGTAGATTGGCAAGAGGAAGAACGATGTAGAAAGAAGATTCTCGGATCGGAAGCAGAAACGCTATCGATGTTTGTAAGGATCATTAAACGAGGATATGATCCATGGAAAACATAACTATGCGTTAATTATTACGAGGATATGCTTATTAGAGCTGCTCGTTAAACGTAAGAAGTTGCGGCATAATAAAGAAAAGGTGTGTGGTAGCGAAAATTATAGTACAGAAAATTATTATATTTAAAAATCGCTTGCAAATGAGAGGAAACATTACAAAAATTTTTAAATGTTTCAAAAATAATATAATATTTTAACGGGATTCTTTAATAATTATAACAACATCCTCATTAATTTATAGTAAAAGAAAATAATGATAATAATATTATAAAAATTTAAAAAGATTGCTAATAATATAACAAAATTTATATTTTTTATAACAATACAGATGATATAGATCGATAAGATCCGCTCTCTAAAGAAACTTAAGCATATATGTTAAATTTATCATTATTTAATTTATGTTACTTCTTCCACATATTATAATAATTGTATATATCGCAATATTTCCGTAAAAAAGTATCTCTGCTAACATATGAGTGTAAAATATAAAAAAAAGAATCGTGTTTGAAAGATAGGCTAGACAACTTTGCGGAACAAGATGTAAGCAAGAAGACAAACGGAACGGATTTGAGATTCGAAGACATTCTCTACTAACTCGAGCGACGTTTCTTTCGCGGGACAACTTTGTTGTTCGTTGTTCCCGCAAGCCGTAAATCTCATCCACTTATTCGTTTTGCGCACCAACGTCCTTCCAACTGCCTGCGTATCTACGTTAAGAACAATCGTAGTTCGCAATTATCCGTTCCAATAGTCGTTGGGTCAAAGGAGGAAAGGGAGGCAGAAGATCCCATTTCGCAAGTTAAAGATGTCAACCGTGATGTGAGCAAATGGCGCGCGAGTTCCCTTGGAAACTCTGGCATAAAAGATTTGGGCCACGTGCTCTGTGGAATTCCAAAGTTGAATATGAAGAGAGAGAGAGAGAGAGAGAGAGAGAGAGAGAGAGAGAGAGAGAGAGAGAAAGGGCGAGAAGGGGATAGATCGAAGGGACTATAATAGCGCATGGTACTATAATAGCGCCTAATAGAGTTCCCCTATTACACGAAGCGAGTAAGGTTATTGTTGTGGCGAACTTCGTTTTTAGACCTCGGAAACGATTTCGATCATAACGTTAAAACAATTTTAACAGTAAATTGAAGAATATTATCTTATGGATAATTCAATTTGAGCATCTGACAATTATCTAGAAGTCTCCGATAACGAAATATAATTATCTTTATCTAATTTATAACAGTAATCAAATCCGTTAGAATGGCTTGAGGTTGATGTCCTCTTAAATTCGAAATCTAAGGGTCAATGTAATATTGACGTTACTATAAAAGGGTTACAATAAAGGGATAACAAATAGGAATCATTCGGTCGAGCACGCGAACTATTCTCCGAAATTGAAAATCCACTTCTTTCCTCTCTTCGAAACTTCCCACCCCTATTCTTCCTTTTCGATATTACGCCAGAAATCGTATCTCACGGCTAACGTCGCGCGGCAGTCGTTGAATTTAAGGGGCGTACCCCAATTTCGGGGTTGAGAGATATCACTTACTATGTGAGCAAATGATGCGCTCTTTCTTCTTTGGAAAACTCCGTTTTAGAAATTCGATAACGTTCCCCGCTTTCAAATCGTCAATTCAGCGACGAGTTGATGAAAAAAGAAAGGTTCGTAAAGAAACGACCCTTATGGAATCATTAAAAATGATATTACAAAATAAATTGATAATTAATATCACTTCTTTTCGCTCGTGTAACTTACAAACAATTAAATATAGGAACAACCCAGATCACAAATTGAACGAGTTATAACTAGGTGTAACAATGTAATATTTATATTATTCACACCTATAAGTTTCAACGATACGATAAGTTTCGACTTTATTTATTCCTGATTATTAGTTATGATCATAATGTATTTTATTATATCTGTTTTGTTACTCTAATTTGATACATAATTATGTATTTTCCTCGGCTGATCAAGACTAAGTAAAAACGAAACGTATCGTTAAAACTTATAATTGTGTAAAATAAATATTATAAAGTTACATCTAATTATAATTCGTTCAACTTGTGACCTGGGGATTGTTCTTAATTTAATTAAAAATGATATCTTTCAGTAATGAGACATTAAACATATTAATTTAAAAGGCGGTTTCGAATTTGGAAATTATCAAAATTAAAATTAATAATAAATTCAGGATATATTTTTTCAGCGTCAGTATCAAAATATCAAAAATATAGTAATTTTTTAAATGAAGATCATTTGTAATTAAAATAATATTTATAATTATTCGAGTATCTCAAAGTAAATTCTGTTAGCATAAAATATAATTTATTACATGGATAATCGCAACAGATTTCAGCTAATTGCGAACGCAAACGATTTTCTCTCTTAGAGAACAATTCAAGAATCAACACTGGTGACAATCGTTCCACTTTGACACGGTGGAAGCAACCGCGCTCTCTGCGAACTAACTTTTGAGCGTGTTGAAAATATCTTCCTTTCCGCAAAAAAAAAAAGGAGAGGAGCACGGCGAAACTTCGACAGCACGGACAGTTTGCTGAAAGAAGGACGAGACTCCTGATGTTCAGAATATAGACAAACCGATACCCGTGAGTAGCTTCTTTAGAAGGCAACGTTAATTGCCTGGAGTGCAAAAACCGACGGCCAGTTATCGACGAATCAGTCCATGCGGCCGTCCCCGTTTTTCTCCACCTCCACCTCTGGCATCCGTCTTGTTCGCCTGTCGTCTTAGCCGAACGCGCGTTCGCAACCCCGATAGGGAAAACTAATATTGAACATTCCTAAGTAGAATGCAAAGGGTGCGACGAAGGGGTGGCGATGAGGGCCACCATCATGCCAGGGAGAGGGAGAAGCTCGAACTGGAAAGTTTTAAAAAGCAATTAAGGGCTTCAAACTCCCAACACACTCGCTTCTCGCCTGCCTACAACCCCGTTCATGCCCCTTGTACCCCCCTCTCTTTCTCACTCTGTTCGTCATCAGTCTCTTCCCCGTTTCGTACGGGGTGTACCCTCATCATCCGTGGTGGACATTCGAGGGCTCGTTGCTATCAGTTAGAATTAAATTATTTCGTTATCCTTAAGAGAGCTAATATATTTTTTAGAAGGGTGTAAGTAAATAACATACTCTATTAATCACAATGGTAATTTAGAAATATCATGGACCGTGGGAGAAAGTATTATGACTTATACAATGCTCAGCAAAATACAATACCTATTTCTATCTGCTATTTAAGGAAATAATCGGATTTATTAACTTAATTAATCGAAGTGCATATTTACACGTCGTATATCTCAAATAATCATAAATCTTGTTTAAAAATTGAATGTGAGATATTTCATAGTAATCATTAACATTTTCTAAACAAGATATCAAGGAATTAAAATTAAAGATGAAGATTACATTCTCAAGCACTAAACTACTGAATATTTCACGGAATTTGTCCATTTGTTACAAATTTTTAAACGTGTATATCATAAATAAGTATAGTTTGCCATAAAGTAGATAGGAGTTTGCTCGCCACCTGGGAACGACGGAGGTGCCGAATCGATAATCTCAGTCTCGCGAGATCCAGCTAGGGTATCTCGAATTCAAGTACTCCCGCGAGCGTGAGCGCAATTTGCAATAAAGCAATACGCGGGCTTCTACATATTTATCACTGAGAAACGTAAGGAGAAATCGATAATAGTGCGGCGAATACCGATCTGGTCGACGCGACGGGATCGAATCGGTTCTTTTGCAGTCGACAGTCTCCATTTATCGTAACGAAAGCGTACGTAAATCGGTAAATCTTGCCGGGATCTTTAGCACAACTACACACGGTGTTAAAAATTTTATGGAAACATTGAATTTAAAAAATTCGACGTTTGAATATCGATAATTGTTTCACGAACGATTTAAAGTCAAAAAATTTGGTACGTTAAATTTCAAGAGAATGTAACAATATCTTTTATTTTATATACTTTCAAGTAGCATCTATTAACCCTTTGTACTCAACGTATATTTTTCATTAAAATTTCTTACAGCTGACATAAAATGAAATATGCATAAATTAACGTTACAAAACCGTTATATTTTTGTACTTTGAAGTTCGCCCAAATATATCGAACATAAACGGTCATTGTCGTCTCTCACTCGCCACTCGAGTTGCTGCATCAAAACCAAGTGGCGACTGAGAGTCGCCATTCAAGTGCAAAGGATTAATTTCGTAAAAATATAACTTTAAATACAGTGGATGATACTGAAAGTATCCAAAAGCTTACGACTTGACGATCAAATCTCTGTTTAAAAAAAAGATCGATACATTCGTTGAAGGTTAAGCGACTGGAAGGAAAGGCGAGGAAACTGGAACACCCTGTGTACGAGATGGCGTATGTATCTGCCTCGGCTGGAATACGATATGTACGATGTACGTGGTGCAATCATTCGTAACGCCAGTACCATTGAAAGTGTCGCAGGCCCGGTTACAGGCAGCCCAGCGCACCTACGTCGATTAGATTCAAATACGTATCAGTGTTTCACATGCACGCGAGAAGAATACTTTATGCGCATCGATTTTCCTCACGGCGCGTGCAGCCCGAGCTTCGTATTCGCGTTTAAGCGCTAAACGTATCCGCTTATTTCTCTACGCGGATTAATACAAAAATACGCGATTTTCATATGTCAAGGTAAAATACGAGATTTAAAAAAACAATTAGAATTAAATACTTCATCATTGTATATATATATATATATATATATATATTCAAATGAAAACGCTTAAATCTTTTTTAATGTGTAACTATCTAAAAGTTTATAGAATGTAAAGAAACAATTGAAATATTAATCATTCTGTATATTTTAAAACATCGTCTAGCAAGATCCTTTTTAATAAATTCCATCTGATTTTTAGCTAGTTCTTTCTCAATAATGAAATCATAAAGTAAAAAGAAGTTTCTTTTCCACTGCTGAAATACGATTGAATTAAGTCAACCGTGCCTTTTGATAAAATCGCGTCCATTTTCTTTAATTAGACAGGTGCGATATTCACGAGTCTCTGAGATAACTCCTATTTCATGTCGACTTACGAACTTCGAAGAATTCCAAATAGGGCCGCAGCGTAATGTCAAGTGCGAGTAAAATCGCTTTATCATTGCGACGCAAAGCAATTCCTTTTCCTCGTTTCCACTCTGCGAAGTTCCTCCCTACGTCGGCTAGATAATTTTGGAATCGCGTGATTAAAGTTCTCACGATTAAAGTTCTCGCTCCGTTTGAATAATGACGCGAAAACGCGCGCACGTCAGTGAAGATACACAAGCAATCGGCGGTTGTTGTGTTAGTTTTCGTACTCGGCGCTGCATAGCCGGCGATAAAACGAACGCGATCTCACACGGATATCTAACTGCACAGATAAGACGGCACGATTCTCGCTCGTAGATGTATGCTACCCCGCATATATCGTGCTATACGTTTAATGAAGTTTAACGGAATTAAAGTCGGCGGCATTCTGGAGGATAACACGCGTAAGATGAGCCTGCGCAGATCGATAATGACCTTTAAAGAGCTTCAATGAATTGAACTTTAGTATTACCTTTATACGAATTAATTATGTTTCTGATTTTATTTCTAGAGAAATAAAAAATATATCAGTCGTATTTGGATAAAATTTATTAGAAATAAGAAATAGTTTTTGCGGTCGCTTCTTATTAAATTTTTTCTTTTTATGAAAATTATCACAAATTAATTTATATATAATAATAAAAGTTTTGAAATATCTTTTATATATATTATTATGTAGATAAACTGTATAAAATTGCGAATTACATACGCAAAAAGAATTATTTTGCTGAAATATCTAAAAATTTAGGTAAATACAGCTGAAGATAATTTTGTTAGACCATCAAAATTACGTAGGAAACTCAAACATGAAGAGCAATGCTGCAAACAGTGGCTTTCTAGCATTCTGCAGTTTGCGCGTCTTATATAATTATTTTGATAGCTCAACAAAATTATTTTCAAATCTGCATTTATATAGCTAAATTTTTAGGTACTTCAGCAAAACCATACACCATATAGGGACGTGACTCTGAAAGATTTATTTCTGGCGAATTATTTAACCATTTATTCCTCACTGCAGTTGGAAAATTTATGTTAAATTTAACAAATTTATGTCCTAAACGTCCATTCAAATTTTTGTGTTAATTAAACCTAAGATAAATATATCAGAAAGATAAATATAACACAAATATTATATTGAAAAAAATGATATTGACACAATTTTTAAGCAAATTGTGAAAGCATTTTTTTCCAGTAAAATTAAAATTTATGAAATGTTAAATTAACACATATTTTATTCATTCATCTTAGAATTTATATTTAAAAATACATTTTCATGTTATATATTTACTTATTCATAAATTGTGTTACTTTGAAATTTACTAAGAAATGTTGAATATTCAAATTAACACAAAATATTTAAATAACATAATCACATTATGTTAAATTAACATTTTATGTGTTAAAAATACAACATAAAATTTTGACAAGGACTCGAATAAACCATTTCCAACACAAAAAGTTTTTCAAGGCATACTCGCAGATATATCGCCGATTAATGCAATATTTTCATGAGATTAGCAGAGCGTGCTATTCTTTTAAAACTCACGAGGCGACTATCGAAACTTAATCACGTATACTAGCGAACTTCGTCGAGAAACATTGATTGGATACGCTTGTGTACTACGCGTTGAAAAAGGATGGGCACCGCTAACAAGATTCTATCGCTTTGCTTGGTGTATCGTTGGTACTCTCTTCATCAACGTGAAGCCGATGAGCCAACATCGGCGAATACGTGGCCACCGGCGTACCTGAGCACATCCTCTGGTATGTACCCAGTCATTAACGGGTAAACTCAGTCTAAACTTCCCGGTGGATCCTGTCAAGGACCTCGAGCAATACTCACGAGCGTTGTTGCAACGTAACTAAGCGCGCGCCGAATTCGCCCGTCGATGCTGAACTTCGGTCCTCGATACGCGAAGATTAATGACGATCGCTTAAAGTTTCCGAATTAACGATCCACATATACATTTACTAGTCAAACAGGCCGAAAATATTTGCACTCAATCATTAGCAAATGTTATGTCGATTCTACATATACATACGTACGGGGATTACAATTTGTTTACACGTGTGGCGGTAAATCTGTCTGTAGACTTATGCTTATTTCATGAGGCAATTAACTGCCATTTTCATTTATTGACTATTAATTAATGCTACGATTGTTTAATGAAATGACGGCTGAATAAAACATGTGTTTTGTTTCGCGTCTGCAGCATTAGTAATGTACACGTTCACTATGTTAACAGTTAAAGCGTTAATATCAACTTGCGAAACTAAAACATTAATCATTTTATACATAACTACGTAGTATGTACTGAACGTATGTATATACTGAATTTCTATCTCCTGTCTCATACACAATACGTGTAACGATGAAAAATTATTGCGAGATTTCACGTAGCGTTAATTTATGGTTACGATAATTAGAGAATATTATTACTCCATTTCGTATTAAATTTTTATTTTGAAATCGCTTCAAGACAAAGACAATTTTTAGAATGAAATTAAGAATTATACAGAGTGCCAAAAACGTTTGTGTAACAAAATTTTGTTTATTAAATCATTACTCAGATAGCAAGTTGACATTTATCGTTATTTTAACGTCAAAATGACATCTTTTATAAAGAGTTTTTGCAACAAGAAAGTTTTTTGAATCCAGATACAGTGAACCCTAAAATCATGTTATCCTTTTCTTAATTAATTCTTAAAAAGAAGATAACCTGACCTTAGCATTCACCGTATCTAGACAAACGGTATTGCAAAAACTCCCTATTATCAACGATCTTGGATAATAACATATATTTAAACAAACTCTAGAGTTAATTACATTTTATTAAATATCAAAAAAATTCTGCATCCAATATCTTCATTAGTTGATGAATCAGTGACCATTCCATTGGCTGCCTGGGAGAAATTATCAATGGAAAGATCGTTGATGCATTTCCGAAGTGACTTATTATTATTTTTAGTACAATATTTAATAAGATGTAATTAACAGTCGAAAATTGGACTTTTTGTCCAATATAATACGAAGTCTTATGGTCAAAATTTTTTCTCTCTGTATGTTATATAAAGTATTATAAATTTCAGTGTAGTGCAAGACACTGGACGTCTTGCAAAACGTTCTATCCAACTATTTTCGACCATTACTCATCCACGGTCAATAAACGCATCCTGACCGTAGCGAAGCGATAAAAATAGCCGGTCAAGACAGTTGACTGTCGGAATTGGAAAGTGGAAAGCACCCTTATCGCTTATCGACGCACAACAAAGCGGCGCGGGCAAAGCGCGAGTATTCGCGTCAGCAAGCTGTGTCGAGGTGAGCACGAACGGCGTTTGTATAATTAACGAGCTTGCGGTGGAAGCTCTCTCTCTCTCTCTCTCTCTCTTTCTCTCTCTTCCGCCTCGCGGGCAGGTTCTTGCAGGTTCACCCTCCGGCAGAATCGCATGTGTTCATTCCGCGGCGCGCGCCACTTATGCCGAGAATACTGAATTATTCCGCAGCCGCGCACACGCGCGGTTCCCTCTCCTAGTAATTCTTCGGCTATCGATTCCGCGTTACGCCGACTATGTACCTCCGATTCTTCTTTTTTCTCTCTCTCTTTCCTTTCCTCCTTTTTTTTACTTCTCCTAACGCGGAAGGCACCACTCACTGCATTAAATGACCGAGTATCGATGTTCGCATTCACGCCGCGCCAACTCAATACGGAATTCGTCGCATAAATGCCAAGAATAAGTCCCGTGGTTTTTCACCCCGCGTGTTGCGACACGTGCGAACTTTTCCCTGAAGGCTTGCATCCTCTCTCTTTTTTCTCCTTTTTCTCAGCACGCGATGGGAAACAATGGTGATATGAATAAATATGAAACATATGTAAGTGCGAGAAGCAGAGGAAAAAATTGCACCTGTCAAATCGCGCGTAATATGGACGTACGGAATAATGTAATTTCGTTTGAAGATATATATATATATATATATTCGTAATGGCGTTTTCCTGCCATTCGAGGCGAAATAGAGAAGTACAGAAATTGCTCCGAATTGATGATGCTCGTAGATTTGAATAATTGTCTATTGACGTAATTAAACAATTGATCATAATTTTTCGCGAGTATTAATAAATGTTGGAAACTATAAATGACCACCGATCAGTTGTTCTACTTGCTGCTGCACATGCCGGAGTTCTAATTTAATCTGAAGCACAGAGTACAGGGATACTCGACGTTGCTTAGCGAACGATGCTGCGGCAGGATGAGACGTCGTCCTGGCTTATGACGTTGACTGTCGTGTCAACGAACCAAGGAATCCCTAGGGACCCCGTTGCCGACATGGCAGATAGGAGGGCACTAAAGTTCGTGTAATTTAGCTATAGCGCAGACTCTGCCTCCACGTATAGTCGCGTCAATATTAATCATCGCAGTCGTCGGCATGGCAAAATGTTCGGGAATGTGGAAAATCGGAAACAATGAGCGGTCATATCCTCGTAAGAGAGTGCGGAATAACGCGGATCCCAGGGACAGACTGATGTTTGTCGGAAGCAAACGTTGAAAACCGAGCCGGAATCATCCGGATCTCTTCTGAGATATATTCCTTGAAATATATCGGACGACATCCATCTTGTGATTCCCTGTTTTAAAAACGCTGCTGTTATACCTTCGTGTCCCGATATTATTCAACAAATACGGAAACCTTCTATTTTCGTGCAGAGTATAATATGGAGCGATTGAAATTACCGTTAATTTCATTAAATAAATAGCATCAACATAGGAAAGAACCGATTCTTCTGAAATATCCAAAATTTAGATAGATACAGACCTAAAAATAATTTTGTCGCGGATCATAATAATTATGTAGGAATTTCAAACATGATAAGCTGCAAAAAATTGAAACATTCCAATAACGAATTTGAACGTCTTAATTATTTTGATGGTCTAACAAACTATTTTCAGATCTATCTAGTTAAACTTTTAAATACTTCAGCAAAACCGTCTTTTCCGTAAGAATGATGATAACGTTTTATGTAAAATAAAGCACAATTTTTAGTGCTTCATATTTACGACTTTTTTCACTCAAATATCCCTTAAAGAATTTGAAGTACTTTCTTCCAACAAAAGTTTCGATCGATAATCTTCCGGTACCTCAACTGAAATAAATCGCTTTTTGCGAGGTAAGTTTCAAGCGTGCAAAAGTAACAAAACTTTATTCAGTCACAAAACGTAATTCAGCTTGAAATAATTTCTAAATTAACGACCTTTACATCTATCGCGCTGGAATAGTAAAAGCTGTAAGAACTATCGCAGGAGAATGTAATAACATTTCAAATTCACTTTCTTAATTCTGTCCAAGTTTCAACGTTCAATTTACGCGAATCTGAAAACAGAGATACGCTGTCAAGTTTGTATAATTCCTGGTGGTGAATGAAAGACGGAGAACGAATGGCATTCAGCGCTCTCGCGATAACGACTGGCATCAGCGGTGGTGCACCTTCTCGCAACCCTCGCGAAGCTTAATGCGCGCGAAAGTAGAAAGGATAGAGCTGAAAGAGGAATCGCGGAGGCAGAGTGAGACCGAGAGAAACGTACTATACGTCAAGACAATAAGTGCCATTAAGATAACGGCGGTGGGGAGGCTTAGATAACCTCCGCATGAACCTCTTCCGCGAATCCGGTAATGGAGGATCCCGTTTTATTCCGACGTTATTTTTGGCGTATCTGTTAGGAACTTACGGGTATGTCCCTTGCTTTTCGGTAACGATCCAATCTCGCGCGCGACTAGCCATTCGCGATTCAGATAAGCGCGATAAGCTCCCTTCATTCGGAAATGTCCAAGCATTAACCCTTAAAAATGAATCTACTTTTCTTCGCTTGCGAGATTTCTCTTGAAGAATTTCTTGCCGTGAGTTAAAACGCAGCGTAGCTTAAACTTGTTTCTTTTTATCAAAAATCGCTCACAAGCGTTAAACTTTGATGTACAGTCATAATTTATTCATATTTTAATTTCCTTAGTTGAATTGAAAATTCTGTATTCTTGCTCTCGTTGTGAATTTCGTGCGCAATCCTCTCGGAGGAACTATAAATAAAATATCACTTTTTGTCTGTTGCAAAATTCTATACCATCCGGCAGAAAAATTTAAGATATAGAAGACATATATAAAATGATTTAACAAGTCTACCTGATTTTGTCTTTGACTTTGACAGTCACTGACACTCTATCAGAATTTTTAGATCAATTTCATTTCGATTGTTGCAATGATATACTTGTAGCCTTAATTCCTTCTTTCGCGATAATAGTATTGCTCGTGATCTTGAAAATGAACGAAGAAGAACGAGAAAGGAAAAAAATCGTGTTACTATAGAACACGCGCGTGAATAAAAATCCACGCACATATTGCCACGCCTACCACTTTGGCGTCTTATCCCGATCAGTAATTAGCCCGTCCGTTCATCGGAAGTCAAGAGGCCGATTGCTGATTAGTACTAAAGGCATCGCTGATTGGATAAAATCGACGCTACCGTGAGCAAGCAGGCTCTTTCTCCGGCATTACTTCCGCTATTTCCTTTGTCCCAGTTTTTTCTTCTCTTCTCGTTTTTCTAGAAATGTATTACATTAATAGAGAGACTGAATATATAAACTCATCTTAAATAAAATTGTATCCGTACTTTGTCAAATTTTATGTTAAAAAAAAAAAATACATTTTCGAAAAAATAAATTGAAAATTTTGCATAATACATAAAATAAATAAATCACATTGCAAACGTGTAATATTTATTATAAATATTTAAAAAATGCTCAGTTATAATATCGTTACTCTCGAAACTCATCTCTTTTCTTTCCGAACGAGTACAATATCGTCTGCAGATTCGATAACCAGGTGAAAAGAAATGTGCGCGACTTCTACAATCTTTCGTAAATCCTCTTCTGCATCTTCGATCTTCTCACGAGGAGTTCACTGGAAAGCAAATGACGCGAGCACGCTGAATACGCTTTGCGAAGCGCGAATCCGCGCGTTGCACAGAGGTTTGCGAAATGGATGACGCTTGCAAAGGGGTGACGAGATGCAATCCTACAGATGCTTGAAAGACGAGGAAGGATTGCGTATGAAGAGAGCGGTAGGGTGAGGATAGGATGGTGTTCGACTCGGTGGAAAAGCAGCGCGGAATAGCGTGGATCGCGAGAGCGAAATTGGAGATCGAGTGGCAAATGCCGGAAGAGTGGCTGTGCCACTCAGCGGTGCAAACGGGACTATTCGATCAGGTGGGATGGAAAATGGAGAAACGCGTGTGCGCCTGCACGCACGAGAGAAACCGGAAGATTGGTGCGACGAATAAGCCGTGCCAATAGAAAGTCCCCGACATTCGCGTGGATTCGGTCTGGTGGTCGAGATTCGTATATATTGCAGCCATTGAATTCGCCGGGTCGAGTGTGCGGGAGTCGATCCGATGAACGGATCATCGACTTTCGAACGTCAATTCGGAAGTCATAAGTCGATGGTAAACTCTCTGCTCTGCATTTTCACGCGGATTAAATAAATATCAACACGCTCAAGAATGGAGCTTTCCGCGCCGGTAAGCTCGGAAAAGCGTCAGGCTGAAGAGATATTGTGCTCCGGAAAAACGACACGCAGGAAGTCACTTTCGTTCATGGAAAGAACGATTTTAGTGAAGTGTGTAAAAATTTAGCTAGATAAAATCTGAAAATAACTTCGTTGGATCATCAAAATAATTATGTCGGAATCTAAAGCGTAATGGGCATGCTGGAAAGAGTTTCTGACATTCTAGCATGCATTTCAGTTTACATGTCCTATGTAATTATTTTGATGATCAAAATTATTTTCAGACCTGTATCTAGTTAAATTTTTATATACCACAGCAAAACTGTCCTTTCCATGTTTCGAAATAGAAATTGGATGAATATTAAGGTGTTTAAGAAGATATGAATAACGAAAAGTAGAATATATATCATGACATAAAAAAGTCATCTTCTCTCGCACTGAGAAAAAATACAGTCAATTTTAATAAATATTTAGTTGAATACTGCTAACTAAATATTTATTAAATATAAAGATATATTTATTTGATACAAGAAACATTAATTTCTCTCATTTAACAATCATTCTTTTCACTGAATAAATATTTATTTACTGTAAGTAAATTTAGGTGGCAATATTTTGAACTAAATATTTATTAAAATTAACTATACTTTTTTCTCAATCGATTCTATAAAGATAAAAATTCGTTTTTATTTTCACGTAAATTAAGGATATATCAGGAATATGAGAAATGAGATTTATCACGCGAGAAATTTAAAATCAAAGTATAAAAACAATAGGGCATTTGTTTGTCATTTTCATTCAACTTTATTAATACGGACTGTCACAAAAATGGAAAAAAAAATTACAGAATGTCGCGAGCTTTTCCGAATTCTTTTCAAACCGATGCCTTAAAATGACAATGATTGATCATTTTCTTGCTTGATAGGAAAAAGATGTGTAATTTGCCAAATACTCTGTCACAGACTTCGCCAAGTATGTAAGTACCGAGATAGTGCTTGAAGAATGAAATTCTTCATGCGGGAAAACTTAAAATACGATGGTTGAAAAATTTTCGAGGAAGAGAGTGGGAAGGGAGATTCTTCTTCGCACTTCTCATTCGACTTCGCAGGCACGGACAGCGAATTTGTCGCAGAAATGAAGGGACCATGGGTGCAAAATGTCTTATGTGATCTTCTTTGAAAATCGTGCGATCGCTAGAAAATGAGGCTCCATTGAACATCCGGTTATAGAAAAATGGATAAATGCGAACACTCGGTGGAAGCATCTTTTCGATGTGTGTATATTTGTTATGATATCAATAATCAATAAAGATAAATTGCATCGGAACATTTTGGTCTCGAGCAACGTTTTCGAAACATATAATCAAATATAAAATTGTATTGTTCCCTTACTTCAAAAGTGATCTAACTAAAAAAGCATAGTTTTTGAATTATAAACGAGACTGTGAATTAGACAAATATTATCTTATCATTAAAAGTGAATTAATTTAATTTCATAAAAATCGACAAGCGTTACACCTCGAAAAAGCTCATTTTTATAAAAGTCGTTTTTACATTTCATTGCGAAACGAAAAAGACGAAAGTGATATTTGATGTTAAAGATGTATTCTTTTGCACTGGGACATTATATTTCATTAGTCAATAATTTTTGCCAAGTTGAAAAATAATTTTTCCCTTTTCTGAAACTTAATTTTTGTGTCACTTTTTCGAAGTAAGAGATCCGTATTTATATTACAGAAAAAAAAAAATAGAAAAAAGTTTGTAGTAAATTTACAAAAAGCTACATTCACAATGCAAATTTTGTCGTATCGTTTATATATTATTAAAAACTACATTTAGTTTTTTCAAACAAATAGAGAATAGCTGATTCATACGATGGTTTAAATTCTGTTGCAGACATCGCTTCTGTACGTCTATCGGCTCTTCCAGTTTTCACAACGTTACTTTCTATCCATGATGCACCGCACAAAAGGCACACACAGGTTTGCTCGTCATGTCGATGTAGCTGAGACACGTCGCGTCGTGATAACTACCTGCGCTTATAATTTATCTGCAAAAGCGACGACGCACATTAACGTAACGCGGCGTGATGGCCCAAGCCAGATGTGACTTTCACATATCTGCAGTTTGAACCACCTCGCTGTCGCCGTAAAACTGCATTCGGAATTTCTGGTAACTGGTAATATCATTCGCGCACTATTAAGCCGTCACAGCACGAACGAGTTTAGAGCGAACGCTTTCTGCAGTCTGCGCAGACAGGAAAGTTAATTTCAACGATGCATCAGGAACGTATAAGCGGCGAATAGCGTTAAAACAGTCGTGAAAGAGATTAGATTTATTATTCCTCTTATGCATTTTGCTTTTTTTTTTATAAAATAGAAATAATTATTCCTCTCTCGTTTTGAGCTTATATCATTGTAGCGATTTAAGCGTCATTTGTATCCGAAACAGGCTCGAATACTTTGTGCGTCGTTAAAGTAACGATTTTGCCAAAGTTCGCCACTTTGTGTCGCTTATTATGACTTGCGCGCACTCGATTAAAGATTTGAATAGCGAAAGTGATATCGATTCATTCGGCGAACTTTAGTTGAAACTTCTGCTTCTGCATCAAAAATGGGTGTTTTTCAATTATTTTTTTTCTTTTCAAGAAAAATAATTCATACTTTCGCAACACATTTCGAGTTATATGTAGTCGAGCAATTCTGAGTTTATTCGATTAATATGAAAGTTATTATACATTCAATGTCAACGTCCAATTTTGATCAAAACTTATTAATCAAATTAAATTGCAATTCAATATGCACCAACTGAACACGAAATTTCGATCCTGATTCCTTTGATTAAAGAACAAAAAATAGAAAGTAGGAATCGTCATGTTAAATTAAATGTGTACCAATAATTTAATATTTTGAATTTTATTAAATGTTAAACGTATTATATACAGACGAAGCATCAAGTTTATTGAATGTAATTTATCATTCAATTAAAGATCTAAACCAGATTATTTCAAAAAGCATCGTAACAATTAAATTTATTATAAATAAAATAATTATTTATATTTCTTCGATATTTTTTTGTAATTCTATTAATTTTAACTCTATTAAGTAATTTAATAAAATAGAAAGTAATATTTTCTCTCAACTGAAATACCTAAGAGATACAGCTTGCGGAATGCTTCCATGGACTTGTTCGCTGCATCGACTTTCAACGATCTGCAGTCGACGGTTCAAATCAAGGAGGTAGGGCAATGGATTAATTATTCCAGCGATAACGATCACTCTCCGAGTTCTCGATATCCGGCGCTCCATCCCAAGTAATTTCGAATCGTAGCTCGAGATGGATCTCGCTACTCGTTTCCGCTGAGCGGTACGGAATTGCACGTACGAAGGATACGTCGGTTGCAGATGTGAATCGATGCACGCGTGCACGTACGCGAAAAGACGCGCGGACACGACTTGCGATATGCAACTCGGCGCCGTCGTCTCTTTTCGCGCGGAATCCAATCCGGTGGCCCAGATTCCACGACGATATTCGTCACCGAATCATATATTACACATATGGAACGTACAGGATGGTTCACGAAGGTACGCAGCGGATATATGACCGATCGATCTTGGGAGTCGTCTTCAAAAATAGTTTCGTGAGATTCTTCATATAGTCGTGAAACTGCGACTACTTAAATTTTAAAAAAGATATATATTCAAAAATATATACAAAAATATTATTCATACAATATGAAAGGAAAATAACAGCAGTGCTTATAAAAATTAAAAAAAAATGTAAACTTTGATACAAAAAGATAAATTAAGGACGAATGAGGATGTAAAAGTCAATCGTCTTTTAATTTGTTCTTTTGTTTCAATATCCAGGATTCTTTTATAATGTAAATTTATTTTTTGATAAATACTTTGCTCAGTTTAATTGAGTTTTTGAAAAATATTACAACCAGGAGAATATATGTCGCATAATTTTCGATTCAGAATTTAACCGTATTCGTATATAAAGCTTTTCATCTATAAACTAACAAAATCGAATCTTAAAGTTATACTGTCTCATTGTGGATCGCACTGTATAATTTTCCATCGTCCGTTGAATACTCGTAGATGGGTGAGAAAAACCCATCGAGCGAGCACTGTTTGTGAAAATTTCATTCCGAACAAATTCCAGTTCCAATGGCGTTTTCCTTTCGCAAAGTACGTTCGCTCGACGAAAGTTATTTCTGCGGTTTCTATATGCGTGCATCGTACATTTGGGGACATAAAATATTTCGTAGAAATAGAAGAACGGTGAGTTGGGTCAGCGTATCGACTGCATGATGACTGGGACCTTTGAATTCACTCTCAACTCGCGCTTGCAAAAGCAATTTTTCCGAGATGTCTATAGGTCTGTCTATACATCTATGAAAATATATATTTTCTCTTTTACATTTTTTCCCCGAACAGCAATACCATTTATTGCTGATTCATACGTATCGAAGATAAAAATATAGATATACTTTTTAAAAATAAATTATATTGAAATTAAATTTAAAAAAGATGGAGACTGCACAAAAACGAATATTTAATATTTTTAGCGGTTTGGTTATATTTATACAAATCCCGTTTTAAGAATCTGATTTACGTTTCATGTGATACTTTTTGTATTATTTGTATCACTAATGTTCTACCAAATGTAGTTCAATTTCAATCTCGGTTTCACTAACTCTTCATCTAATTTTCAGAACTAGAAAAAGATGAAGATTAGTTGAACCGAGATTAAAGTTAAACTATTGGATCAGTGCAAAAGTTCGCGCCCGATTTATTATCCAAAGTTTAAACAACTGCAATTTTGTTAAAAATAAATGAAAATAAATTTAAAAAAAAGTTTTAAAGCTTGAAATCTCTACTTTCGAATGGTTATCATATTTTTTGAGTTTTTTAATTTGTGTGAATTTTGTAATTTTTAACATATTGAAAACTATGAGCTGAAAAAATTAAGAACTTCCTTTTTACTTTTAAGTCTGTAGCGTGCCTAAAAAAATTTGCGCAAATTTTTGACTATTATGAAAGCTTTCTCTACAAAATCGTTTTTTAAAAATGTTCCTACGATTTTTTGTTTATTGAGTTGTTACAAATAAAATAAAATAAATATTTTGACTTTTGATTGCTCATAACTCTATCAAAACTATCACAATTTAAAAAAATAGATTCTTAAATTTTCTCATTAGATAGAGTAAGATTCAGATTTTATTTTATTTTTAACAAAAATAGCAGCTGTTTGAAGTTTGAATAATAAATCGAGCACGAACTTTTGCCCTGATCCAATACAATGGTAGAAACTGGCTGATAATAGTTCCATAAGATCGTTGATATCAAGCGTGCAAATTTGCCTTAAACTCGCGCGGGTCAAGGTCCCTTAAACTACAGGACAGAAAAATTTTTGGTTTTGCTCGTTCCAGTTTGTGGCGCGTCGGCGGTAGCCGCGACACGATATTCCACTCGGCGGACAATATATTATGCGCGATAACCCGAGCGCGGAAAGTTCGCCCGTAAGTTGGTGGAACTATCGCTGATTCCGAGATATTTGCACGGGATTACCTCTTCGTTTAACTTCCGGTAGCAGCCATGAAGGGATGGAGGCGCGGCTCGCCATGGCAAAGAGGAGGCGAGAAAAAGCGAGGGAGAACTGTGCGCGTAAACGTATTTAATCCAATCCAGAAATTAAATGTCCCAAAGAACAGTAGGAACTGCATGAAAAGCAAAGCGTCACAGAATATTGTTTGTTATATTGTAAAAAAAATTGTTATTCTTTAATATTAAATTGTTGCCCATCGAACTATGAATTTAATTTAACAATGTCAAATGCACATTTTAATTATTTAGTAAAACTCGTAACAATGTCTACGTGTATAAAAAATTAAAAAATGACAAAACAACAGAACGATAAGTCAACAAAATCGATAAAAAAGCGATAGGGACAATTCTCTTGACGTTTCGAAATGATAGAATGAGTGTACTTTAACAATAGACTATGCACGAAGACAATAGATAGACGTGATGAGAATAGATATCGATTTCGAAAGAGTGAAGTAGCTTGAATCATATCGCTCTCTTTCTTCAAAGTATCGAGTTGAAGAGAGATATAGAGTTGAATAGAGATGCTGATACGTTCAATTCTTTCTAACAGAGCACAGATGCTAAGATTAGAGAACGCGCAGTTTATATACTTACATTTATGATAGAGACCGATAGATAATAGATAAGTCAGACGAAGAGAAGAATGAAGAAGAGCAAACGTCAGAGTGTTCTCCAACGTTATCTTCCGCAAAACGTTCGAGTGAACGGAGCGTATCGACGTCAGAGGCCTAGAGAGAAACGAAGGAAGGAAGTTTGGAGGACATAGAGGAAGAATCGGGAATTGAGAAGTGGCGAAACTTTAACGCAAACTCCACCAGCAGTGTCTCTACGGGTAAGTGAGCGAAGTGCCGCCGTTTTGGAATGCGAGAGGAGGATCAAGTACACGATAACTCCCGCAGTCTACTCTCAGGTCAGGTATCTCTCCTGGGGTACGTGTGTTACCTGACCGGAACTCAAACATCGGTTACAGTTCTGCTCGCGTCGCGATCTCGGAATCGAGTGATGCTCCGTTATAATGGGTCAAATGTCCCGTTGCGTTTCCCAAAGTTTCCCCAATTGTTGCACAGTATATGTATATATCGATCTCTATTGTTTGCATAGGCCGTAGCGTATTCGAGGTAAGAGCGTATCTATGTAATAGTTCTCTATTTAAACGGGCTAGGTATTAATTCGACGATATTAAATATTAATTCGGGAATACCATATGATTTTCTCCACGAATATGATGTTAGAAAAAAATGAAGAGCTTTTGAACAGTAAAAATAAATTTTAGAAATACAATAAGCGATTGAAACTTAACGAGTCTTATGCGAAAATTGAGTTTCGAGGATTGGAGTATTTTATAACTTACGAGTTAGTTATAAAAATATTTTCTATTAAAAATTGAAATCTATTGTAGAAGATCATTTGATGGAAGCTGATATCTCATATATTATAAGTTATAAATTTATTCAGTAAACTAATTTTATTTTTCTCTGAAAGTAACAGTTTTTAGCGATGGTTTTTACAGTAATAACTTTATGATACGACCAGTCATTTTTATAATCAATAGCAATTTTTTATTCAACAACATCCTATTTAAATTAATCAATCAATTAATTATTCAATGCGTTACTGAAAATATATCGTAGAAAATATATCTTCAAATGAAGATGGACACAGATTAGACGTCGTTTATCCTTTTCACTTCAATTAGTTTAAAAGTCATCAGGTAAGCATTTGAGGAATTACGTTTGATAATGCGCACTGAGGCAACCAATGTACTTTCGATAATAAGTTCAGTAGATATTCTATCTAAAAAAAAAAAAATACGGCGCGCAGAACATCGTCACGCAAAAGTAGTGCTTTGCGAATGACGTCACTCAATAAATATAATCGAACTCCCAGGGTGACGAGGAACGGTCGATTTTAATATATGCCATACGTGTCGCGGCTATAGCAAGTTCCGATCTGTAGAATTCAATCCAATTAAAAAGCAACACATTGCCATCTGTTCGGCGAGCTCTCAGGTAACTCTCCTGGGACGCAGACTACCTGACCAGAACTCAAATAGTCGCGGTTGTTTCGCCGATATGACGCGAATTCATTAATGGAACTAAATTCTGGCAACAGAAACTCGAAACTGTCATTCCGATCGCGACCCCAATCGATTGTCAAGTAGCATTAGGCGAAGCTATACACGTCAAGTACACTAATATCCATAACAGGAAGATATAGACTAATTAGGAGGAATCCAAAGAATCGCGTATCTCTACGATACTTTTAAAAATTAAATATATTTTTGCTGCATAAACAATGAAGTGGAAAGAAATACATCTTAATTTGGAAATTGTATAAATTCACAAGAAAAATTATTAAGCACGAAGAACTAATTTAATCAAATATGACGTTTTTCGTTCATGAGTATGCAACATCTTACTAAGAAATGATATAAGAATAAATAAAATATAAGGATTATTTTATAAGAATTATAATTAGTGAGAAAAGCAATTGTGTGTAGCATCGATAATTCGTTCGCAACAATTTTCAACTATATTTAGTTCGAAGACAAAAATGAACTCGTGGGAAGCGGAAAGAGCGATAATTTTAGGTCATCGGAGTCAAGGAACTTGAAAGCTGCTACAATGGCCTCACCCAACAAGCTCCTTTATTGCAACGTCTTCGGTCCAGACATAAATCTCAGAGCTTCATCCGAGTTCGTTGGTCGAGCGCTTACGCAAACTCGTTAAAAAGCATTATACCCGTCGCACAGAATGAATTTAACGGGGAACAAGCACGCATCGTGTGAAAGAGAGAGAGAGAGAGAGAGAGAGAGAGAGAGAGAAATCCGCTCGAGCTTTAATGCATTGCGAGAATAACGAGATCGAGGCCGTGCAAGCGGGCGAGCTTTCGTGCGAGCCTCTCGGGCGACAATCGCGTCGCATGCGGCCAGACAATTTCGCATCGCTTCGCAGCTATATTACGCAGCGATAAACGTGGGATCCCATCGGGAATGGAAATCATGATTCAATAAACCTCCTCTCCATTTCATTGGCGATAAAAGACGATACAGAGTAACGGCTAACTAATAATATAAACGCAGTCAGAATTAATTAGCTACTCACTGCGAGTTTTATCGAATGTCTAGAAATTCAATAATCATAATTATGCGAGTTCTGCCTTCATTCATTTACCGAACGCAAAAAATGTAATAATTACATTAACTTTTACAAATCTTATATATATATATGGAAAAAACGATTTTGTTAAAATCTCTAAAAATTTAACTGTATAGATATAAGATCTAAAAACATTTTGTTTTTAAAATAATTAATTAGGACTATTGAAGTAATTATGTAGGAATCTCAAACATGATAAGCAAAGTTTTGACATTCTAGCGAATTTGATTCTAAATAGCGTCCTACTCTCTTTTCTTGAAATCACACTTCAAGACAGTTAAAATATTGAAGACTGAAAAATTTGTACTTTTGAATAAGCATGGCAAATTTTTACTCGTTTGAAATGAGGTTTCACACTTTTGGCAATTCATTCAAAAAAAGGCGTGAGATTACTTTCCTTTGAAATAAATCTCACTCCCAAAAAGAGTGAAAATCTGTCACTTTTATTCAATAATAGCACTATTTTAATTCTTTTGGAGTAAGATTTCATTCCAAGAAATATTTTAGAGAATACATAATTATTTTAACAATTGAAAGATTATTTTCAGATTTGTATTAATTATAATTAATTGATATCTCAATTAGGATATAAATGATGATACCGTTAAAAATGTCAATCAGTCGTAGAATTTTCAAACTGGGGAAGATTTTGAGAAGAAAATTATTGCTACGAAGTAAAAAAATGTATTTATTCACGAAAACTGTTGCAAAGCGTATTCTGAGTTTCTCTTACGGATACATTTTGTTACGCGCGGAATTAACTCGCCAACTTCTCGTTAACCGCATCAGTTCGCGATTCGAGGGATAACCGCGGACATAATAGTTACATTATCGCCGCCAACGGACATTTCGCCACTGGCATTTAGGGCCGAGACGATCGGACAGTTTAAACGCCCGAGCTGTCAGCCGATCGATACGCGCGCGAAGCTTATCAAAGCCACAACTATATGCGGAGCGGGATCAAGCACGAGTTTCGTTTAGCATTTCATGGCTGAACGGCAAGGCAGGCTTCACGTGTCAAAGCCTTCGTGCACAATGTAATCTCGCTATTAATGTGCGCGTTTATCATTGTAAACGTAAATAAAATTAGAATGCAATCAGAATAATTTCCGCGAATCAAAAGTAAAACGAGCAGAGCAGCGATCTAAACGTGTAACGATTGTAATGCAAGAACAATATTGAATCTCCAAATACTTTTCAAATTATGAAATAGATATTATTTAGAAAGATATATTGATAATATTTATATTGATAATATTCCCCGAATTTTCGTTTCTGATATTTACGGCCTTTTTCAGTATAAAATTAGTTTACAACTTTAAAAAAATTATTTTGAATCAAAAAATCTATAAGACTCTTCCAAGAAATCTGTCTGTGGTTCAAAGTAATTAAAATCTATTTTTTGTAAACTAGTTTTATTAACATTTAATGCACATTAATGTACCCTTCCGTCATCGAGTCTGCAAATAATAAAGTCGAATCATAATGCAATTAATTCTAGATTTTATAAGCTTTTTGCGACTTCATTAGCTTGCAATTAATTATTCAAAATCTAATAATAATACATATGCTTGCGCGTTAATAAAATTTGTTACAATATATTTGATTAAATTTATAATATTGCAATTATATATCGACATGTCCAAAGCAGAGGTGATTAGGCTCGCGTCAACATTAAACTCGATTAAACAATTTTCTAGTGGAATCCCTATTATTACGGTGCAATAGATTTAAAATCTCTTACCTATGACAGGTAAACGATTACATGCTATAAATTGTTGTTTGCGCAGCTGCGAAAGAAGGAAACGATTTTTGAGTATCACCTTGCTCTCGCCGCGTCATAAATCACATCCTTATTCCGCACGTGGACGCGTATAAATCTCGTTATAAATAACTGTAAACTATCGTGCACGGCCACGATGTAATTCCGTGGAGCACAGGGTGCTCCATCGCCTGCTGAAATCGTTTGTCGGAAATCTACTTTATTAATGGATCCTCTTGATCGCGATCGACAAGGCTACGGCATACTTGTCGACTCGCGAGAGATTAATTGCACTTTGTTGCATGCGATTGTGGGCTAACTCCTACGCAAATTCGATACTTTACTCGATTTGAAAAAAATCACGGCATCAAGTAGCAATCCACTAAAACCATAACACGTAATAAACTAAAAATGAAACGATCTCTCTCGTATATTCGCTATACTGGAAAACATTTAACATATTAAATTTATTATTAATTTTTTTTTGTTGGAATATTAGAGAAAACTCAATAATATAAAACTGAGATAAAAAAAATCGACATTTATCTCTCCATCAAGAACAATTACAACAGCTGTTTTTAAACTGCAATGAACGTATCTATCGGAATTATGAATTCAATTATACATTCACTAGCTCATGAGGATTTGAATAAAAATCGATGAGTAATGTGATTATAAATTAAGACGATAATAGAGAGAAAGACGAGATATATAATCTCTCGTTATGATAGTTAACGAAATTTCTTCATGCTTATGCTAAAACTTGCCTCGGTAATTCCCTTACAACTTAGGCAATCTCGTTCTAACAATAAGCCTTAAGATCGCTACTTAAGACTGTGTAAATGCCCGGCTACCTTGGATTCGACGTGCAGCTATATGAGGAGTAGTTGGTCATTAAACCCGTGTTTCGGATTATCTCTAATTCCTCGCGGGCGTCGCGCAGAGGCAACTCGGATTAGTTAAAGATTAAGCTGTTGGACACGTTACTGCCCGTAGTTCGACCTCGAGGAACCTCCTCCACTACAAAAGCATGCTTTCTCATCGTAAGACGAAATTAATCGCACAAGCTTCGCATACCGTTGACTTGACGGAATTACTCCCGACGGAAGGCAGCCGTACATCCATGCGCTCCTACACATCCATGCGTGTTAAACATCAATGAAGATAAATTATACAAAATAATAATCCGCGTTGAACGCATTTTTAAGAATAAAATTAACTTGCAACAATTAATAATGTGAGTGTTATTAATTAATTTATTAGTTAATTAATCAATGAAAGAAAATGAACACAAATTTAAGATTTAAAACAACAAAGTTTAATAATATTTTTAATTACGTCAGAATTGATGAGAAAAACAGCGAATGATGTTAATCTATATGTTTATATATTCGTCCGTTAGTTATCGAGTCACTTATCCAACTCTATCATTTATGAGCTATGAGCAATATTCTGGAAACTCGACGAATACGAATAACCATTCGTTTAACAGAATATAAGCATTCGAGTAGTGCGGAAACATCTTGTTGGCACTCTCAAGTGTCGTTCTGCGAGATTGCAGGAGTGAATATGAAATTGCGAAGGTCGAATGCACTTGCTGCAACGTATAATCTTATCATTCACGTAGCGTTGCAACGTATCGGAGCAAACTCGACGCGGCATTCGCGAAGCTTGCGGTAAAACCTCATATTGAGCGAAATCGATTACTATGATTTAGTCTTCAACCGTGCAAAAGGTTTTACGGCTCGCGAATATTCACGCTATACTATTGATAAAAATCATTGCTTCAATTAAACGAATTTTACTGATTATCGATTATACACGGTGTCCGCAATCTATCTTATTAAAATCCATGACATTCTTACGTTAATTTATTTAACGTACGTTCAAATGTTTGATAAACTGATTTTTAACGATATACAGACTGAAAAATGAAGCTGATTCAAATTAAATAAAACATCTTCAACATAAATATCACATCTTTTAAAAAAATAAAAGAAATTTTATAATCAAATAGTATAATAATAGAACGTGAATAATGTGACAAATTTTATAGTAATTTAGACAAATGCGGTGTATTTTAATTTTAATTTATGATTTATAAAAATATAAATATATATTTAAAATATAAAATGTGATAAAAATAAAATATAATAAAAAGTATAAATTGCTTACGCGATTCTCAACTTTCCCGTTTCTAATTAACTTCTATCTCTGTTCTACTTTATCCGACTTTCATCCGGCTATAAAATAATTTTGTATTTTTATACGTTCTACACGAGTCTTCTTCTGTCCAATTATTTCTTATATTCATGATTCGATCGCAAATATGACGTTCATAATAGAATGAGAAAGAATGTAAAGAATGCTCCAATACTTTAATATAAAGGCTTCAATACGCTAGAAAACTGTTGTTAAAGTATCTGTATTTGTTGCATATTGGCGTATACAAAATATATGCTCAAGCGCGTTACACGTTAGTATAGAGGAAAAAACTATTACAACCACCAATATAAATATTTCTCGATAAATATAAAGTCACTACATGCGTATATCAGCAATATTTGTAGCTCAGGCATATGTACAGCAAAGAGCGCTTTCAGGAAGTATTCATTTCGATACAGCAAATATTTTTTTATAAAAAGCCTATATGTTTCCGATACATTCGGAATGTTTGTACGAGTGATGACTTTAAAAAAGATTAATAAATGGGTTTTTAGTAAATAGATATAAAATCAAAAATTCTACACTTTTAACTAACAAAAATATAAACAGCCTATATAAGTAATTTTAAAGACAAGTATACGGGAGAAAATTATTTGAAAATGTATTTTTATTAAACAAAATTTTTTCATGTCTTAATAAAAAAACAATATCTTTTGTATATAAATTTCTGGTTATTTAATATATTATATAAATCTCTTTTTAATTTGCATGATTTTAAACCTTAGCTATTTAACATGTTGGTGCAAAAATATTCTTTTTATTATATTTCTTATACGTGCTCGCGCACGTTATATCTTGAATATTTCAAATTACTCCAGAAAAAAAGATAGTAGAGAGTTTTTGCAATAACGTGAATCCAGATGCGGTGAACGCTAAAGTCACAAAATCATTTTCTTAATTAATTGTTAAGAAGAAGATAACCTGACCTTAGCGTTCACCATATCGCAAAAACTCTCTATGAAATAGATGCTCCAATTTTCATCGATTGACTTCCTGCGCACGAGTCAATATCGCGTTCGACATCTTTCAAGGAAACATTGGGACAATTCCAGGCGATACGCGCACGAAAACAATTTCGATTACTGCCCTCATATTTCTCCGATTATGGCGAACTGCGAGCTTTCGCGGATTTTATCGCGTTGCCTTAGTTTAAAGAAGGATTCGATAAGACAGCGGGGGGGGGGGGGGGGGGGGGGGGGAGGGGAATGTAGGAAAACGAGAAGTCGAACGCCCCGGGATTGGAAAGCGCTCCCGGCATCGATGGTCGCGCCAGAGGAAAGAGCCGCCGATAACAGAGGTAGAGAAAGCGACGGTTCTGGTATATCGCAAAGTAAATCCTTCTAGGTAAATGTCAGTTTGCGAGTTTTTGGCCGATTGGAAAACTTGGAAGGGCAGCGGTGCAAGGAGCAAGGCAAACTTCTCCGAACTGTCATTAGTTACCGAAGAACGTATTCCACTTCCCGGTGGTCTTCTGCCTCCTCAAACCCCTCCCCTCTGTCCGTCCCTCCTCCTCGTCTCTCTTTAACAAACATGTTGACAAGAGGTAGATTGCTCGCGCGGAAAAAGCAGGGAAAAGTGGCATCTGCTATCCTTTCTTCTCTCTCATTCTATTCCTTCCTCTTTGTCCTTTTTCTTTTAGAGTGCAATTTGTGGTCATTACCACACGCGGTTAGTTTTCCCTTTGTATGCACTTCCGGACAAATTTCATAAACGAGTGCTCCCGTTACCCGTGCGCTTGCACCTCTTGATCGTCGCCAAGGGCATTGCCGAACTCCAGCGACGCGGGAATGTAGTCGAATGTATGGCCAATACCTAACATTTAGAGCGCAGACCCCCCGAGGATAATATCGGACAGGATGGAAGTTTAGGATGAATAGAGGCAAATTGAATAGCGGTCAAGGAATATGTTCTCTGAACAAAGAGAAACATCAATCAAAAATTGATCAGTTCGTTAGTTAAATTTTAATTAATTTGCATATTTGTTTTATCAGTTTCTCTAGAGAGTGAAAAATATTGTACAACTATCCTTGAAAAAAAGTGAAAATACAATATTTCACTTCTTGAGATAATTTTCACTCTTTTTAGAATGAATTTTCACTTCAAAAAAGTAAAATCTCACTTTTTTTTTGTGAGATTTCACTTCTTTAAAGTGAAAATTTATTCTAAAAAGAATGAAAATTGTCATTAACTTTTCAAGACGTGAAGAGATTGATTTTCACTTTCTTGAAGTGAGATTTCACTGCAAGAAATTTAGAGTGTATACATATAATTTCTTTTAAAAGTAACACATCTAAAAAAAATAAGTTCTTTTGAAAGGGACAAATTAAGATCAGAGTTTTAGCTTTTTTAAAACACGAGAGAGACTTTCTACTAAAAAAAATGTATACATATATACTATATATTTTTCGTAAAAGAATTAATTATTGATTTGAAACGATATTCATAAATTTGTATGACAAGCGCGAATTTTCAAGAAAATTCGGTAACTGTGATGTAAGTGTGAAATTTCATTTCAGTTTACAAATTGATAAAAATAGGCAACACCAACGGAAGCAAGTAAACCGTCGAATAAAAAAATTCGTAATATGCTCACGTTATCGTAAAAAGATTGAAGTGCCTCTTAACGATTTAAACGCTATATCAGTGTTACTATCAAATACTTTGTAAGGGCAAAAAGTGTTACGATGTTCAAGAAAAAGTGCTCTTTATTTTCACATCAAATTATTTCTATTTCTGCACTCGCGAGTTACAAGATCTTCACCGCGTTTTTTATAGCCACCGGTGCGACGTCAGGTGCGACGAGGATCTCGCTTAGGCTTTGAAGAGAGGCTTTGATCAACAAGGCTTGACTTGCACGCGGAGCGTGATATTCAATTAAAATTAAATCAGTGAGATGATAATTGTCTCCAAACGCACGTAATCTCGCGCTGTCTGCCGTGAAATATCCTAGAATTTTTGCTATGTTATTCCTATCGTACTAAATAGTTTCTTCCTTTCTTCCTTTCTTTCTTCCTTCCAGTGAGACCTATATCTTTTCTCTACATCCCCTTTTCCTTTCCACCTACGAATGGGATATGTATCCCCAATAAGCCCACCGTTCGTACCACACCTGGGCGAGCGTTCTCCTTTCTCGTCCTTTCTTCTACCTCTTCTCTCCCAACGGCATCGATCAAATTCGATTTTCCTTTTACATTCAGCCAAGCTATTCGGAATAGTGATCAGTTTCACCGTCCAAGGAAGGAGGACCTCACATATACTCGGGCTGGTCTCTCTTTTCCTCACGCGTCACACGCGTATTTTCTGCATTCCCGTCTTTGTCCATTCAGCCCTTCGTCTCTCTCTTTCCGTTCGTTCTCTTCACTGTAGCAAATTCGAGAGCAAAGTGGTAAACTAGATAGGACTATGGATAGGAGTGGAATAGAGGCAGAATCGGGTCACAGCTAGCCAATCCCTTCTGTAGGGCATCACCAATCTACCCACTAGTCACATAGACTACACAACACATAGACATACGCTTGTACAAAGATACATACATGCGCGTTGCATGCGAAGGCTTCGTTATCAACTCTTCCTAGGATTCCTCTGACAACTTTCTCATTCACCCTTCCCTATTTTCTTCGTAGGTGAAATTCGTGATTAATTCACAAATTTCCCCCGCTCCATATATCATCTTCGCAATTTCTACGTAGTTCCGGATTTCATAACCAGCGTTTATTCATTATTCTTACTTACATTGTGCATCACATTTCCTGCTTATGTGAATTGTTATTTGTCATCCGTAGGATTTCTCTGTTGTTTCTAAATTAGTTTCTTTGAATCATTTATAGTTTCGCTTCAAATTGTGTTTATAGTATTATTATTATTTTATGATATCTGATTAAGTTATAAAACAAGAGTTTATACTATTCACGAAATCTTCATATCGTTTTTATAATGTTAGATTCATTATTTTAATTTTGATTCCTGGTTTCAAAATAAAATCTGTTCGTTGTTTTATTAAACTCAGAAATATCTATTTTTTGATAAAACTTTTTACATAATCATTGCATTTGTATATTTAGTTATTGCCTTCAGTTTTTACCTCGGTCTTTTTTATTAATATAGCTGAAAGCTTATTTATTGGAAAATTGAGTTTTTGAATACAAAATAATTGAAAATAAATCTGCACAATGTTACACAATATATTAAATATACATATACTCTCGGGACTAGAAATTGCATTTGTTCATTCTTTTGCTTTTTCTCTTCTAGAAAATTTGTTCCTTTCGTAAGTCTCATGTGTTCTCGCGGAACGTGATGCACTATTTTGCGGTGTATCTTCCTCAGGAGGATTTCACACGAGTGAACCTCGTAAGAAACTCATGAACCGCGGAGCCACGTATGTATGAACGGCATCGCGAGTGTCTCACAAAGTGGAAATTTCAAGTGACGTCGATCCGGAGCTGCATAATGCTGCGTCGTCGCGCGAAATCCCCGACCGGCATGACTCGCGCATCGGCTCTTCAAAAGAAAATCCTCGGCGCGGAACTTACTCGGCTTCTCGCATTACGCTCGGCTCCGTACAGTTCCGAACTGTTCCAAAAACTGGGACTGATCGGATTCCCAAACTATTCGAATATAGAACAATCTTTTCAGCGTTCTTCGGCTGAGAAAACATTTACACCACGACTTTGCACTAGTATTAGTATGATAAAGTAAATTAACTCTTCTGTCAATACATCTTGAAGTTTAAATAGTAAAAATTTGTATCTTATTAAGTAAGAAATCCTATTATAATTTTTATCTAATTAAATAAGAAATCCTATTTTCAATCAAAACGAATTTCTGGTGTTTAAATATAAAAATACAAAAATATATAATTTTTATATTTTTCTACGAATTTTGTTTGATTCAAATCTTGTTCTTCAAGCAACAAAGAACAGTTTTGCATGGATTTTATTTCGTTTTGACATTTACATTTTCAACAGGAATTTTATAAAATACAATATAATAGTAAAAATAAGTTACGCATAGAAAAGGGTCCGCATAATGAAAACTTATACTCTTATTTTTTTAATCGCACACCAAAATTGTTTCAACATTTACTTAACCCGCTTTTAATTTAAAACAGATTTCTTAACTCTTTTCAATCAAAAAAGGGTAAAGCATAATAAAGTAAATTAACTCTTCTGTCAATACTCGAAGTTAGTAAAAAATTTTATCTAATTAAGTTAAGAAATTCTATTTTCAGTTAAAACAAATTTTGGCAAATTTGCTTTTTAAATCAATGATTAATAAAATCAAAAATATTTATATATTCGAATATAGATTCTTTATAAAACATAGATAAAGCAAACGTGCAATGTCAAAAGTTATCAGTCTTCTGTAGTATAACGCAATTTAACAGAGAATAGAATTCCGTGGTCTTCATTCATATTTTCAACACAATGCCAATCCGAATTCACGTGGCTGTGCGGCTAACCGCTGAATGCGTCCCGAATGCGTGCTGACAATCGCATTGGCTTGTATTGTAGAACGATGTTGCGCGTCGTAAAACGAAGAAATAAAACTTTCGTTTGCAATTGTGACTTAACAGCAACATCGTAATGCTTGTTTATGTTTTCGATAATATTATCAACGACAAAGTTGCAAAATGAAAAACGGTACTTGATTCGCGCGATTAAGAATAATCAAACGTAAAAACTCTCTTCTTGTATGTCTGATTGAAGGTTTAGAGACTTAATAATTTATTTAATAATATACTTAATTATAGTGTGTTATATAAAGTGTGTAAATGTATAATCAGTGTTATACATTTATCTATATATAAATTTGATAAGCTATTATTTAGTGAGCTTAATAATGTATAAAAAAATTTTATATCAATTTTACTTTTTCTGAATTTTTTGAAAATTATAGTAACAAATCATTAATATGGGTCATTCAATCGGAAACTAAATATAACTTTCGAAAACTAAACGCAATTAAAATGTAAATAATAGATGTAAGATGTATGAGACAGACATTTCTCTGGTACTGAAATAAAATCTGACCAAGAGGACACGTCAGCTTTTATAGTCTCTCGTTCCCTCACACGATTGCTAACAATACAAAATGCAATATACTGTCGCGGTCGTAATACTGTCCAATGTATCATTCCACTTCTATCAAACCGAAAGTCGTGCTGCACCACGGCCAACAATCGTGTGACGAAAGGCTAGCCCGCGAATTGACACGGCAATAAAAGTAACTGAGTGCGGCAATCGTACGAAGCGACGGTATACTGTTCGCGAAATTCCGTCGAAAACGGTGCTCGCATCGCCATAAATCTAACCAGGCAGATCCACCGGTGCGATACTCCAACGTAAGTGGAGTAGCCAGGGGTTCGAGTAACTCCATATCGTTACAAGTCGCCGCGATGACCGAGTCGAATACGTACGAGTGCCGTGAAATTGAAAAAATTGATTAATTCCGCTGGTGAAGGGAAGTTTGAATATGTAAATATACTGTGTGGATAGGTGCTGTATATTTTCTGTGTAACCACACAGATGGTGCACGTACATAAATGGTAAGGAATATATGACATAGTGTTTTCTGAGCTTTTACAGTAGACTTGCAGTAGAAGTGTGTACTTCTAAACAAATTCGAAGTAAGATTCTCTTTTACGAAAACGAAAAACGAACGCTAATTATGGAGTTTTCAAACATAAAAATTTAAACTTTTGACAAATTAAACTTCAAGAGCGTATAGACGGAACAAATTTTTAATTAACTGTACGATACGAAATTGCGAAAGTCATTTTCGTCGATTAAAGAACATTTAACGTGAAAAGTTTTAGTCCGCGCGTAATTTTTTCTCATAAATCTGTATATTGGAAGTGCACAATTTCTATGTACAAAATCTACTCGTGGCCATAAATACGATAATTAAGAATTTATTTCTCTGGTAATTTTACTTGGATCCTACATTAATTTAATTTTCCTAAGAATCCTATTTTTTAATTGAAGCTTAGCTTACAAATATATTTGTTCAGTTCCATAAATTGCGCTGATTTGATTTTTCCAACTTGAAATGCAAGCGTAAAATTAAACCTTAGAAACTTCACAGAACCGAAAAAAATGTATTTGTAAATCTGCATATAAATATTATTAAGCGAGATCCGTTTCGACCGAAAATAAGATACTTTCTCTTATTTGAATTATTCTTATTATATATCTATCTAATTTCCATTTATAATTTTAAATTGGCGTTCATGTCACTAAAATATTTAATTCCGCAACATCGAAAATAGTAAGTGAGCGAATTTTCGTTGAGAAAATATCCCACAAATCGATTAGAAGACAATCATTCAAAGTTTGACACGAAGGTTACGAAGCATCTCAGTTACAATGGCATGCTACAAAGCTGATACAACGGTATAGTTGTATGTACTACGTAGCATCGCATTTACGTCTAGTATACCGAAGTGCCGAGGTCACAAGCGGGTGCAGCTTAACACATCGGTCTATTGTAACTTTCCGGCAACCAACCCCGCCATTGTTTCTAGCACAGGTATTCGCCGATATCGCTAATTAATTTGTTCTCAGGCGGCCACGCTTCTAAAACAACTACGTAAAAAAAAAATAAAATAAAATAAAATAAAAATAAAACCAACATCGCGAAACGAAATGTGCCGTAGAGACATTCCGTTTGCACATCTAGGATAAAAGGTTCTGTGTTTCATTGGTATAATAAACAGAACTATACAAATAATGTCGAGCAAATTTAAACATTTTTCTACCGTAGTCACGTCGGAAAATGGATTCGTCTCCAGATACATTTTTTTTTTCTATAACGAATAATGGATTTTTTCATGATTTTTCATCGTGTATGATTTTTCATCGTACGAAAATCTGACGGAAAAACGGAGGAACGTTGCGGAATGAATTAGAAAAATTGTTCGAGAGCTTCGTGCGCGCGTGGCCTGGCAACTTCAGTTGCGAATTGTACGGCTGTCTGCATCGGCGGAAAGGTGTGCGAAATTGGGTTACGGGCATGACGGTGAGTTAACCCTTTATGAGGCTATTCTAACTTCGCAGTTGTACAATGGCATTGTTCTTATTTCCTACGTAGTGTCATGCGGTGCCTTCCGCGACTCGTTGAAACGTCATTGCGATGTTTTATATGAAATACTGGCAGGATACTAAAGACGAAATTACACAATGTTATAGCTTCATAAAAATCAACAATCCGATGAGTACAAAAATATATGACAAATCGATAAACTCCACGAAAAGATACAAATCTTATCTTGCTCTCTAAATTTCTTGAAATCTCACTCCAAACGAGTCAAAATATTGTCACTAATAAAAAAGAGTAAAAAATTCATTCCAAAGGAAAGAAATCTCTTTTTTTTTGGAATAAATCTCACTCTAAAAAAAAAAGAGTAAAAATTTGTTTAAGAGTGTAAATTTTTCAACTCTTTTTCAATAATAGCAGTATTTTATTTTTTTTGGAGTAAAATTTCACTTCAAGAAATTCAGAGAATTCATGCTGTGCTCTTTAAAACATTTAATGGTTTCGTTCCACAAACATATTTAAATTGTTAACAAAAAAGTTTATCCGTTAATATTAAATAATATAATTAATAATACAATTAATAATATATTTAAATTTCAAATATTGTATTTAAACATTTACTTATTCATTTCAAACTAGCGAGGACACATTAGATATACGTCTTGTAAAAACTTATTTCCTGGCCTTAGGCGCTATGATCACATTTAAAAGCAATATGTTCGACGAATGAACGACGTAGAAAGTTCACCGTTCGCGTACTTGGCAGCGCAATTGGAGATCCGGAAAAATTGTCGACCTACGTACGATCGTGGAAATCTCCGGCTCTTAAATTCGGATCGAGAAACTCGAGATAAGCGTCGCGATAAAGTATGAGCACAGAGACGAAACTCGAGAAGTAATAACTCCCTGAGGCGATCTCAATATTTGATTTCTATCGATGACACAAACGGGACGGGATTCTTGATAACATCGGCACGACACTACATTTCGCGAACGTATTTCTGGAACAAACATGTCGCCGTGTGTATCTCGTCGAAAAAGTAAGCATCCATCTTCGTATTCTGTTACGTCGATGAAGATCGCGGGAAAATATCGACGTGGAAAAATATGGTATTCCAATCGAAGGGTTCAAACACGAGGATACGCGCGATATTTTTCACGTAATTCTGTCTTGCACAGCACAATTTAACGACCATCATATTGAGAGCGTAAGTCTAGTTTTAAAACATTACTTGCTGTTTGAAGAACGCGACTGTATACAGATTGTGCGTTTGTTTTAACAAGATATTCGAAATTGTATCTACAACATTTTAAAAATAACATATACACTGAAAAAAAATTTACTAAATTTTAATAAATATTTATTTGAATAGTACTAAATATTCTAACTAAATATTTACTAAATGTAATATATATTAGGTGTTGGAATTAATTCGTAGCGTTTTTTAATGAAAGAATGTTATTTATTTCACATGAGCATTAAAAAATACATTAATGAAAGTACTTTTAAAACTTATAAATACTTTGTAAAACGCTACGAATTAATTCCAACACCTAATATATATTACATTTAGTAAATATTTAGTTAGAATATTTAGTACTATTCAAATAAATATTTATTAAAATTTAGTAAATTTTTTTTCAGTGTATATGTTATTTTTAAAATGTTGTAGATACAATTTCGAATATCTTGTTAAAACAAACGCACAATCTGTATACAGTCGCGTTCTTCAAACAGCAAGTAATGTTTTAAAACTAGACTTACGCTCTCAATATGATGGTCGTTAAATTGTGCTGTGCAAGACAGAATTACGTGAAAAATATCGCGCGTATCCTCGTGTTTGAACCCTTCGATTGGAATACCATATTTTTCCACGTCGATATTTTCCCGCGATCTTCATCGACGTAACAGAATACGAAGATGGATGCTTACTTTTTCGACGAGATACACACGGCGACATGTTTGTTCCAGAAATACGTTCGCGAAATGTAGTGTCGTGCCGATGTTATCAAGAATCCCGTCCCGTTTGTGTCATCGATAGAAATCAAATATTGAGATCGCCTCAGGGAGTTATTACTTCTCGAGTTTCGTCTCTGTGCTCATACTTTATCGCGACGCTTATCTCGAGTTTCTCGATCCGAATTTAAGAGCCGGAGATTTCCACGATCGTACGTAGGTCGACAATTTTTCCGGATCTCCAATTGCGCTGCCAAGTACGCGAACGGTGAACTTTCTACGTCGTTCATTCGTCGAACATATTGCTTATATATATAAAATAAATATATGTAGAATTAATTCCTAGAGAATCTAATTTCAATAGGTATATTATTTTTTAAAGTTTGCGAAACTAAAGCTTTATTATGTTCTAGAATCTACTTTAATATTTTTCATTATCTTCAATAAATAATAATCTATTTTTTACGATGAAGATATTTTTATTAACATATTCTAAAATATTGGAGATGTTAATATCAAAGTAAAATAAAAATAATAAAACGTCAATCCAGACATCTTAATCTTATAAGTTTAAAATTATTATACCGTGTTATTCTCTGTTATAATATGAAAATAAATGTAAACTAAGAAAGATGATTTCGTAATTGATATGTTGAAAGATGCGATGCTTCGGCGTTAACTGAAAATTCGTTAACTGAAAATATCGTTTAATTCGATGTTACGTAACGCGGGGGAATTCGATTTACCACGAGCGAATATTTACGAACACGTACGGCGTTTATCCACGTGGCATCGAGCGGCAACCTCGATAGCGATGTGGCTGCAGCGAATTATGCACGCGCGGGCAGACGATGAGATCGCATCGCAGCGAGCTCGCCCGAAATTGATGCGCGATAATAATACGATCAGGTGGAAAATCGAGCCTCGACAATTGTGTGCTAAGCGTGCTGTTGGTCGATAACGTGTCGCGAGATTCCGTAGAAGCGATAGCGAAGTGATGATAATAGGGACTAATAAGCAGTCGGGGAAAATGCCGATCAAATAAAAAGAATATACACATTTATGTCGTATATATAATAACCATTGGATATTCCCAAAAGAGCTTTGTTAAATCTTACGTTTTTTTTTTCCTTACTTATCTATATTTATCTTTGCGAAAGGTTGAAAGATAAATGGATTTTTAATGTAAATTTGTTATCTTTTTTCGGACGATTTTTGAAAAAATTTAAGAATAAGACAAATAATATCAATAATGTTAATAGTATATCAGTAGTATTTTCTAATAACAGATAACAGGTCCAAGATATTTTTTTGGAATGCTAAAAGTATTACTGTGTGTATTTTCCTTATATTGAAAACAAACAATATACCTGTTACACAAAACCAATATTTTTATTGTACTTTTCTGAAAGCATCAGGTGTACAAAGAGATTTCATACTAGAACGAATCCATGCGAAACTCAAAAGCAGTAACACTCTAAACGATAGAATTACGCAACAACGCAATAAAATTTCCATCTCAGAGATCTGCAGTTTCACTTAATAACTTAAAGACACCCGATTACAAACTTAAGATTGAAGATGTACGATTTTTACAAGAAACTGCGCATTTCTGTCCACGTCGAGTGAATAGGTCACAAAAATACAATTTTATCGCTTCTTCTTGTCCTTCTTGAAAACTTACAAGACGGCAAATCTAAGAAAGCGAAAAAACAAGCGAGAAGTGCCAATTGCAAGTTGTGCATTAACTGTATATTACTTCTAACTAACCTTTTAAAAGAGAGCTTTATTTTGCGGATCGCGATTTATCGAGAAACATAACTGCGTATCGATGGCGCTATGAGACAGTTCAGAGTTTAGGTCTTCATGACCGCATCGGTCGCTATAAATTTCATGTTGCGTTACTTGAAACAGATCGTAACACTGGCGTAATTTTTTTCTTTTTGTTAAATCTGTGCCAAGCACCTTCGAGCAACGAGCACGGTTCTATCGCACAATCTATTTCCAAGTTAATTACCGGCGAAATAAAGAAGTAGGTCGGGCTGTCCTACAATGAGTACAGAATATCGCGCAGGAAAATTGCGATAACGAGCCGCCGAATTTAATTCGAGTCCAGATTCAGAGCGTAAAAACATTTTTTATGACCGTGGATGTAATATATGTAATTAAATGCGGTAATTAACCCATACTTTTGTATTTAATATTTTTACATGTGTACGCTTTGAAACTAGCGAGTATAATTTTTTTTTCAACTAATTCCAAGTTTAAGTCTTTATGAGAAAAAAATTACGTTTGTGTATGCACGGACATTTGTATTAATTAGGGTAACGAGAACATTTTCCGTTTTAATGTGTAAAAACATAAATAAGACCGAAACTAGAAATCTACTTTTCCGAATAGATAAACGAAATTCTATTTACCTTTACCAGTTAAAATGGTAGACTGGACATAAACATTCCGGTAAGCTGAGTCTATTTATGTTAATGAAGATAACTGGTATAAAATCTACTCATCTACGGAAAGAATGGTTTTTTGAAATAAACTATCTAAAAATTTATCTAAAAATTTATCTAAAAATGTAAAAATAATTTTGGACATTAAATTAATTATGGAGGACGCCCGAGCTTTGCTGAAATGTCAAAATTTCTTGCAACATTGCTCATTTAATTATATTTGGATGTCCAGCACAATTATTTTCAGGTATGTATTTAAATTTTTAGATACTTCAGCAAAATCGCTCTTTTCTGTATAAGTAAATTTTTTTAAATTATATAATCCTGTCTGTAAGTTCAATTTATGTTATACTTGTCTATCATATTTTTAGATACTTTAGCAAAATCGTTCTGTACAAGTAAATTAAAAAAAAACTATAATCCTGCCTATAAAGTAAATCTCATTAATCTTTTTCTACACGATATAAACGCCTTTACCTTGATGAAACTAGTGTAAGATAAGCGCGCTAAGTAAATCTCGCGTGCTTTTGTGTAGACTCCGCAGGAAATTGTCCTGCGTTCCACCTTTCAGAGTTGCATAAATCGCATCACTTACCGTGATCTTCAGGTCCCGCGGGTCGCATGTGTCGTATCGTCTACTGAAGCGAAGCACTGTGTGCGTCTTGTTCTCGTAACCCAGTAAAAGTCGGTAGTCCTGGCTCGAATCCATCTGCGGATCTCTGCTGGCGTCCTTCACGTGCCGGTCCTGGAAACAAGCGACGACTTAATGTTAAAATCCGTGCCAACTGTATACCATAAAGTACCATGCATTGTCGAGACTCTCTGCACGTACTCGCGACACTTTTCTTCTCCCCGAAAAGTTGAGATCGTCGCGGTGAAAGGGTTACACGTCAAGAAGAAGAAATTCGAGACCGGAAAAAAAAGTTGTGCCCTCAACTTTTTATCGTTGAATATAAATTTTTTTTAACATTTCTGTGAGCAAAATGAGAAAAATATAAAAATACGCCGTCAGTAATTCTCGAGTTTTTACTACGAGAAAGTATCGACAATATCGGATGTTCCAATATTGGAACTTCATAACGAATAGATTAATATTGCTTCACATTTATTCGATGAATATTCAGCGAATATTCTAATATCAGATGACGCGCTGCATACGGGATATTAAACCGTTACTTAACGAATCATGACATGAATGCGGCCCATCGACACTTGCAGCGGGGGTCATCTTTCAATTCTAGACGTGTGCGAATGAGGAAGGCAGCTTTTTCTCTAACGAGCTAGGCGCTCGTCGACAAGCATCGGCCAATGTGCAGAGACGCATCACCGGTATGTACTTAGCCTGTCCTACTCGTTTCAAATTTATCCGCGATGCCGGCTCGTTACCGTTAGCAGTTAACAACTGATTGGTCATTGACTTCGTACGTAAATGAATGGACCCTGCACCATAATTTGCCCGATAATATCCGCAAGCGCGCGCACGCCTTTACAGCCATCTCGCTCGGTTTTGCGCGCGAATGACGCGAAATTGGATACATCTCTTGTAATAATAATCGATCCTCGTAACGACGACGATCGTGGGACCGACAAACGCTTTCCCATGCGTGACCACTTGCATTTACAGTTAGCCGACATCGTGAACTGGCAACGCTCTTGCGATCTCGCGTGAAATACGAATTTATTGCTCGGCCCGCCGGCGACGTATGTTTTTTTCTTTCCTCGCTAATTCACTCCGTTTTTCACCAGTGCGACTAGTACTACAAGCCTGGCAAAGCCTGCTAACTTGGCATTCAAGTCAAGTTCTTCTTGATAATTGATACATAAAATTCATATTACCTCGATATCACGAAAATTATAGCGCCAACGGCTTTTCTTTCTTGTCAGCTGAGTGACTAGGTGATAAACCTATATAAAATGTTTGCTGCTCACTATCTATTTTTTTTTCTGATTTATATCGTGGACACTTATCTTACTACGCTTCGATTTTTATTTTTATTTTTTTTTTTCATTGAATGATTCATTTAGTCTTTACCTTAATTTATTATATTGATTGAAAATCTTTCTAGTTGGATAAAATTCGCACTTACATGCAGCCTTTTATACTGCAAAAGTTTATGCCGACATATTATCGTGCAAAACTTAATACAACGAAACGCTGCCGAAGAAAAAGCCGGAAGGCAGCACTATCGACACTATGAAAATATTCACGAACTTATTATAGCTGCTATTTTATGAGGCTGCGTACTATGTTTAAGATATGCTCAACTAGAGATTCTAGAAAGGCAAGATGCTTTGAAGAACTTATACGCTTCCATTGTACCATAAATCCGGATAATGAGATTGAACAGATAAGTCACGTAATATCGACTACGGTTTTAGTAAAATTAATATTTTACCCTACTTAAAAAGCAGGCGGGGATTGTGATAACGATCGACGAAATAATGAACTCTCATGAAAGATATTCAATTAAACATATTCTTATTATTAATTTTTAATTTTTTTATATATAATACAACTATTTGTATACTTGATTATTGTATACAGGATGGCAAAAAGTTTGACTACAAAGTTTTGTGTGTTTGTTAAATCATTTATAGTAAGGTCTATTTAAAAAACAAACTCTAGAGTGTTACTTGTATTTTATTATAATATAAAAAAAAGTATACCAAAAAGTTTCATCGATTGATGAACTGAAGTCCGCTCAATTGGCTGCTTGAGAAAATTTATCGATAAAAAGATTCGCAATTATTAAAGCTTCTAAAAATTATCGAAACAAGAGATAGTCATTTTGAGTGTTAATTATTATTTTTGACATTCAATAATATAATAACTTGACACTCCAGAATTTGTTTTTGTAAATATACATTACTAATAAGATAAACACAAAACTTTGAGATCCAATTTTTTGTCATCCTGACTGTTTCATTTTATACTAAAACTTATGAAATGTTCACACTCTTTTTAACTTGTAAAGTCACAATTTTTACTTTAATTTTTATTTGGATTCGAATTATATTTAAGCCCGTGTCACACTACGCATTGGAGACTGAAGATTGCGAATTAGAGATTAGAATTCGACTAGATAATTTTATTTTTAATCCGTTTCGTCCTGATTGGCTTAATTCTGACCTTCAATTCGCAATCCTCAACCTCCAATGTTATAGTGTGACGTTGGGCTTTAGATATTTTACTCTCATATTTTTGATATTAAAGAAAATAACCGATGAATAACCAGAAAATGCTGAATAATCATAGCGGTGACTTTAAATTTTTGCTAATTATCTAACACGCTCGGTCGCTTTTGTTCCGAATACCATCGGGCCTTTTTATTGTACGCGCGCACCGACTTCTTGCGCGATGTCGATATTAGAATGCCATTCTATCGTCTTACAAAGAAACGGCTGTTGCCGACAAAAACCAGCGGCGTCGCGCCTGCTTCGCCCTTTTCCCTCGCCGATCGAGTTTCTCGTTCGCGACGATCGTCGAACCGAGACGCTGCGAGCTCCCGTCACAAGGGAGACAAAGGGCGAGAACGAAGGCAAAAGTTTAAGGCGAATTTACACGTAAATCTCTGACGATGTTGATCAAAATCATTGAAAAAGGGAAAGTAAAATGACTCGAGTAACCATTACTAAACCCTTTCATCAAATTTAATTTTTCACCCCTTTCCACTTTCATGTTTTACAAAGTTCCAATTAAAAATGTAAGAGTGAAAATGAGATAAATCCGTGCAAAATTGTTCCTTCGTTCAAAGAGCAGTTCGAGGAGTCATAACGAAATTCATAGAAAAATATAAAAATTTTTAGTGTTTAAAATTCAATATAGGTACTCGAGTATTCATGCATTGACAGAAGGGTTAAACAAAAAATTGTTGAATAATAAAAGAGTCGGCCGTTTTTTAGCCAGTTTGAACGATCAAACTAGATTAAATAATGCAAAATAAAGCAAGCTGTGGAGTTTTATTCCGCTTTTTGTTTGATTCGATTTGTAGAAGCAAATTAGTCTAACGCAATCCGTGTTTCACGCGCGATATAACGATTTTACAATTAATCCCCTTTATTGCATTCGGACTGATCACGTGCAATAATGATACAAATCGTGAGTACCGCGTGTTCGACGTGAGAAATTGTGGGTTATGAAACGCGGGAGGAAAGTTGAAAGTTGGGAGTTGAGAACTCAGAAAGCTGAGAGAGTTTAGGAAACCAACAGCTTACAATCGTAAACTGAGAGTTTATAGTGGAGAGAGAGAGAGAGAGAGAGAGAGAGAGAGAGAGATGTACAAACTTGACGCGTCTACATGCATATTCGTATAGTATGTTTACTCTTCAAGGATGATATATAATTGAGTTATTGTACGCAAATTGTACCCCCGATGTCGGCTCATTCTTTCTCACGTTGAAATTTTTAAGAAGCAACGAACGCCCGCGTCGGATCGGCCGCGAATCGGGTAGCCCACTTTTAGCGCGGTACACTCGAACAAAAACGCGTTCATCCAATTTATTTTGGATGATTCATCCGGGGTAATCATCGGGAGCGAACCGTGTAAATTCGCCTTTAGTTAGGCGACTGCGAACGGCGTGAGGCGTTCTGGGGACTCCCCCGGTCCCTTAAGGGCCGAAGACAAGTTTTTCTGCCGAGATTCCGCCGTGCCGCCGCCTCGATATAATTATCGCGGCGCGGCTGGCTCGAGTTCGGAAGAAGCGCGCCGACGCCTTCGGACGATTTCGTAGCCATTGTTCCATTGTGAAGATCGCGTCCCTCCACCCTGCGCGGCTCCCCGGCGCAGCTTTATTAAAATTTCATTTAGCCGCGAGCCGCGTACCTGCGCGTGCTGCGTGATTCTCGACGAGTCACGCGTGTTATGTCGCCTACCCGGTACCGGACACCCTTCATCCTTGTCCCTTATTCTTCGCCTGCTTCTTTTTCCCTGGGCTGATGTTCTCACCTGGGACGCGTCACGTCGCCTTTGCGGACGTCAAGATATGCGAGAGGAAAAAGAATAGGAACGGGGGCTATGTCGACTCGCGTTAGCTTCAGAAAGGGCGAACGCGCGAAAATAATTTAGTCGAGAGAAAGGTGAGAAATTGAGTGAAAAGCTGAGGCTCAAGTATTACGTAAAATGAATACACTTTTCGAAACTTTTGTGGAGAGAAAGCTTGAATTGCAAAGTGCATGCATCAGTAAATGCGATTGATTAAGAATTTTTTGAATAATATTTATTTATCAAATATAATATTAATTTCGATACGTATTTGAATAAGATTTTATATATTAAAATTTAATTTAGTGAATATCATCAATTTTGAGCAAAAGGTATGTTAATATAAATCAGTAACAAATAAACATGTTAAAATAACGAATCGAGTGAATTATCACTCCGATATTCTTGCTTTAAGTACGACGTAATTATATCCAGGAATTTAATTTAAATAGACATAATGATATTTATGAGACTGATTTATTATTTTTGCAAAAATAAAATTGATTGAAGTAAAATTAGAGATCAGTACTTAAATAAATATTTCACCCGTTAATTTTGCAACAATGTTTTCGTGACTAATTCATTTGTAGCTTCAGATTGCCTGTAGCCATGTGTCTTGCAAATTCTTTTCGTTGTGCGACTGCCTGCGGACGGTATGCGGTTACTCAAAGGTAAGAGGGCCGTCTGACGAAGGATTCGAATTCTTGTACGAGAAAGAGCTTTAGCGGCGACGACAAGGCTTTGAACCTTGGGCGAGTCGGTATTGCTTCTAAGTTTGGCGTTCTGATGAAAAATTGGAAGAAAGTACGTATGCGTTCGTACTTAAATGTTTTTCATATCTCGCAACTGAGATATCGAGCTCTGACTCGAATACAAGATATCGCGATGAGATGCGAAGAAATATACCTTACCTCGAGAAAATTGGCAGACCGTGAACGACGATGGCATAGATCTGAGACTCTTACACAATAGTGACAGAATATTTTTGTATTTAAAGAACAGATGTGTACACGAGATATAATAATTTTTCTAAATAAAAATATTTGACATCGTTTCATAATAATTACATTCAACGATAATTTAAATTTCGTGTCTCATTTTTCATTATTGTGGAATTCCGAAGTTCGCGCACGAAATGCGCCACGATGGAATTTCTTCACGAAGGAAAAATTCCTGCGACGTTGTCTGCCGGAACCGCGGATCGCGTTATCATCGATCGCGCCGTGAAAAATTACACAAGAAGGACGTCTCGTCTCACCTCCGCCTGTCGCATCGCATCGCGTCGCGATTCGCGGGAGTTCGCGCGAAACGATAGAGTAATAAATAATTTGCGGGCCCATCCCTCGTGCACTGCAACTTCTTCAATTTCCGCCCCCGCCGTCGGAAGTGGAGAACATATTTTTTCCATCCCTCGGCGCATCTCTTCCGCCTGCCATGACATGAGTAATCGAGAAGTCCAAGAAGTCTGTCACGATGTTTTCAACCATTGCATTTTCAACCTTATTTTGATACTCTTGCCATAAAAGTATTCGATCCTTTCCTTTTATAGAAAATCACACGAACAGCAAGTGTCATCAATTTTATAGCGCAAAGGTGGAATGCAATATAAAATCTTTATAAGTCCTCAATATATAATTTTTTACGCTTGCAACACTTTGTACTATATAAAATATATTGAAGATCACTCCCACATTTTGAAATCTCTTCGCAAAAAATTTTATCATGATTCGAATTTTGTGTATTAAACTTTGTGTGACTATTGTGCTCAGTTTAATCATTTCTATATCGCTCTCTTCTTCCCAAGTTATTTTAAATTTTAGGATAGTTTTATTATGTAATAACATACTACAATATATTTTTAATATTAATTTATCTTACTTCTTTTCGACATAGACAGCTACGAAGTATGTTTCCGAGATCCGATTTTGCTTTCCTTGATTCTGTTATTTATATGTTATATCTTTCCTTCGCGAGCACGCAATGCAATTGGGGCGGATAAACTCTCAGACTTGTTACATCGCCCGAAATTGCCTGTTATTCGCGATTGGACTTCGTACGTTCGTCACGGCGCGAATCCGCGGTCGACGGCCAGATAAAAGGAAATCGGTTCGAGACACGTACGACAGTAAACTCGCGCAATGTACGATTCTCCATTTCGCGCTGGATGTACACGTGGGACGCGAATTTCCAGTCGTAGCAAAGTGGTGACAGCGATTGCGATTGCATCCTTTCTCTCTCGTCATGATTTTTCCAATCCATACTGTATTCTACTGTTATTTCCCAAAGTTGTTAAGAAAAAGTCATCTCAAAATGATGAAAATTTGATCATACCTTATCCTTGTAATAAAATTGCAAAATTGTATTGTATTTTCCATAAATTAAAAAATGTATTTTTCATTAATTCGATAATGCTTAAAATTTCGATATCTTTTGCTCAATTAAAAAGTGAAAGTTAATGAACTAAAAATTAATGCGATCTATGTTTAATGCAAAAAATATATAATGAAAAAAATACATTTTCAATAATATTTCTTTTTCTTGCAGTTATAAGAATTTTAATAAGCTGGTTGTATTCAGTTGAATACAATATCTGTACAAAATTAATTTCGCTTTGATATTCCTCGTATACAGTAGTTGCGTGCTTGACAAACCATTTATATATAAATATATGAAATAAGGATAATAATATAATGATGTCGGCTAGCTATGCTATGCTTTATAATACCTATTGATATTCATACGGTCGGATTAGTCCGTAATCATGAAACATCAGTGACATCAACAGGCATTATCGGCATCCAATTACGTCGCTTTGTGCATACTGGGAGCTTTGTTCCACGAATGTCTGTCTTTCCGTTCTATCGAGCGCACCACGCGAACGCGCAATCAATGCACTTCAGAGGGCAGAAAGAGACAGAGATAGACAAACAGATAGAGAGATGAGAGAGAGAGAGAGAGGTGTGTGTATGCTCTAGTCGCGCGGGCCAACGCACGCACGTATGCATTCAGTAACCGATTCCGCATGCCGGACAATTATAGCAATTATGCCGACCCAATTCACCGTGCACATTAATACTCCGTCGCGACGTCGTCGATGCTGGAGCGTCCCGTTGCGCCGATCAAACGGTTCCTCGTGCGAATGACACGAATCTAAAAGCGAATTACGTAAACCTTACACCCGATTAATGGATGTGTCGCGTGAATAGTTTGCAGTGGCGAAAACAACAAGTTGTACAAAACCGATTATTTCTTCGTCCAAATAAATGTACGTTTAAATATTGTTCATCCTAAGTAATTTATTATTAGGTAATTTATTAATATTTTTAACGATTTTTTTCTTTGTACCAACTACATAAAAAATACCGTAATGTTCGTGAAAATAAACGGATTATTAATTTCATACAAGATTTAAAAGACTTTCTCTGTTTATTTAAAAGGTATACTAAAAAATGTCGGTGTGGATTTAACTCGTGCAGTGTCTATATAATTCTCACCATGTTGGTGCTGATTAATTAACACCAATATAGTGGATTTAAAATCTTTGGTTTTTACATCATCACGATGTGGATTTAACACCATGGATGAGTGGATTTAAAAATGGTGTTAAATCCATGATGTTAATTTAACATCAACACAATCAGAATTATGTAGATATGCATGGTGTTAAATTTACACCGCTATTTTTTAATGTATATAATTATTCTTGAAAGAAGTTACGATCTTTGGGATTCTTTAATATGTCGAGATACGATCGTTAAAATATGTATACTTAATCATATACTTAATCGGGACATTATTCGTAACTGTTCTCACATTTATCATTTTGATAATTGAAGATATATGAAGTGCGGAGGCTATTAACGTAAAATGAGCTTAAGTGTGGCTTAAAATGCAGAGTGGTGGGCCCATATTTAACAGGAAAGCACGAAACGTGCGAGCACACGAGCCCAGGTCATATAATCGATCTCCAATCCTTCGTGCCGCCTTCCCATAGTTATACCGTACCGTGTGTCGCAATGATTACCCGATCTTATGCATGTTAAAGAAATTATACCAATTACGAGCGCTCCAATTCGCCATTCAATGACAGAGGCTTCTAATAACAAGTAATGACTGGTCCGATAAAATAAATTTTTTTTAAAATCGTTCGAACAAGTAAACCACCTGATCGTTGTCGATGCTGTTCGCGCACGCGAGGACGAGACGTGGTTTGTCATGTTCTTTTAGTACATAGCATGTAGTCATAATTGGATCCCATGGCATGTAGTCATAATTGGATCCCATCAAATACCATGGCAGAAAATTTATCTTATTGTATACATGTATAAAATAATGTTCAATCGCAAAAATATCATATTTTAAAGATCCTTGAAGACCCAATATTTATCGCGAATGACTAGGTCTCCGTGTTTTTAAAATAGCATATCTCTTTCTTACTTCAAAAGTAACAAAAATATATAAAAATACATAAAAACCTAATTTTTGAATTATTACTATGAATGAGTTAAGTAAATATTGCTCTATCAATCATTAAAAGTAGTAAACTAATTTAACTTAATCAAAAAATCCACTTTAAAAAAATTGTATTTTAAGGATAATTTTTTAAGGAGTGAAAATGATGAAAAGGAACATTTAATTATGTTAGATATACTCTTTTTGATGATATTATTTAGTCAATAATTTGCTGTTACGTTGAAAAATAGTTTTTTCCCTTTTCTGAAAAACTTATTATTTTTTTTTAATTATGTCACTTTTGAAACAAGAAAACGATATTATTATTCGCGTTTTGTTTATTACAGATTTACATTTCATCTGTTATCAAGTATTACAAATTGTATCGATCCATTCATTCATTTATTTAAATCTTTCTCGTTGTCCAATGAAATTGTCCCGTCCGAAAGTACGCACAGTACTCGGCAAAAAAAGAATCTCTCGCCAAAAGGAAATTGGTCGCGCCTTGTTAGCACAAACAGTCGCGTTCGAAAATCGCTCGAGATTTCATTATCGCAGCAGTTGACGGCGAGAAAGAGTGCGCCTCTTCAGCATTCAAAAGTAATTCGAAGTCCGCAGGGCAGTGTAAATTGCTTTTCACGGCGTGAGGCTGCAAGATTCTCGATCCGCCGCCAACTTCTTTGAGTGATGTGCAAATAGTCTTCCCTTCTGCTCTCTTTTCCTTTCGCCCTTCACGCGGACTTCTCGTCAATGACTACAGCTCCCGAGGAGATAATCGTGATTCGAGCACCCGGTTCTTGAGGAGATAATCCGAAGCTCGCGAGTCTATCGCGAGATATTTCCGAATAAATTTTGATAACAAAGTCGCGAATGGGAAATCTTTTTTAAGGCCGTCAAAATCGATTTTGTTGATGTATGCACTCGAAAAAAATAATTTTGTCGAAATACTTAAAAACTCTAAGAATAATTTGGTTGGACAGATTTAAAAATACAATAATTTAATTGCACTATCAAAATAAGTATGTAGAACTTTCAAGTTGGTTGCTAAAATTTTTTCTAGCATTGCTTGAGTTTCATGTATAATTATGTTGATAGCTCAACAAAATTATTTTTAGACTTATGCAGCTAAATTTTTAAATATTTCAGCAAGATTGTTCTTTCCGTGTTGGCATTCATTTCCACTGCAAATGATATAAATCGAAATTTAAAATATAGCGATACATGAGAATACGCTGCGAACTTTTTGCCCGTTTTGGAATTAACGTAAATCTCGAGGAAGAAGATATAGCCGACGCGCAGGCGGAAGATCGACGTGATACACATTTAGAATAAATATTTTATTCAAGAAGAGAGCCATGTTGCTTCGGAATTCCAAGCAGCAGCTTTAGACCGTTCCAACGAACGAAAACAATTACTGATACGCGAGATAAGCAGAAAATTTCATGAATATCAAGAAGCGCATGGCGGCGAATTTCATTCAAATATTCTCGCATGAAAATGTAACTCGCCATTTATTAGAATACTCGACCATTTTGATCATCTCTTTTCATTTTGCTTACTTGCCATTTGCTTCATACATTTCTTTATTACATTGTTTTATTTAAATTCAATTATTGTTTTATTCAATCCAATTGTACCAAAAACGTTTGAGTAATGTTTCTATCTATATTTAAAAATCGATAATTAAATCAATAGTATATCATATATTTATATCTTAGGTTAAAAAATGGTTAACACTCAAAAAAGTGATCTTGCAGTTATAGCGAAAATTATCTAAATACGAAAATTAGTTAAAATAGATAAATTTCTAGCAAGCACTGTGATGTTGGACATGCATTGCACCTAACGTAGATGATAGAAATAGAATTTAGGTTTGTGCTACAAATTCTATTTGTATGATTATATGATTTTCTATCAGATACAAAAAATAGCTATAATTCCAGCTGAATCAACAAAATATTCTTTACGTGATCTTGACTAATTTGAATGTTTATCGTGTAACATCGAGATACATCTTGGAAACGAACTTGTTTTTGAAGAAGGACATGTTTTTCGGTAGATGCAGTTTATCTCGTCGCAGAGATATCGCTGCGAAACAGACGATCACGGATGGCACGTGACTCCGAATCTGCCTCGTATTTCGCACGTGGTGCGCTTCCAAAGTTCGCGAATCGAAACGTGTAACTTTAAAAAATTCACGCCAATAAAAAAAATGTATAAAAGTGGTGCAACCGCGTGAAACCAACGTACACATCGACGTACTGCAACGGGTTTTTATCCTTCGCGTTACAGATGAGTCGGAGCGGCATTCGCCGGCTTTGCGCACTCGGCAAACCGCATCACGCTTCGTGGTTGCAAAGTGCATTCACAGCCAAAACGTGCACACAAACGTCCTCACTAGAGAACTGTATTATACACCGGAATCGTACAGCGATTGAAAAGTACGATTGTAAAATGATTCCCGATCGATTCATTCACATCAATCGAAACATCACAAACACTATAAAGTGTATCCTTTGTTTAAAAAAGAACATTAAAATTAACACGATCAATACGGTATACAGCTGTTCTATAAAAACATTCTTATGAAATTGTAACGATTAGACACTATCAATATTCTGACTAGCTTACGTAAAATGGTACAATTATACTTATTTTCTTACTTCCAAAGTGACAACTGTGAATGAAGTTTCTTAGGAAGAAATTATTTTTCAGTGTGTGTGTGTTTGACAGAAAAATTATTGCCTAATCAAATAATATCGGTAAAAGAAATTAATAATCAATGTCCATTTTTGCTATTTTTACACAACTTTTAAAAAATTATTCTTTTTGAATTGTTTTGATTTAGTCGTGATTTTTTATAAAGTATAAATTAGTTCATTTTTATGGTTGATAGAATAACGTTTACCTATCGCATTCATGGTAATAATTAAAAAAATCCACTTTTTCAGGTCACTTTTAAGGGGGTGATTTCATAATTACATCATAAAAAAACAAAATGCAATCAGTGATAAACCTGCTTCCTAAAAAAATATGCGGAATCTGATGACTTGAAAAGTACACGTACAATCCTCTACCATCGCGTAATAATTTTTAGGGAGTATCGTTCCTCAGTCTCACGGAAAGATGAAAATGTAGCATTCGAAAAGACGGTACCAAATGCCGATGCTCAATTCCGACCTCCGTCCAATCTGCGTCTCATTCCAAACGCATAATACGGCCTTTACACTTTCTGCGTCGCACGCTCTCGCGTCGTGCCCGACTTTCCCACGAAGAATGGAAGAGAGAAAGAGAGAGAACCTGGTCGTCGCGACGCTGTGCCGCGGTCTCGCCTCGAAAGAAGTCATCAGCGCGCGACGCCATTATTCTTCCCGCCCCGTGCAGCCGCTTTTTCTGGATCGCGAGTCGATCCCCGGCTCCGAGCTTGCAACGCCCCCGCCCTTTTATACCGCGCGCCTGCATTAATCACGAGACACCGGGGATATTATCGCGGCAATGCGAAACGTCCGTCATTCTGGCTGCTCCTACCTCCTCCCCCTTCCCTCCCCTCCCCTCCTTTTTTCCTTTGCGCCATTCTGAGAGGTCTCCGAACCGTAATGTTACTCTCCTCGTGACTCCATTCTTTTTGCACGTACCCTGCACCACGTGCTCGAGCACGTTCTAACGACTGGAGGCAGCTTACAATTAGTGGAGACACGCGAAACGCATGGTGCATTCAGAAAATCCCTTTTAGGAATTAGGATAATAGAATCAAGTTAAATCGCAGTTTCGAAATGTACGTTGGGTTTGACCTCGGGATGAAGATTTATTGACTTTAAGCAAGAGATTCAGAATTTTGATTTATACCACTTTTGAACGATTCCATTATTGGCTTTCTATTAAACTGAACATTAATGTAACTGACATTTTCTTCAGTAAAATGATACGTTCTTTAAGATAAGTAATAATCTCATATATTCATGAACATTCATCAAGTATGTGCTTAAATGCAGAGAAGGAAAATGTAAAAAAATATGTACGCAAGATATTCTTGAATGTTACACTGCAGTGGTAATTGATTAAGACACAGCAGATCCAGTTCTCCTCTTCAATTCTGAAACGCCTATCATTCTTCAAGAACGTAACTTCTTATTCAGTCTTTCGAAATGCAAGTACCTGAAAAACAAGTACTCGGCGCAAAATGGTACGCGAAGCGATAAATAGAAAAGGAAGATTAATTGAATCGCCGGAGTTTCTGTCATGTGTAGCTTCTGCGTTGTCTCCCGCCGACTTCGCTCGCATTAAAATTCGCAGCACGCATCCGCAAGATAATCAAAAGACTGGAGTTTTACGAGAGACTATCGTGACAACCAAGGCAGTTTCGCCGATAGAACAGCTGACCAGAGAAAGAAAAGGAGGACCTCGTTATTCCATGGTCGACCACAAATTGTTCGAGTGACCGACGATATCTCGCTTCGCATCTAGCGACGGAAGAGGACTTTCAGTACGGAATTCCCCGCCTTGGACCGTAAATCTCGTTTCGTCGCTTACCTGCACTGTTTCATGCCTTGCTTCGTGATACTGGAGATACTTAAATCGATGCAATACCAAATAACATAAATGCATACTGTTATTAGTATTTCTAGACTTACTTTGTCCTCATAGTAGCTTCTGGTTTGTAAATATCTTATTTTGTGACTTTCGATAATCTTCGCGTAGGAACTTCTGTTTAAAGATATATCGGATGTATATATATATATATATATACTGAAAAAAATGTACTGAAAAATTTGTTTCTAGAATAGTTACAAGTAAACATTTCTTTATACCGCAACCAAATATTTTCTTGCAACTATTCGAGAAAAAATTATTTAGATTTAGAACATTTTTTTCAGTGTAACTTCTGCAAAGTGACTCGAATTGGAAACTTATTCTTTCCGTATAAAAATGAATGTTATATACACATGAACAGTTCATAAATTCAACAATAATAATTTTATAGTTTAATTTTTTTTATTTTATATTATTTTTTTTTAAACACTACTTATAGAAATAATTGTTTATTTAGGATCTATTAATACAATTTTTTGTATTATCAAATATAATGTAGAAAAATCTGTAATTTTTTAATAATATTTTCATTTTGTTAAAAATATGTGTAATCTTTAAATGATGTGATGTATTATCTTTCTCTGTCTTATGTTCATACATATTCTCGTTTACTTTATATTGTATTTATATTATTCTTTTGTTTACTTTGAAAAATTAAAACTCAAGTCATAATAAAACTTTCTCCCTATCTACTTGTCTACCAAAAAAGTCAATATTATTCCATATTTATTTTAAAAGTATGGATAAAATATTCTCGAAGAAAATATATATTACTTTTAAAGAGAAATGCTATGTTTACAAAGCTAGCAATTGATTTTGCATCTGTATTGCTTTCACGTGCATTCAGAGCGTAATAAATCATTTATCTACCTGTCATTCTAAAACTTCATTCGATAGCCATCGATGAGGAGTTTCTCCATTTATTCTGCCGGATGGAAAAAAGCTGCGAATGAATTAGAGCGAGTCGACTCCTTCAACTTTTCAATTCCGGCGATCCAACGTCGCTTTTTTTCTGCCGCGAATTTCCTGATTTTAATCCACGGTTTATATCGATATTGGATATCGCATAGACACGCTCTCGAGACCGTAATAATCAAAACGTGAAACCGGCGAACAGTAACCGAACGAGAATGCCATTTTATACATTACACTTATTGCATGGTTAATACTTTGTATACGCAATTATCTTTAACATAACGTAACGCAGAAAATTAGCGTGAACACAGAAAATAAGCATAGAATTAAAATTCAATTCCCATGTTCTGCAAAATGTGCAGAAACAATTCCGATTCATTTTATATCTATACAACGTTATTTATAAACGTTATTATAAACGTTATTTATAATTCTACAGTTCAAAATAATTTATACGTTTTTATAGATAATGATTTAGGTGCAAAATAATTATGAAAAGTTTATTAGAAAAGATATATCTACGAGAATAAAGAGAAAAATTAATATTTTTGCGTGAAAATTTTGCAATAGCGAGATAATTGTAATATTAATGTGAATTAACAAAGATCAGAATGAACAAATGTTACGATATGTGAGAAACATAAGGTATTATATTTTAGATAAAAATAATATACTGAGAGTAGATCTAGTTAGCTAATAATTATAAGGTTTGGATGTGCGTGATTAAGTAAAACTGTAAACTAAGTTCCTTCTTGACATATAAGCTTGGCATGAAGTAATAAATTTCTTCTTATACATTTTTGTGTGTGTGTGTGTGTGTGTGTGTGTGTGTGTGTGTGGTGTGTGTGCAACACTTATAAGTTAATATTTACGGATTGCGAAAACTCATTTCCTTCATTATCCAGAATATTGCTTTATAAACCATTGATTTCCAAGATAAATATCACGTTAAGGTAATTATGGATTTGTCTCGCTTTCTCGCACGGTATTTCGATATAGAACCGGTAAAAGTATCGATATCTTTTTAAACTGAGACTCCGGTCTGCGGTAGGCAGCAAAAAAGCCCGGGAACCATTCGTCATCCGGTCGGGCCGGTGCTCGGCAGATACGATTTTATTCGAAACCGGTATCGCAACAATGTCGTAACGACACGAGCCACAGGCCTTACGAATTAAGTAGTGCACTCATGAAGCGAGCGTAACAACGTGCCTGCGGTAGGCGATGAAAAATCCGGGAGCCCATCCCTTTCTCCGCGCGAGCGCGGTGCCCTTCGTGAAGACTCGTTGCCCCTGTGGCGAATGCCACCCGCATCAGATAATATTGAAATTGATGATAAACATTTACGGGAGCGTTTTGTTACACAGAAAACATATTTGGATCATTGTGCGCAGTCATATAACCGCGCGGTAGATTATGGATTCAAGGGGCCCGGTCGGGCCTGGAGAGGCACATTGTCTGGCCCTCTCATTTCCATAACGGGTCTCATCTCTCTTCTGCTCTTTCCACTGCCCTCGTATCTCTTCGCTCTCCTTCTCCCTTTTCCCCCTTCCCTCATCATTGCGGAGCCGAGGGGCCCTTAACTCGCATTTCCGACGGCATCCACGGATAGGTCCCACCCTTCCCCCTTTCGTGCTCGAAATCTCGAGCTACCGCTCGCTAGTCGAATCACATTGCTCTTTGTGAGTCCAACTCTCGATTCCGATCGCCGATTGTTTCCTCTTTGGCCCATGGCTTAAATTGTGTTCGAAAGGACACGAAGGACCCCTCATTGTGCGCCACACACCGTATATGTGACTGCACGTTCAAATGTCGACGCGATATTAATCCCTTCGGGTCCCAAAGTTGCCTACTTGGGATTACAAAGGAGATGGAAATGTGTTGTAAATCACTTGAAGCCATGAATAGAAATTATGAGCTCACTACGTCGCATATCTTATTATCCATTTCCGGAAACTTCTTCAAGAGTTATTTGCATTATTACATTTTCTATTGCGCCGTTTAAGTTGTAGCACCTTCCAGAAACTTCGCATATTTTCTGCCGTCGTATCTCTTTCAAATTATTCTCATGGGAATTCCGCGACACCCATACCGTAACCGTATCAGTCTTCTCGCGTCGCCGTTCGCGTTTTCACGGTCAACTGAGCCGGATCTCCGTGACCAGACCGTCACCGCTAATATTTATCCTCGAGGTGACATCGGAGAACGTCCTTCGACGGGACACTTTTATTTTCCCGTTGCGACGCGAGATTGTATCCCAGGGTGGCCGCGGGCTCTTCGGCCTCAAATTGCATCGACGGATGCAGTGACTCGGACCGTCCAAATAAAATACAAACAGCCTCGTTCTCCTGAGAAGACCGCCGTAATTTATCGCAAGTAAATCTGCCTGTTCTCTTTCTCTTTTAACTTCGTCATCAGACTTCGTTCTCGAGATCGTATCAACGTAACGCAAAAAAACAGAATATTGCGAGACGAAATGATAGCGAGCAAACAGAAGTACATGGTCAGATCAGAAATGCGAAATTGCCAGGGAAGATAATCGACGTGGTCAGGAACTCTGTTTACTTCCAAGCTGTAAATTGTCCGTTGACGTTCTACGCTGTGTCTTATTTCCTTTCTCAAATACTTGTCGATCGTGCAAGCATCTTGTATAATGCAAGTACTTACAACTACATATATAGTCATCATGTAAGAATACGATTGGCGGAAGTCTATCAAGAGGGACTATTGGCTCGCCGCAAGCGAAATTTTTTTTAGAGACTAAATATGAAAAGATAAAACATTAAATTATTTTTTAAATTATTATTGAAAAAGTAGTATGTAATGTATAATTTATAACACGTTTTATTTAAAATTATATTAATACAAAAGAATAATATAAAAAGAGACTAATGCAAGACAGAGTCTGTGTTTTTGTATGTCTATGGAATTTTTTAAATTAAAAAATATTTTTGAAATATCAAAATTGTGATTAAGCATTTTAGAGAAATATAAAAATATATAACATTTTGCTATAAATATTTTTCAAAAAGGAGACTTCAAGGAGAAACTATCCATGGATATGTTAGTGAAGAATATCAGGTATAACATTCCTATTATGGATATGCAGTCGTTCAAACTATTGTGACAATTCAAAATTAACTCTCAATCTCAACTATCCAAAGATAAAGTCAATTTTTTTATTGTGAATTGTGATAGATAAATTTATAAAAAATAAATAAAATACAATCCAACCTCTGTGATAGTAAACACTTATTGTTAAAGCTTTCATAAGTATGTAAGGAATTTTTCAGATTTTCAAACAATCCAGAATAATATATTATAAAAATCTGTACGAAAGTTCGAAGATCCAGATTGCAGACAAAGGTTGAAAATTTTACATGGCTGATAAAAGATTAAAAGCTGTCATTAGAAATTTTTCGCCAATCAGAAACTGACTGCACATCAATTCAGCCGACAATGTTACCTTGCATTTTTGCTTTAATACAACTACAACGAACAGAAAGAGTTGTGTGAAACATAATATTATCGATTTCACGACGTGCATAGCTTACATACTTCTCACATTACTTTGTCTAACACCTCGAATCCTTTTTCCCTAATCTCCCTCGACTTCCTAGAGATGAGACAGCGGTCTGCAAGTTAATCGATCCCGTGGACGGTGGTCTACCTTTGGAAGCGTCCGGGGGATCGCAACAAATGTTTCAATCTTATTCGTCGCCGAACGATCGTATCGTTCGAAGCTATCACGCGACGTGATCTTCCTCGGACCGGTCGTAATCCTCGACGAAGTTCTCGGATTTCTCAACTTTTTTACGGCTCGCACACTCTCCTCTCTTTTGACACTCCGCCGGTATGTCGTATAGCTGCGGGGTAACGTGCGTTGACACCTTTTCGTAGCAGAACGTATATATCCTGAGACATAAAAGCGGGAAGTAAGAGATGGTTGCTCCACCATCGTCTCTTCCTCTTCCCCTTTTCTATCCTCCTGCTCGTTCTTCTGTTCCTCGAGATCCTTGCTGTGAACCGACACGGTGGTGCGTCCGTTGGATTAAGGGACTTATGCTCGCCATGGCAGACCAGAAATAAGATTAATCTCCACTCCTCCCTGCGGTTTAAATAGCTTGCAGCAATGTGGTTTACTGTGACAACTGTTCTCCCTAATGTAGTATAATTCGTAGAACTGGTTGGGATATTTTTATTCGTCGAGAGTGGTTAAGCATTATGCGTCGTTCCCAGAATTATTATTCACACACGCGGTTTATTCGTCATTTTGACGAAACGTGTGAATCATAGGATTTTATCGTATTTCATCATATTTAAAATTTCTTTATATCGCGAATTCAATGGTTTCTAAAATCATGAATGAATGGACATATTTAATGGTTTGCTTTAATGAAAATATTACTCTTTATATCTACTCTAAAAGATTGCGATAATTAAAAAATAACACGTACTTTTTCGTTTGAAGTGTTGAGCTTCAACATGAAGATAGCATTACTCATCAAAAAAAAAAACCATAACTACCACTACTCTGGTATTACAATCGTACATGTTTTGTAAAGTACCTGTGAAAATTGTAGCCATTGTGAACGCTCAGTTATTGTTTGACTCAGTTATTGTTATCATTTGATGAAAATCTGTGTCCTCCAAATCTAACTTTGAGCCTAGGAAACAGGAAAAAGTCGTTGGGATCAGATCTGGTGAATACGGTAATTCATTAATTCAAACACCGCAATTCGTAAATCTTTATGGTGATCTCAAACGACAACTGAGCGTTCAAAATGGCTACAATTTTCACAAGTATCTTGCGAAACATATACGATTGTAGTATCAGAATGGATTTTGTTGAATAATGTCGTTTTCATGTTGAAGCTCAGAACTTTTCAAACGATCCTCGTATATATAACAATATATCAAAAAATATTACATTTATTTAACCCTTGTCTTGAATTGTTTTCACATAATTTCCATTTTATGTATTTCCACCGTCTAAAATTCAAATTTGATTGTAAAAACGATTAACGCGATTGACAATGCTTTAAATATCCAACCGTCTGTTGTACCGTAAATTGAAATTATAATCCTATTTTAATAGTTCGGGTTTATTTTAATTACTTAACTTGATCTTGTGTTAATTAATACCCGCTGCGCGAGGTTACCGCAAGGATCCGCCGCATACTGTATCCAGGAGCAACCTGTGCCGGAGGTCCCATCGCGGGACGTTGCTTAAGCAAGCGCCCCGTACGTTATTAATAAATTACTATACACCCGGGATGTTAATTACCGGCGCAGCCTCCGCGTTCAGGCGGGTGTCCGGAAGACAGGAGAAGGATATACAATTCCTAATTACTCGCACGCCGGGCGTCGCTCGTTCGCGATTAGAAAACGAATCGGGCGAAAAGTTTGCAGGCAAACAGCACGATTATTCATCGCATTTCACGCGCCGTATAAGTAATCGATCCGTGTTTCTGTAAATTGAAGTCTTGGAAATGGCAACGCAAAAACTGCGCGTAATAAATCCGTATAATAAATGTAAAAAGAGAAAGAGAAAATATTTATTATGCTCTGGAGTAAAGTCCTTTTCAAGCTAAATTAGAACAAGAGATACGTAACGTACCGAGATAACATTTAAAAAGTAAACCATTCGTTACCTTGTGAAAATTCTTGCAAAAAGAATTTCTAAGATATAGAAAAAGGTAGAAAAAAGTAATGAAAAATAATAGCCTGCATATAATATTGAATTAACGTAATAAAAGACACAGTTTTGAGAAAGAGATTCCTTTGGATAGTCCAAGGTAAGCTTTTTTTTAAATTTTTAATCCCGAGTAACCCAAATATTTAATAATAAGTGTCGATAAAACGTGATCCAATCAAATTATCGCTACGCAAGGCTTTATATGGACAATTGAAAAAGGCCTGTGATACACCATAAACGCAGATTGTCCCAAATCCGCGATATCAAGTCACACTGTGTACCCGACAGGATTCGGCGCCGTCTCGGGCGTGTCACCGGAAAACTTTCGCCGCGCAACGCAAGCAAAGAAAGGGAGACAGCGACGCGATGGCAATCCCTAATAACTTGCGAGAGAAACCCTGCGAGACAAAGCCGACGGATGAAAAAGCGCGAGAGTCGGGACAAATCGCGTGCAACCACAAACGCGGCAACCGCTTTCCCGCCTTCTCCATCTCGTTCCTCCTCTCTGCCTCTATCTCTCGTGACGTCGTTGCTGTTTCTGCAGTCGCTGACTTATCGCTTCCTGCGACGTGAAGATCAACGGTCCGCGATGCGCGAGACAAACGATCCGCGTTTCTTTTTTTTTTTTATTTTTTTAATTTTTTTATTGTGTTTCTTCTCTCGAGCAAAATCGTTTCCGCGGCACGGCGAGGAGTGCCACACTGAATAGGGTAAACAGTATAATATCGTGTCTTCGCGTGGCTTGAAGGGCTCGTTGCGATAAAACGTCACGTGTGACGTTTCGGATAACGAACATTTTGTATCCATGAATGATGTACAATTTTAAGGCGGAACAATATTTTATACTTTAAATACAACAATGCAACCGTATGGGAGATATTTCATTTTTCGTTGACATTTTTGCTTATCTATTATGCGCATGTGGAAAACTGTCTAAATATACACGTTTTCGCGATTAAATACTGTGGAAAAAAAAATGATAAGGGTCAACGTTTGTTTGGATTCAGAAATTGTAAATTAAATCGAGCATTTGTACAGCTTGCAAAATTAATCTGCAGTTATCAATCATTTTGCAAAAATATTTCACGCGATAATTACCAACAGCAAGATAAATCAAGATAAAAAATGTACGCCACGTATCTGCATTAACTTTTACAAATGCAGATATGAATACGGGTAAAAGAACTATCTCATTTAAAAATCACATGTATCATAAAAAAATTGATTCATTAGATAACGAAACATATTTTTCGTATATATTCTAGCATCGAGGTTTCGGGATTTAGATCGTCACGGAAATAATCGCAGTCAATAATTCGCAGCAGTTTCTATCTTATACACCGCTATAATAAACTTCTCGCATACTATTTAGCCTAATTCGCGAGCGGCTCCCGCGAGGGACACATGGCTACAACTTGTCGACCGAGTATATGCACCATTTTCGGGAAACTCGATGCCTTCGCACGCCATTCTCACGGGAGGACACACACACACACACACACACACACACACACACACACACACACAAAGTGTGCGCACCGCTGCACAAGCCGTCGCTGCGATCTTAACTCCGCTTTAATCAACGTACGATCGCGAATTACGAGCCCTCGGTGGGCCGTGCGACGAAAATTTCTTCCGGTAATCCTCGCGCGTGCCGTTGCCCCGTGCAAACTGCTGTTTAACGACCTGTGTTCCCTTCCCTTCAGACCACATATCCCACTACGCGATCTAACCAATTGCATAATGACACGTTTATATTTCGACAATGCACAGAAAATGCTTCCTTTGATAATTAACTATTGGGTTGTCGGAAAAGTCACGACGTATTTTTCAACTGAAAATTGTATAGAAAATATCTTCGTTAAAAATGAACGAAATTTAAATTTTGAAAAAGCGTTTTAAAGTTTGAAGTTTCTATTTTCAAAAGCTTACCATATTTTTGGAGTTTATGTGAGTTTGGTAATTTTTATATACAAAAGATTAACAGCTGGAAAAAAATGAAAAACTTTCTTCTCACTTTATAGGTCTGTAACATGTTTAAAAAAAAATTTCAGAACAATTTCGACTATCTATCGTAAAAGCTTTCCCTGCAAAATTGTTTTTTAAAAATATTCCTATGATTTTTTGTTACTGAGTTATCATTAAATAAAAGGATTAAATAAAAGGAGAATTTTGACTTTAATTGTTGATAACTTCGTTAAAAAAACATTATTAATGACGTAATTATTAAAACAGATTCTTAAAGCTGAAACTTTGCTCTATCGAGTGGTATAATTGAATGTAGGATATATATAAATTTGAATTAAAAATGTGACAAAAATACATCATGACTTTTCCGACAACCCAATATTTGAATGAATTATTTATGATACGATAGTCTTGATATAATAATAATTTATGAAATATTTATGTATATGAAATAATATAATTAATAAATAATAATTAGAAAATTATGTCTCACGAATGAATCTTTCGTGTACAAAAAGCGATTAAAAATTAATTAATTTAAATAAATGTAAAAATAGTACATTATCAAATTGAGTTAAAATACGAAATTTTATTTCGAATTCTCTTAATTGGAATTGAAATTTCATAATGAAAAAAATTAAAAATATAAATTTGATTGGAATAATAATGTAAACGCGCTACTATAAAAAAAAAGTATCCTAAAATATTTAAATTTAATTACGATGATAAATCTCGTAAATCTTGTTAATAATTTTATGATATAGTATTATTAGAACTTGTGACATAAGTTTATTACAATGGCGTTTGTTAACAATATTTTAAATAATTTTTGTATGCGTTTATTAAAAATATTTTGAATATTTTTCTATGCGAGTGATTATTTTATAAAGAGAAATTCTTTTTCCTATATTTTGAGGACTTGTCAGAAAATTGTCAGAAATTTTAATACGTCTTGAATTAAAATTTAATTTTTAAATTTAATACATCTTGAATTAAAATTTTTCTTTTTAATTCAAGACATATTAAATTTTCTGACAATTCTGATCAAAATACAGGAGAAAGAATTCCTCTCTATAAAATAATCACTCGCATAGAAAAATATTGAATATCCAAGTGACATATGATAAGATCAAATTCCTCTTCGAAATCTCACGATAGCGAAAAAGATTTTGAAGCAAGTAGAGAATCAAGAGCGCATTGATTCGTACTTTTTCTATTAGCAGATATCACGTGCTTGATATCGAATCAACAAGACTCAAGTAAAACTCGTTTTTTGTCTTACAATTAAGCGGTCTGATGGGCGATGGGCTGATGTCACGAATTTCCAGAGGCGAACACCCGACCAAGCATTTTTCTCTCTATCGCCTTCGCGATAGCACTTGGCAGTGCGCGGTGGCGAGCAATTATTGAAAAACGATTTGCCGGGCCGCGGAATATTCCGCAATTCCGGTATCGCCAATACGCGCTTCGGGCTTCGTTTCTGCCAGTTGATCGTGCCTGACGGAATCGACCGCCACGAGATCACACGACCGATGACGATCGTCAAACGCTTTAACGAGAGACCGCAGCGTTAGCTGCAAAAAATTCACATCTTTTTCCCCAACGCTAATATATTTCGGACTGGCGGCGTCCTATGTACGTCAATGTATTTCGAAGAAACACCGAATTGCTTCCGGCGAATTTTCGTTAAAAGCGAATGACGGTCAGTTTATTTATGCACCAAAAATAATCATTTAAAAATCATGCATCATTATTTAAAAAGTATTTTATCGTTAAATATAGTATATTGTTACAATTATTGAGTATTCATTATCAGATTTTATGTATAATAAAAAAGTGCAATAAATTACAAATTACTAATTAAAAATGTATATGTTCCTCTTACAACGTTTTATAAAATTCTAAATGTAAGATATAGAAAAATATAAAAAAATTAATTTACAAATCTGAATAAATATTATTTTATGACCACAAAACTGTAATTAAAGTATATTAAACTTTTTATATCGTTATTTAATTTTATTCTTCACTCTTATCATTTAAATGTGATGCAATTAAAAGTTTAAGAATCAGTAATTACAGCCAAGAGTAGAATTGAGAAAAGAAATAAAAAACCAGAACGCTAAAAATGCTAAAAAGAACTCTTTCATATTGATAAAACGACTTATACACTAGCTTCTTGTATAAACCGATGATATTAATGGCAATTATACGGTTCGATGCTGTTTCACTCAAAGCCCTGCTTTCATTCGTCTGCGGTTCGTCGTTCAACGTTGAAGCGATATATCTGTCTGTTAAAACGCAACGAGCGATCGAGATCGACGAGATATCGTTCAGTAGAGATATGCATCAGATAACGCATTCAAGCGCGTCATAAAGTAATTTCCGCGAAATTATATGAGGCTCATAACGTTTCTTGTAACGATATTTACGATCGGTAGTTTTATGGTCGATCTGACATATCGCGTTAAAATTTTACGAAATTTTGAATGATCGATATAGTATATAACACATAGTAGAGATATGTGGAAAGATATGGAATTGAATCTATATGTAACAATTACACTTTCAATTATTTATTGTTAGAAAAAGTTACCATTTCTAATTATTTCAGATATTTACTAATTTCTTTTATTTTAGCATATATAAGATGTTTGATAAGTAATGATAAAACTCTCGCATAGAGCTGGAGCAGAGCACTAAACTAACAATAAGTCGAAACGTCTTCTATCATTTTACAATTTTTAAAATAGTTAACAAGATATTAATTATTAAAAATCGATAAAGATTGATTTTCAATAATTTGTTACTACAAGTCAATTTAACAAGTGACAAAAAAATGTTTATTTTCTTCTCATAGAGCTCTGAGAATTTTTCAGAATTTTTTAGTACCACATTTTCTCATGTTGGTAAAAATAGTTGCCAATATACAGTAAGAAAATGCAGTACTAAAAAGTTGATAAAAAATTCTGAAAAAATTCTTAGAGCTTTATGAGAAGAAAATAAATTATTTTTTTCTCTTGCTGTTTTCCTGTAAATTTGACAGTACTCGAGTAAAAAATTATTGAAAACCAATATTTGATGATTTTTAGTAATCGATATCTTGTTAATTATTGTGAAAATTGCAAAATGGTAGAGAACTTTTCGATTCAGTTTAATCCGCTCTAGTCTTATGCGAGATTTATCAAACATCCTGTATATCTAAAATGAATTCTATTTTAAAATATATAAGTGCGAGAAACTAATATTAGAATATATCTCATCAAAATTCTACGAGTTAAATGCATAACTTTGTTTCTTCTTCAAACGAAACGAAAGATGAGAGTATATTTCAAATAAATTGGAAGCTCCGAGAAAAATCACAGTTATGCTACCAAGGAAAGCAACGCTGAGTATAAGCTCGTATTATTTTGTAAATTAATGTCGTCTCAGGAGTCAAGAAGATTGTTTCGCCCGCGCGACTTGGAATAAGATAATTTCAATACAAAGACGCGTGATAAATCGGGCTCCGTTCCACTAATTCCTCGTCGAAATGTCTGGAAGGGTTTCTTGATAACTTATTTACCCGGGCTGCCTAGCGGTTGGACGGATGACGTCCATTTAGCCCTCCCATTTTCCTCTCGCCAGCCTTTCTTCCATCAGCCTCGTCTCTTTTTCCATCTGTCTCAGGGGAAATGCCGTTCTTCCAGTCAGCCCAACGTCACTCTCGCCAATTTCTACCCCGTTTGAAAATACCCCGTAGAATCGCGCGAAAGTGAATTCCCCCACGACGGAATTCTGTCTGAATGTATTAGGCGAATTTGCACGGTTTACTTTGGGCGAACGAGTTACGGACGAATAGGCCAAAGGAAAGGAAGAATGAATGCGTGAAGCAAACAATATCTTCGCAAAAATGATCATCGAGAGACCCGAGACGAAAGATGCAGAATCATTAGCTAACTTTTTACTCGATGAAATAAAATATGTAGGTAAATTTCACTTTTTGAATACGGTAGAAATTATAATTTGTTTGTCGATTAAATAGAGTAAATCGAAATTCGATTTATTTGATATAAATGCGTATTATATTTGTTTTTAATTATTAAAAGAACGATTTTGCTGAAGTATCTCAAAATTTAGCCAGGCACAAATCTGAAAATAATTTTGTTGAACTGTCAAAATAATTACATAGAAATTCCAAACAATGAGTAATGCTGCAAAAAGTTTTGGTATTCTAGCAACCAATTTAAGTTACATAATTATTTTGAATAAAATAAAATTAATTTTAGATCTGCATCTGGCTATATTTTTATTTCAGCAAAACCATTCTTTCCATATACAGAAAGAAGAAATCCAATTAAAAAGTTTTTCTGAATTTTTTTCTCACGATGTACAATATTACCAATGCACGTTCTTTTATTTGATAATAAAATTGTACGTCATAAAACTATAATAGACACTATCATAAAACTATAATATGGTATATCGAAAAACTTGTTAATTGAAATTTCTTTAGAAATCTTCTACTTTATCGAAGGAAACTTATCTTAGAAAAGTTAGTGAGAATGCGTTTTAGAAAGTTTAGTTGAAGCTTGCTTTGAGACTACATTGAAGACAAGGCGTTACCTGTATATTAGCAGCCATTATTCCCCTATCCGCATTAACGGAAGAAACGATGTATTATCCCGCTCGAATACAACTTCCCCCTGCGGGAAAATGTACACGCGAGCGCGTAATTCGCAGTTATACGTTAAACGAGATTCGAGCCGTCGCTCATTGTTCGTCATTCAAGGAAATGACGTTAGAACGTAGACCAATGATTACAACTCGATGCAATGTTGAAGTTTCATCATCTTCCCGTCAAACAGTCGGGAACTATTCATTACTACGGAGTGAATAATTGTCATGATACGTACCATAAAATTTCTAATCTCAATCTATGAATCTCAATCTATATATAATTGCCATATAGAAGTCTCACTATATCCACTATATCTCCGTATCTTTTTCCCTCGTTGTCTCGATAAGAAAAGAACGACGAAAGAAAGAATCTTGAAGACACTCTTCCATCAAAAGCAAATTGAAAGCCGATGCAGGAATTTGTCGAGGATCCTTTTCTTTGCAACCGGATTCGCGCTTTTCGCACGCACGATCATTGTTAGAAGACTTCCTTTTTCCTGTCGTTTCCATTCCTCTTTGCGCTTTATCTCGAAGCGGATACTAATGCGTGTGTCAAGCTGGTTCTCGGCCATTGCGAGAGTTCTACGTCGACGTTGGAATAACAAAACTGTCAGCGACACCAGAGAAAAACACTGCCGTCTTGCCGACTCAGAAATACGCACTGTGGTACGACGAGGGATTGGATGAGAGGGAGAGGAAGTGACAAAGTACCGCCGGTATCACGCTACGTTTCCTCCCACATTGCGCAGTTCGACGTTGCTCTTTTCGGCGCGCTTCTTGCCCTCGTCTCGTCGGAGGGAATATAGAAAAGGTCCCTTCCCTCTCATCGCAATCCTCGTTTTTCCTCCGGTCGTCTCCTCATCGCGGCTCATTACCGCATGCAGGATTCTGTTTCCGAATGGCGAAAACGACGCAGCTGCCGGACACGCAAAGGGGAATCTCGAAAGCAACATCAACTGTCGCAAGAACGAGCTAAGTAACTCATTCTGAAGTCTCTGTCGTCAACCGCGATTATTATCTGCCAGATGATTCATATTCCCATGAGAAATGAAGTTGATTCTGTTTCAAAAGAAATTTCCTAATAGTACTCCAATTCTTTTAACAAAAAAATAAATAAATAAATGAAGAAAACAGAAAGAGGAAAGTATAGCTTTGTAATTAAAAACTGGATTAATTAAAAAATTAAGTTGTATGATAATAAAACACACTTAGTTTCAATATTATGTATAATTGAAATCCCTTTATCTTTATAATAAAGTCTTAAACTTGAATTTATATGCTTTTGATTATTAAAAAAAATTTTTTTATTTACATGGAATAATTCTGTTAAAAAAATTTAAATATAGATTTATAAAAAATGATGTTGTTAGATCATTAAAATAGTTATAAGTGAAACTGAAATATGATCAATGCTGTAACAAAGGATTATGATATCTTAACAATCAACCTGAGCATCTATCCTATATTATAATTATTCTGATAATTCATAAAATTATATTTTTAGATACTTCACGCGAGTTTAAAATTATTTTAATAGTTCAACAAAATTATTTTCAGATCTTAATCTAGCTAAATTTTTAGATATTTTTTTTAGATATTCCAGCAAAATTATTTTTGGCATATATGATTTGATTTCGAGGTATTTTGTATTAATTGAAAATAAAAAAGAATTAAAGCAGAAACAAGCAGGAGACAAAAAGTCATTTATTACATATCCGAACATATCCGAAAGATAAACGAGATAGATGGCAATTTCTTGTTGCTCAGAATAGCAGTCTTTCTACACACCGCGCGCCAAAGTCGTGATAAATCATACCAACGATTAATTCGTGCCTTAAGAATTCTGGGTGTTCCCCGCGGTTCAATTTCGTGCGTTAATTGGACGCGAGAGGCCGGACGCGCTGAACTACGGGCGGAGTTTCTACGGAGTTAGAAATGAAAGCGTCGTTAAAGCGAGCCATTAAACGGACGTGGCTGTTACACCAATTAGCCGTAATACGAGTTAAGTAGCCGAATAGCCGGAATTTATCCCGGGGCGACGAAAACCGCCGGCCTGCGGCTTCCTACGGGCTGATAATCTTAACAAGGCGAGCGAACGCGGGTGTTGTGCCAGCACAACGACAGTATGTTACACACGATGCTCGCGTGTGCAAACGACACGGCTCGATAATTTGTCGAATTCACGGACAATTCGTTCTCGCCGCGGCTCAGGAATTCGAAGATTCTTAAGATGCTATCACGCTCGAAATTCTTTGATGACGCCAGATGGGCGCTAACTGAAGATAAATCGTTTCTGAATATCGGTTAATTCATGGTGTAAAAATGTACGTCGTAGCACGTAATGATGACAAATCAAGAAATTATTCTAGATGCAAGGACAAAGTGCTTATTAAAAGAAAAACTTATTAAAATTTATTTTTAAATTGCTGCGCGATTTATATCCATAAACTGCGATGACTGGAGTTTAAGTGATACTCTATTTCTTTCTTGTTAAATAAAAAAATTAACCGCGATCTCAAGTAATTATATAAGTAATTATATAAGTCATATCTAAGAGAGGCAGTCTAAATAAAAATATTCTAATGTCCATTTTTATTAAAGTAGTTTAATTTTAATCTTGGTTTAATTAACTCTTCATCTTTTTCTAGCACTAAGAATTAAAAAAAGATGAAAAATAAGTTGAAACGTTAATTAAAGTTAGTTTACATTGGTAGAAACGGGCATAAGAAAAATATGTCGAGTAACATGCATGTTTCTTTTTTTCAGGCTATTATATTGAATTCACTGAAAAAAGCGCGATATATATTTTGAGTAAAAAAATATTAGAGACCATAAATTAAAATTACCCTCATGACGATCGCGGTCATAACAGTGAAGTAGATACTCGTTGGAACAACGGCGATTCCGCGTTACAGATAGTGCGGCGCCACTGCGAGAGTTATTTACCGTGTTTAAAGTGAGCAGCCGTCCCATTATGCGACGTATGAGTGCACGAGCGCTCCACATACATAGTTGTACAGAGGAGATTGCGAGTCGCGCGGATAACAGCCACGTCCCGGTGAACAATAAGACGTAAAAAGGTGCGTAAGCGGCCCGGGGATCATCGCCATACGAAGGCAGAGCGAAGGTAAAGAGTCGAGCGAAGCAAAAAGGATGGACAGAGAGAAAAAGAGGAGGAGAGAGAGGGAGAGAGAGAGAGAGAGCTAACTCGGAGCGAACGGCTGAGCTATCATTGCATCTCCTCATTACCATAACTAGTTCCTCCCCTTCGTCTCCGGCGTGCCCTCCTGGACCTCCTCCTCCATTTCTTTCCCTCTCTCTCTTCGCTGTGTCCCTCCTCCTCCCCTCTTCTTTCCTCCCTTTCTGATCTCAGCCTCCATGCATCATTCCTGATACACATTTACGCACACAGTCCTCCAAGAAGGTTTGGAAGAGAGAAAAAGGTATGAGTTGGAAAGAGATAGAAGGAGCGAAAAAAAGGAACCAAAGTTCTTCGGGAGGCCAAGTGCGGCAGCAGCGGTTGAAGGTCCAGAGATATGGACGTTCGCCTTATAAGATGAGACAGAACTCGTGCGAGGGACGGAACGGGGGTGGAAGGAGAGAAGGACGCACGATGCGAAATCTCCGGCTGGGCAGAAGTGGTTTGTACATCACGGTTTCGCCGTGATTCGTTATTGCGATGCCGCTGCACGTAGATAACGTATGTACGATAAACATGACGAATACTATAATTTAATACCCGCTACTGGAATATGTCACGGAAAATTATTAAAGTGCAAAGTAAATTATTACTACATACGCATGCGTAAAAGTATAATAAATTAATGTTTTTATCGAAATTTAATAATAACGCGAATAAGTTTTTGCGACTGTCAACTCTCAGCTCTTAATTTTTATTTAAATCGAAATGACGTATATATATTTATAGAGTATGCACAAAAATTTGCATTATATATGTAAGTATATTTACTTGTGTGTCGCGATAAATTGCCAAATTCGTAAATCATGATATACGTGTTTAGCGAAAATCACGGTGAATATATAGGTTTACTGAGGTCTTATCTTTATGAATGAGGATTCATCGTCCGCCGTGCTTTTTCCTGCTGTTTCTTTTCTCGGCCTTCAGTTTCGTCTCATAAATGTTTGCTCCAAACAATGCGACGACAAAGACAAACAATGTTTTACGGCCCTCCATCTCATAATTTACAATTTTATAATTACATATTATTACGTTCTTGTTCTTGACGTAAGAAAATGTAAAAATAAAATATCAAGATTAGAAAGGGTCATATATAAGAGTCAGTTATAAAAATCATAATGAATTATTACATAAAATATATTATGCTCTGCGAATTAAATATAAGTAATAATTATTACACGTTTTGGCTTTTCGATTAGGCCATCTTCAAATATTCTCAAATATTGAATAGTCAATTCAACGCAGTAATATTAAGTTAACTGCGTTGAATCGAATATCGGAAACTCTTCATATTGTTTTAAGAGTCCTTTGTGTTATTTAATTTTATTTTAAAATGTAAGAACGAGAGATTCTTTGAGAAAATGGAAATACACCGATAAATTCATGAAAAAATTTCTTTTTTGTTAAAAGAATAATTTCATAAGAATAATAAATTTAAAAAAGATGAAACAAATATGGGGGGATGTTCTGTCATGTGCTACGCGAGAGCATGGACTTGTCCCTCCAAATTCACATTTTGTACGGTTAGCTTAAAGTAACAACTTCTTTCCCGTTTTTATAATGGAATTAGATTATGAAACGAATATTTTGACAAGCAAGAACAAGTAGGGAAAACTGACCAGGTGAAAAGATTCGCGCGAGATTTCGACAAGCAAGAACAAGTAGGGAAAACTGACCAGGTGAAAAGATTCGCGCGAGATTCCTGGTGCTGGTTGGCTGCAACCGCAACAACAGCAGCTACAGCTGTACTCCGAGATATGGACGTTTGCCTTATAAGATGAGACAGAGCCCGGAGGGTAGGAAGAGAAGCGAGGGAAGGGTTGGGAGCGATGAGAGTCGTGATGCAGACAGCGCGCACATTCCGCCTAACTTGCACATCTACAACGAATCTCGTGTTCCTCGCGAACAATACGTTCAATTAAGAACTTTAAATTTCTTCTTGTGTTAGCTTTGTCAACTGCACTAAGACCTTAATGCTTCATTCTTGTTTATTTTGTTTATTTTTATCTCTATTTTATTATTCTATTATTAAACATTTCTGGCAAAACTCTATCTCGCTTACATTACGCTTTTCGCTTCTCTTTTATTCAATTGTACTATCTTTATAAATCGCAGCACTACTGTATATGCTTAATATTATTTCATTATTTGTAGCTATCATATATTTTCACATCAGAATTATTTTGGTTATTGTTTTAATATCTCGTTCCTAACACATCCTAGTTTCCAAAAAGCTATCAAACATTTTCATTATTTTTAGCTATCGTTTAAATTAAAATTTGATTTCTGAATCCATAGTAAAGTTTGAAATTAATTGAAATTAATTGTTTCAAGCAGATCTTGTTTTATTTCGGGCTCCGAATCAAGTTGTACGTACATTTTCACGTATCTATTCTTTGCTTGTCCAAAAATATCTATGTTGTTAAGGTTACGTATTATAACTATTGAGTATATCCACGTGCAGGTATCTTCGATGATTATAAGGATGACTGAGGTAATTGGTAGAAGAAAAGGCAGAAATATAATACAGCTATTATGTTCTTCTGATCCTTAAAATTGCACGTTTATGTTTCACGGATGTTTATTATACTCACATTTTAAACGTTTCACGGTGCAATGTTATCTCAGTGCAATAATACAAAGTATATAAATCATCACGCATTTTAAATTAAATAATCTTTTTGAAAAAAATTATATCTCAATATTAATTTTTTTATTCTCACAATTTCGATCGAAAATAACATCTTGATATTAATCTTTCTTTTTTTTTCGAAAAAAAAAAAAAGATTTTTTGGCTTTTCTCAGAAGAATATAAAAATTAAGATTGCAACTTGTATATAATTACGTAATTAATGTTTATTAGAACAAGAATGCGCTGTTTGAGAGAATATAATCTGTGATAAGAGAATGAATCCACAATATTCTCATACATTCAAATTAATCACGCAACGTTGCACGAGGCAGACCGGTAGTTGGTGCGAGCAAAATGAGGAATCTCATCGTCAACCGGATCGCCATGCAGAGGCGTAAAAACGTGTCACGCACGCTTCACGCATGTGGAGAGCAAGAAGGAGGTAGCCGGTTTCTGAAATCTTGCCGCGGCGATCTCGTTCTTCGCCAAGCGTTAACCTCGAAGTTACGTGGCGGCAGTTGTGCGTCCGAAAGGATAAAAAGAGAACGAAAAAAAAAAAACGAGAGAAGAGAATACACCGCGAGAGAAATATAATGAGCCGTACGTGACTTTAATAAGGGAACGAGGCGACTCGACCGGTTCCCCTAGTCCCGAGACGCAATCGCTACCGAGAAATATTATTTAATCTCGTCGCGGATTTAACGAGCATCGCTCATTAAGGGATTAATTAATGGAATTCGCTGCGCGAACGAAGGCTTCTGGGCGGAAGTTTGTTCGGGACGAAAATAATGGGATCGTTGAAACTTCAAACGGCGGCGCATCTACACACGTTCCCATACGCTAACTTCGGTGTATTCTAGCAAAGGTGTATCTGTTCGACTTGTGAAGTTGTTCGTGTGAAGATTATAATGTACGTATATTAAGCTTTTACCTATCCGCGTATCACGTCCTAATTCCCTTCAATCGCCATACGTTGTATATTATTAGACCAAGTTTGATATAGCCATAAGAGTTAAACTTAACCGTATAGACATTTCTCTTACCTTTCATTTATACGCTATTAGTTATACCTACGCAAATACGCAAAGATCACGATCCTTCACGATCATTACTAATAATTGAAAAATCTCGCGATTTCTCTTTCGGCGCGAGAGAGAAAACGGAGAGAGCGTGCGTCGCTTTTCAAGAGCGACCAACCATTTTTGACCGATCTCGAGAACGTATACAGGGTTCTCGGGAATTTCGATACAATGCGAAAGTCGCAGAGGATGTGGGACGGCTCGAAGCCGGAGAACAGAGGTAGCGGTAGTTTGAGGGGCAGGAAGGCAGCAGGAAAGGGTTACACGAAGCCGTAGAGAAGAGGTAAAACTATACACGGCCTCGCCGAGGCTGAGTCAGCCCAAGTCGACTTTACACTGGCGCTTGTTACAGCCGGAGATACGGGGGACGAGCAAGGATAAGAGGGACATAGGAGGAGCGGAAGAGAGCGGGTGTGTCTCCGCAATCCTTCTCTATCCGCCGACTAAAACTCTAAGTCTCTATCTATCTGTTTCCTCGCGCTGCAACGACATTTTCCTCTCCCTCTCGCCAGAGACAGCCCTCCTCGTCGCCGATGTAAGCCAGTTTCGCCCTGAGGATTCGCCTCCTAAGCCGGGGCTCGTTAAGAGCTGGCAGATTTGATCCTTTGTATCGTTCCTGCTACCCGCTCTAGGGCCATCCGGTCGCACTCACTCGTGGACCGACTCTCATTCGGTCTTACGGATAACGAGAAATAACGAGAAATAACGAGAAATAACGAAAACAATTATTAAGGATTTCCTCTGCGATGTCGTTATCCAAGTGCGAAGAAAGTATCGCCAGAGAGAAATAAGAAAGAGAGAGAAAGAAGAAGAAGAAACAAATGTATGTCCTTTTACAGTGCTGGATTAAGTTCCAGGAGGGTTATGGATCGCGTGAGTGCAGAAGAGGATGATATCGTAAAAAGACGGATTAATCGTGGTGAACGCTTCAACCATCGTTTCTTGCGTGAACTCTCCTTACCATCGTGTAATAGCACGGCGCTACGATAGCTGCGATTAATTTCTTTTTGTCGCGACCAGCATCGTGGCCTCCAAAGTATCTGAGGAGCCTCGTCAGACACGGACGGTTCCGTAAGCGCCGGCTAAGATTTTCCTCAAGGGCTGCTCAGTGTAGCCTGGCTCTTTCTGTTCTTTTTCGAGAAACGACCGCAATTAATTTTCCATCCGTAGAGTTTTGATAAAACACCAACAGACATTACCGTCTAACAGGTTCACAGTTGAATGAAATTGTTTAAACTAACAAGAAATGTACGACAATTACACTTAATATTATCATAGTATAATAATTATTATTATAAACAACTCATGTGGATTTACCACTTTTTGTTGGAATTTTTTACACTTAATTTTTTATTTTTCCGCATTTTTGTTTATGTTCCAGTAAGTAAAATTACGAGCAGTCTCTTCATTATCCTGTTATCGCGTAACTATATAAATTCTTTTTCCCCCCTTCTTCTTCGTTCGCTCAGGATGATCGCACAGGATTGTTACAAATTTCTCATCTCAAAATTCCATAATTTTTCCCTAATTTTCATATAAAAATTTCATGATTTTTTCCCGACTCCAATAATATTACAAAAATTTTTTGCATTTCCGTCCTGATTCGAAAATTGTTAAGAGATTAATTCAACACATAGCAATATAAATTATTATTAATGTTGCTGACTCTGCTTGCATTTTTAATTGTTAAATTGATAATATTTCAAAACTGCACGGGTGTGAAATACGTCAAACTTCTTTAAATTATAATTTTTTTAAAATTCTCTGACTTTTAGTTTTCTGCAATCGGCTACCTTGTTGCAATAACACAAAGCAACGTTTAATGCAATGTCAAGAAAAAACCACGGTCTCTCATCGCGACCTTCGTTAACGCGAAGCAATACCGATTTTACCGGACCCGGCTGTCGCAACGAGTCTATCAATAACGATCCAAATAACTCGCGGTAATAATAGAGGGCGAGAGAAGATCAGGCTGACGGCACGGCACGATAAACGTCAGTCCCGGGCCACTTGAGCGATGTCGACACTCGCGTGGCTTCCCACACGCTAGCGTGAAAGCGACGGACAGCCGCTGACGGTATTTAAAGTGCTCACATCGACAAGTGCAACGGCACGGGCGCACTGCACCTACCGCCGCTGTTGCCGAGGGTTTCCTTCGATTATCGACGAGGAAACTTCACACGGCCTCCGTTTCCGTTTTCTCACGGAGCGGTTACTACTCGCCCTCGATTGCGGGCTTCACCTGTACATGTTCACTTATACTTGCTGTGACACAGAAAGTACTACTACTGAAATAGGAAAGTAGTGTAATATTAAAAATAAAGATTATTTGATCAAATAAAACGATAAGATCGCGCGTTCTTTCAAATTTATACGTTATTTATACGATTTTCACAACGAATTCTTCGAAATATGGTTTCCAAAGGATCACGGTGTCGAGCTCACCAAATTTAGACACGAAAAAAATCGGTAAAATAAAACTGCGGAATAACATCGAAATACGATAAACGTTAACGTACCTATCCGGTATCACGATAGTAGAATAAAACCAAATCACAAAAGCATCAAATCATAAAATGACGTCGGCAATAGAACACGTATGTGAAACAGATTATTGCTGACGCATGATCAGCAAAAAGCGCTCGCGGTGTAGTTATCGCGGAGCTCATGTTACGTCGCGGCGTAGAAAGGCATATATTAAAGACCGGTTGTTGGCTCTTCTAGTCAATTTATATGGTAGTTAAGCTCATCACGGAGAACCAATTACAATGTAGTATTCGCATTCAGAAAACGCACTAGGATCTCTCCACCGGTAGTTAAGTCCGGGAGATAAGTACGGAACTATATACTGATCATTCATGTAGCACTCTCTTTCCCCGTAACTTGCTGGACCGAATTAATTAAAATCGATTATTTCTCACACAAACGACGATAATTACGTGCATGACTAAAATATGGATGTAATAAAAAAGGATTAATTTTTCTTATGGTAAAATCGATCACTCGCACTACTTGGATTAGTGTATATATTAAAAAGGCTTTTATATATAAAGTAATTAAATGCAGGCGTAATATAATCAACTTTAATAATAAAATAATACATGAATTTTCTGTAAACGTGACAATATTATTATTATTATTATTATTATTAAGTAGTTAATCGTTTAAAATATTTATGTATTATACTTTTACATTTAACTCTGCCAATTCATGTATAACACAGTTTTAAATATGCACTAATCTAGCATAGTACAGGTAACCGAATTCGTTATTAAAATCTTCGTTCCTTTAATAAAGCTGTTGTGACAAGTGAAATTTAATTATTCAATAGATTATAATTAATGCAAATTAGCTACCATGTAAACTAAAGTATTACAAAACAAGGATTTGAATAATCGAATGTATTCCAACTTGTCGTTATTAAATTTCCAGGTTGATTCCTGATTAGATGTTTCTGCTCGCGTCCAATGTGAGATTGAATGATGGTATTAAAAATTAAAAGGCGACTGTCTTTATTTATCGCATCGGCCATTAAAGGAACACCCGGCATGTAGAGCCGAAAGACAAAGCCGGTGTATCGATAATTGGCTTAGCCGCAACACGATCGATGAGTCGTACCGTCGTCGTACAGAACAGCCAATAGAAGTTGAACCCAATTTGGCAGACCCCGGTAACTTTCCCTCGCACACCACCGACATCACCGTTTCGGCAAATCCTCGTTTCGCTCGCAGAAACTTATTCCGCTGCGTCTAATTCCGACTAATTGCGAATTAATGGCATCCGCCGCCGCTGTCTCGAAAGTAAAATATTACGCCGATAGCCGTGATTTGCTCTCGCCATTTAGCTAACTGCCTGTCAATTTTCTTATCTAAACGATCTTTATCCCTTCTCTCTCTCTCTCTCTCTCCGGATAACTTGCGCGTCGCAAGACAGCCGCACGAATCTAATCCTGTGGATTCCAATTGGTAAAACAAGAAAATTTATCGTCGTACTTAAAACAGTCAGATATTCGAATTATGTTATTTGTTTCGAAGTAGATAGAACGAATAAGCGCAACTTCCAGTCGACATTCCGGATGTATCAATATTCTCGTATCGGAACTCCATGTAGTACCGGTGCACAGCATGCAATTTCGTGAAAACGTATTTTGTGTATTTACCGTGACTGTCCGCTGTTCTCCGATTTATCGATATCGTTCCGGCAGTAACCGACGTCTCGCTTTAAATTGCCATAAAGCGACAATCAATTATAGTTACGTATCTCCGACGCTTGCGACCGTCGGATTGCTCCGTTTTGGCATAATCGCCGACGGTCGACGTTATTTATCGATAGATCGTATTTTACGGCTCAATAACTGCGCACACGACGCGAATTTGCATGCGTATCGGATCGCTTGTCATGGGCATATCAGCTCGCGATAACGGAACGGCATATTTGAAGGGTTCGCGATTTTCGCGCGAAGCCTCTCGCGATATTAATCTGCACCCGAATGCGTCGAATCGATCTCCCATTTCCTCTTCCCTCCTCTCTCTCTGTACCTTTCTCAGTAATTATTATTTTATGCAGGTCGCGCGCATTTGACTCGCCGGATGGATTCTGTAGAATAATCATGATAATTGAGCCAAATTATGTATGTCGGTATTATTTGCCGGTGTATTAGGTCACAGTTGGTCGATAACACGCGAATACATTTTTAATCGCATTTCGTCGATCGTACAAACTACTTCCCGATAATTCTATATTAATGTGTGGAATGAAGTCACGCACATAAATGTTTCAACTATTTCGCAACACGGGAAAATTGTGTCGCTCCAAAGTGATCGTAATCGATAAATTCGTCAACGCCGCGGATTTGAAATAATATACAAATTATTATGTAGCAAGTATACTATTTTTTATTTAATTATAGCCGCGATACGATTATCATTTAATAATATTCTCCAGCAACGCAACTGTATCGATTTAGAATACGAGGTTAATTCTTGGATTAAACCTTTTCATAGAAAATCTCATTTTCAACGAGCCATAATTATTTCTACGGTTTATACTTTTTTTTGCAAGAGCACAACGTTTTGTTAAGTGCTTCGTTGCTTTATTTTCCTCTCGGCGCATGTGTAATCCATTAGCCGCGAAGACACTAAAAAACGCATGGTTCTTTTAGCGGTTTAAAAAAGGGAGTTAAAGAGTGGCAGAAGCAGTGTCGGTACAAAACAACCATCTGCCACTTTCGAAGGAAGTCGCGAAGAAACGCTTCCGGCGTATTTACATCACCGTTTCTTGTACACGGCCACGAAAAAGAGTCGTTCGATCGAAGTTATTCATTTTCAGTCTAATAACGAATTCGCCGTGAACTTTATCGGTGCTTTATCGCCAATAAATCGAGCTTAAGATTGAAAAGAAACACGAGAAACCAGAGGAAAAATGTTCTAATTTAAAAAATCATTAGAAAGATTGCAAATTGATTTTTAGTAATTAACTATTTGAAAGTATAAATGTCGTCCACAAAATCTCGTTTACAGTCCCAATACTAAATTAAATATCAATATTTCGGAAATCGAGAACATGATTTCGTTACGAGGTCAGCAAATACTTATCGTGTTCTCGGAAAGATTCATGAACTCAGAAGTTCATCAATTAATTAGCCATCATCCAAAAAGCGAGTTATTTTCACGTCTTCAAAGAGAAGCAATCAATATCTCTTACACTCGATCATTTCAACTTTGCTGCCTGTTTTCAATACGACGATTCGGTAGGACGGCAATAAAAAAGGAACAGAAAGACGTCGTTAAACGATTCTCCGGCATTATATACGGTAGTCGAGGGATAATAATTCCGGTGGTCCCAATACAGCCCTCGTTCACGCCTCGCGTATGAGAATTTCGACAGTATCGCGTCGCCGATCGACAGGATCTTCTAACTTACCGGGAAATCAGCTTCCTTTCGTCCAACGAACCGATAATAAATGCCGATCTATATCCACGAGACGAAGCACGATCTATCATCCGCGAGCTTCAGACCAGTTCTCCTTCCCATCCGTTCTGATCTGCCCATTACTGGCTCACATTGTTTCTCGCGTGATTGCTTCTCAATCGGTCCAGCTGGACCGATACAATCTTCTCCAAGTTCATCTCGCGAACGTACATGCATCCCAACAATCGATAATGTCAATTGAAATATTGAAGTGAAACGACGGACTAATTGCATTTTTTCAGGAAAACGGAAAGAAGTGATTTTCTGCGTATTGAATTTCTCAAATTCGAAATTCACTTTCAGGTTCTTGTGTAAGAAATTATGCGTCGAACTATGCGCGTTTAACCTTTCAATTCAACCCTCTAATTGTCTATTGATTTATGTCAGTTACATTGTGCAACGACTATAACGCGCGTTGCTATAAATATCCCAGATATACCTTACTAGGTAGAATAATAGAAGATATTACTTCTGATTAAGCACAATCATGACGATCATTACATCATGATGATCATCCGCCATTAAAGTTCCAAATAAAGCGTTAGGTTATCTTGAAATGTATACAATATTGATCGACATGGCTGAATAATGAAGAAGACACGATTGAACGATTTTATATAATTACACGTACGTTATCTTATGGAAAAGTACGGTCATACCACTCTCTGAAGAACCTTAATAGCGGATGGAAAGGCGTGTCCTGCATATGGTCACTGTAGCGTCACGAAACGTGTGTGGTTACCTCACATTTGATACTAATAGGCTACCCAACTGAATCAGCATCACAATGCGTCGGGAGATTTTCTCGATCATTAGTAAAATGGAACGAATAGAATAACATTGCGGTCGCCAAAGTGATTCCGGCAATAGCATATATCGTTATAGCGACATGTTAGGGGACTTGGCAATGTTATGCCAACAAAAGGAAAGAGATGAACTCCAGGACTTGTTCCGGAATTCCTTCCGGGCATACGGAGAGGCGATCCCAAGAGTTCGTCCCGAGTGCCATGACACTTCCCTCCCCCTCCCCCCCCCCAGCCATTCCGAGTTTTGACCCGGTAAGCACCCAGCGAGGATGGAATCAACTTGGCCGGAGGCTCATCGTCGGGACGACGATCCTCAGCCTGCTGCAATTTCGCGCATTCGCTCTGCCACGGATTTCCATCGCGAGATGGACTTCGAGGAAGGAGCGAGATGGGAATGATGGCAGAAGGGTTCAAACGGTGCCGCGACAGCACTCGCGAGCGGTCGGGCTCACGCACACGCACGCACACGCACGCACAACGTACGTGTATGTACGTACATCGCGTACACGCGTATAAACGTGACTGCATTTACGCTGAATCCTATTTGCCTCGGCTAAAATCGCATCGGGGAGAATCCCCATGGCAGGAGTGCCTTGGGAATAGCCTCCGCGCGCGTAGTCATTCCACCCCGCTGCGCCTCTCTTCCCTCTGCTCTCCTCTCCTCTCCCCCCCGCCCCCGTTTCGCATCCCACCCCCGCGGCTCTCTCCCCGCAATGGTGCATCGCCGCTGCCGTATGCAGATGCATCGTTAGCATTTTTACGCAAGGACGTCGCGCCAGCGGGCTTTTATCATTTTTCTCGTTTTTCCTGCGTCGCGCACCCCCTGTCGCGCCGGCAAAAGGCGATTTAACCCTTCGCGCCCCGACTGTTATCTGCGGGGAGTGAATAATGCAACGTCTGTGAACCAGCGGCAGGTACCCAAAGTACCTAAATTCTGCCAATATCGATCAATTGCAGTTGATTACACTCTAAATTTTTGGGAGTGAAATTCTACTCCCGAAGAACGAGAGATTGCGCCAGTCTGGCAGGAGTGAAATTTTCACTCTTAGAGAGTAAAGAATCACTCTTCGAGAGTGAAAAATCACTCCAAGCGAAAGTCAATTTTAAATCTCTGCGAAGAGTGAATAATTTCACTCTATGAAAGCAGAATCTGACATGTTTTTGCACAAAACGAACGAACAAGGCGGAGAAAAGCGTTGCTTTGTCTCGTAAAGCGAGATATTAATCATTAAAGTTGATCTTTTAGAAAATTCACTTCTTGAGGAGTGAAGTGAAATTCACTCCTGCTGGAGTGGCGCAACCATCACTTTTCATGGAATGAAATTTCACTTCCAAAAATTTAGAGTGTAGAGACTTCCTAAATACTAATCATTTCTGCTCATTGTATAATCATGAAGGAAAAAGAGTTACGGGCAACAGTAGTGATCAAGAAAGGCACAGCTGGTGAAAGTTTGTTAGAAAAAGTACGATATGAAAAAAAGAGTTAAGTTCTGACTTTTTATGATCTAGGAAGTTACGTCCAACCAGAATTTGTTCATCATACTAACCGCGAACTGGAACAAAGAGCACCTAACTACAGTTCATTACTATAGTTAAGATCCGGTAAAAAGCGATTGTGTTTAACAGCACGGCGCTATAGATATGATCTACAAAGCGGTAACTATAGTCATCGACCAAGCACGTGAGGTGAGTCTGATGTGTCAAGAGACACGTATCCAGCTATTTGCAGATTACACTATACGAGATTACGTATGCACGGCTTATATCCCTTTGACTAGTACATACGATATTTCCTAGTTACTTTAACGAGATATTACGCTCTACAGTCACGATTAACCGTGACAATGCGAGATATTAAAAAAAAAAATCTCATCTCCGTCCTCGTAAATCAGGTATAAAAAGCTCAAGCGATAGCTCGGGCGTCGTAGAAGAACGCGGAGAAAAATCCCTGCATTAATCCGTCCGCTCGTCGCCTATCGGCCGCGTTATTAAAATGCAAAGCGACGAAAGCCACGGAGTGCGGCGATACAAATCGACAACAAAAGATGCGCCGCGGATGGCGAGGGGAAGGGGGGGAGGGAGAGGGAGAGGAGCAGGGATGCGGCCGCGAGGGAAAACCGCACGAGATATTTTAATAAAGCTGTCTGCGATTATTGCGTTGCCCACCCACCGTTCCCCGACATGCCGCAAAATAATACGCGCGGAACCTAACGAATTAAACACCTCGCAATTGGACGCAATTATTTGGCCTCGTTGAAAATGCAATCTGCCGGCGCATTACGGAGGATTATGATTATGCGAACGTGTGCGGGCCCGAGCAGTGCACATCGCCCGCACTTGACGTAGAAATGCCGAATGCGCAATTCGCGCTTTATTTCGCGTTCGCTCATATATACAGATAATCCCACGAGTCTTCTATGATTTAGCGATATCTCCCTATTGCGCCGACTTTATTAATTCATCCTGTTATTTGCTCTCTCTCCCTCCCCCCCTCCCCTTCCCCCCTCTTCCTCCTCTTGTCCTCTTTCATCCGTTATTCCAGTTATGCGTACGAATTTCACGAATAGCACTGCGATATATATATATATATATATATATGTATATATATATATATATATATATACACGCATTACGAGCACTATCATTTATTCAGCAGTCAGCACTGGATGCACGCTACGAGATTTACCATGCAAAACAATCGATTATAGTTGAATAACGTCATATCCAGCCGAAAGAACATTTTCGATTTCAATATCTGATTGCAGAATCGTTCAAACTTCATATTATTTTCACTTTTATAGTTGAGCTGCTGCGCGAGAAGATCGTTCGTGATTACCGCCAGAAGGAAAATACATATATTTGAGCACCGCGACGCGGGTAATCCAACCGCGGAAATTTCTCAGCAAAACTGCGATTGGGATCCGCGTTTCGCGCATGTAATACACATGGCATGCGCAATCAGAGTGATTTTGCTCGTTACACGTCAGTCCGGAGTGGACAAACGCTCGGTCAGCCGATCTCTCTCTCACTCGGCGCGGCATGCATATCGGATTGCAGCGGGGCGTCGTTCTCCGATGCGTATACATCGCCCCCGCAAATGGCGGAATTAAAGTCGTGTATCGACCGGAGGGACGGGTGTATAAGAGACGAGTAAGAAATCGAGCGGAGTAGCAGTCGTCCGGCTGGTCCAGGATGCCCGCGGCTGGTCTGGTTCTAAGATTACGATCATAACGAAAAAGCTTCTCGCTCCCATTGGAGATGCCAGTCGTTCTCTCTTTCTCTCCTCTTTTCCCCGCCCCGACTCTCCGCAGTCTCCGCAGTCTCCGCAGTCTCTACCCCTTCTGCACCCTCCACCTCCGACTCTATCGACTCTCTCGACTCTCTCCTCTCTTTCGCAGCGTATGAGAACGTCCGGCGACGCGGCCTGGCCGCATCGTACAGGGCATTGCGCGGCGCACGGCATGCATTATGGAACGAGCGGGCAACGATTCTGCCGGAAAAATTGCGGACACGCGAGACGGATGCGATCTGCAGCCCGACTATCTCTTCTCCATCTATCCCATCCACGTGGAGCAGTGTTTCCCAATTTGTTACATGGCGACTGAATTCTTCGGAATACGCTCATAGAGCTCGTAATTGCGGTCGACTTCAAGGAAAGATCGCGATATTTTTTTTCCCCTGCGTGCGTCGCATAGACTTTCATCAGTCCATATATGTATGTTGTATCACGGAAGAAACGGTTTTGCTGAAGCATCTAAAAATTTAGCTAGATATAAATCTAAAAATAATTTCCTTTGGACCATCGAAATAATTATGTGAGATCAAACTGGTGGCTAGAATATTACAGTATTTTTGTTATCAACGTTATCTTTAATATTCCACGTTATTTTGACGATCCAACGGAATTGTTTCCAGATCTGTGTATGTAGCTAAATTTTCAAATACTTTAGCAAAACCGTTCTTTCCGTGTATTTATGTTCAATTCATATGAATTACTGTACATATTTAATTACAATACATATACTGAAAAAAAAATTTGTTCAACTAACAAACTGTTGAAATTTGTTGAATTAACCAAATCTGTAAACAACTAAACGTGTTTAGTTAGTTGAACAATTTTTTTTTTCAATGTACATATGTTGTGAAGAAACGATATCAAAACGCCAAGTTATAAATTTCGATAATACGCTTGCAAAACTTGTACGTTTTCGACATTATTGACTTAAAATTTTATCTCATTTCTGTGTAATAATGTAGTAACGCATATCTGAATTTAGATTACAATATCTTTCCTTTCGCTAGATTCAATCGAATTCAATTTTCATAAAAGGGTAACCGATACTAAAGAGCACTCATATGCAAGCTACAAGAAACGATCGGAACAAATTAAATAAATAAATTCATGATACGAGGCTATAAATTAAGTTTTCCATTTTTATTTTATTTGGCATTCCAGGGAGCACCGTTTGGGAAACACTGACGTAAAGATACCTACGTAGATACCGATCTATGCGTTACCCACCTAACCACTCTCAGTCGACCCTCGCGATACTCGTCGTGGAAGATTGCTTTCCTATATTCCGTCCTCTCGGTATGACTGCTTTCCATTTTGTAAGAAACGTCGGGAGGTCTCTATAATGTAAACGCGATGTGCCCAACGCTACCAATCACGATCGCATAAATATAAGCAGCCCATTTGTTGCAGAATTCGCAGTTTTTAAATGAAGATGAACGAGAAGTTACGTCTCGTCTTTCCTTATAAATTTCAATATCGTAGATGTCATAAAATATTGTAACAATGAAATCTACCTTTCAAATTTTTATTATATTTATCAACTATACATAATAAATCGTATGTTCCATGTCACAAATATCTTTTATAATCAAAATGGATAAAATAGTAATTAAAGCGAAATAAAACTCCGTATCATTAATACTTGATAATGTATCTACAATTCATATAATTATCGTATTTCTTTAAAGAAGATACAATTATCTATCAGACTACTTTTTATCTTAATTATTTATGCAGTAACAGAGATAATTGAGATAAATAGTAACCTGATAGATAATTGGATCTTCAAGTCAATAAACTTAAAAAACGTGCCACATAATATAATTACTACGAAAATTATACGATAAGTAATAAGAATATGATACGTTTCTTTCATATCTTCGCCTGAATAGCTTTATCACAATATTCTTTGACTTCATAAAAATCTATCTGGTACAACGCGTTATAATCCCGCTGAGAAATTTAATAACGCCACGGCATTACACGCTCGTACTGAAATAAAAATGGGCAGAGGGAGCATTTGCGGTGTTCCTTTGACGCCTAACATGCAACGAAAAGCCAAGCGCAAAGTAGCCGCTGATAAATCTATGCGGGAGGGGAATAACTGGGGGATAACTGGGGAATAATGGCGAAGCGAAATGAATGTTTCGCGGCGTGGTCGGTAAAAATACGGTAAAAAAGCTTGTGCGACGCGACGAGCGCTCTCCCCTTTCTCAGTTGATTCAGTTCGCTCGCCACACGACAAGAGATACGGCGGGAGAGAGAATAGAAAGAAAAAAAAAGGAAGATGAAGAAGAAGCAGCGACGCACCTCTATCCCCTCGGCCATGTAGTAAAAGAACCGGGCCAGAAACTGTCAACGGCTGCGTAACGCTGATGAAAGGGTGGATAGCGTGTAATCCCCGTCGCGTCCGGTCTATGAAGAAGGGACCCGAGTGTTCCCAAATGCGCGACTAACGACGTTTTAAATTTACAAAAAGAAAAACGCACCGAAAATAACGCACCGTGCGGCTTGGCACGGAATTCTCGTGGCCGTTCATGTGGAAATCGCGCGAACTAGATTATGCCCTGGCCCTCCCCGGAGAAGCTTTTCTCTCTTTGCCATGCCACGAACGCGCGTCGGCGTCCCTTTGAATGACGCCTTGTTATTCAAAGAACCATCACCGCCGGCACTCACGTCGCACATGCACACGGTATTAACTCCGAACTATTACGGCGGCGTCGGAACTAACCGCAGTGCGGACAGCTCATGATATATCCGGGGGAAGTTTTGCGGACCTCGGCCTCGCTATCGCGGAATTAAATAGCAAAGTCGGAGCTACGTGATCGTCAGGAATTTCTTTCATTGAGCTCAGCGAAGATGATGGATCGCGTTATCTATAATACATCGATTCGAGCGAGATCGTTGTAAGACAATTAAAAAATATTATAATTTAACTTCCTTTTTTGTAACATTGCATATTCTCATTCATCAAAAAGCTACCATTTTTTCGTGTCATTCTATATAATGGTTACAGATTGAATATTCTGTTTGAAATTCACATATCATTCATTTTTGAAAGAAAGAGAGAGAAGAGAAGGGGAGAGAGAGAGAGAGAGAGAGAGAGACTGTATCAAATATCTGTAAGAGTTTGATCAACTAACGCGAACGGCGACCACATTTATGTAATAGTCGCGCGGATGCTCTTCATCCCGTTGAAGATGAACGGCATCAATGTTATGCGAGAACCGCATTTTCGCGGAAAAATTACGTAAGGCAATCGCCTCCGCGGGCGAGTTCTCGATGTACCGAGTGTCGTGCAAAATGAGAAGAACGCGTAATGACAGGCTGCCGGCTTTAGTGGGCATGATTGATAACTATCCGATGCGCCGATCGAAACGGGAGAGCCATTACTTATCTCCCGAATGACTACCATTAAGCGCGTTCCATCGTCGATGTTGGCGTGCCAGGGCGGACTTTACAATATTCAAAGAGAGAACTCCACTCGATCAGTAGCACGGAAATAATTATTCTCGATTACTCTCGCCCTCCTCTCCCCCCTCTCCCCCCTCCAGGCACTTTGCGGCACACAAATAGGACGTTGGCATGGTTGATTTAAATATCAGTGAGCTTTAATGTGAATGCTCTATGCGGTAACAATTTCCATTTGTAGCTCTCTGTGTCCGAAACAGAAATCAACAGCATAGGAACGGCGGTATATAGGAATGTAGGTAATTTCTATTAAAGTGATAAATTGTGTAATAAATGATAAATTTCGCATCGACGGGCTTGTTAAAAAAAATTATTTTTAATAACGAAAACTGAAGTCTTTTAACGGATTAATTTTTAAAAGTGTAAATTTATGAATAAAATCATATATTTTTTTTTACGTATTTCAAATAATTCTTTATTTCAACAGAAATTTAATTTCCGTTATTTTATTAAACTAATATATATTCCATGTTAAAACTTCAAAAGCTGCGGAATGATCGTTTTTTTTTTCATACGATTTCTCATCAGAGATGCTATACTGGATCGCTATGTTTTTAGACACACTTGATGTAGATTGGATCGTCGTTTTTTTCGAATCGCGACGCGCGAGAGTGCGCATCTATTCTTTAGTACAGCCACGCGAGATGACCAAAAGAGATGTGCTGGTGACCGCAAGAAATCAGATATTACCTGATACAGTATAAAAAGACACTCACCTGAAGGTGAACCTGACCGTTGTTATCGACCCATCCGATGACCATGTCAGCTCCGGCGCGGCCATCGTCCTTCGTGAAACCGAGCCCGACGTAGCCGAGGGTCTTCACTTGGATCTCGAATGTAACGTCCTTCTCATCGGGCGTCCAGAGCACCAAGAAATTGTTGTCCAGGACAGCACTGTGCTTCCATTCGACGGAGACGACGCCGTTGATGACGAGCAAAAGAAGGAATGTACCGACCGCAGTCTTCATCTTTCCGTGCGGTGTGCTGCTCAAAACATCTGAAACAGGAGCGACGCATACCTGAAGCATACTGTCTTATTTACGAAGGTAATTTATGCTACTTAGAGATGTAATCCTCTTAATGGATAAGAGAACGAGGAATAATGTTTATTCACATAATGTATTCCGCATATTACGAGGCAAGATACTCTCTGGGTTTCGCCAAATACGGAATTTCATACAAAATTAAACGATTACAGATGACGTTCGCTGGATCATTAACAATAATACAAACTGAAATTATTAAACATGATTTACCGTTTCATAAAAAGACATACTGCTCGTTTAAAGCTTTTGCATTTTATATATATAAATAAAATAAAAAGTTTAATAAATCTCTACTGTAAAATATAATTTTGTCATTAAACATTTTCGAGAAATAGCACGGTAATACAATAAAATGCTAAATGTAGAGAAACAATGTACACGGTACAGTTGGTTGCATTTTCAAAGACAACAAAATCGTTGAACTTTCAAATGAGCGCAATATTGAACATGTGGATATTTTTCTTCGATATTGCAATAGTTATGTGCTTCGCGTCATTGTTGTTGCCCATTACTTACGCAACGGACGGTTTCGGAGATATCAACTGTGTTTAAACCGCAAATGATCACTGGTGCATGCTGTGTATTTGCGCATCTTGCACAGCCCTTGCTTTCTCACATAACTCGTACGATAGTCGTACGCATCGTATTTTATCGTCCTTAAGCACAGGTAATGTAGCAGCCATTTACGCTTGCGCTCTGCTTGACACTGTTCCAACCTCTTTGCGGTTCACTTCGTTCTTTTTTTCACGCAAAAATACCATGTATCGCGCCAGACAGAAAATAGAACTGCTTAAATTAGTCTTGTAAAAGGTACTATATTTCAAATTCTATCTCGTTTAAAAAAACCATTTTCTGCTGTGTCTAAATTTGGTTATATACATAGGAAAAACAATTTTGTTGAAATATCTCAAATTGCTGGATACAAATCTGAAAATAATTTTATTGGAAACCATCAAAATAATATTGGAAACTAAAAAATAATGAGCAACGCTGCAAAAAAATTTTGATATTCTAGCAGTTTAAATTTTTAATAAAATTACTTTGATGATCCAGCAAAATTATTTTTAGATCTTTGTCCAGCATAATTTTAAGCTCTTTCGATAAAATCATTCTTTTCGATGTATATATTTACATTTACATATATAAATACATATATGATATTATTTTGATTAGATACAATAGCTTTAATAACACTATTAAACGCATCTTTTTTAAGTAAAGTGAATACACAATAAATTGGAAATAAAGATTCTAAACGGACAAGCCGAATATTTAATGCTTGAGTAATTTCGTATAAATTTATACGTATCCAATACTGTAAACTACTCATTAAATTTAACTTTCGGTCTTCAAATGCAATTCTAACAAAACTAGAGCAGTGATTAAACTAGAGCAGTATTATAAATGGACGGGCAGTTTAATCATATATCTTTACAGATATCTTAGAAGATATTAATTTTTTTAATAAATAATTATACACAATGGATCGGAAACAATCAATAAAAAATATATAGAGTAATTATTATAAAATATTACGATCGTTACTCGAATTACTCGTATCAAGAGCATATCAGATAAAATATTCAGAATAATCGAAAATCTCGTTTCCACACTGAGAGAAAAGATTTTGTTAATTTAACAAGCTACCAGTACCTTTAACCGATGATCGGTGAATATGTGACAATAAATTTTGTTATTGTGATTGCTGCTATATTGTGAGAGTCTGCCATACCAATCAATTATTAATAACAGAAGCAAATTATATAGAATCTAACCTATCTTTTGGATAGACTTTAGGCTCGTTTACGTAGAAATCGTAGATGATCGTTGAGTCTTAAGTCGTAGAAAACCGATCAAGCATAGTCAAATATAGGGAGAATACTTAACTAGAAATGGTCAATTTCTTACGATTTGAGACCCTGCTGTCTACGACTTTTATGTATATATATATATATATATGAGCCTCTTATTTGCTAGTGATACTATTGATTATTTGTTACATTGACGAATTAATTTGCAATCGTAACAAATCAATCGTTTTTTAAACAAATATCACATTTGTTTTCCCTTGATTTATTCCTATAACAAAATCATTTCTCTCAGTTCATTCTCTCGTAAATCTCGTAAATTTTCATGAAGAATTTTCGTGAGCAAAATATTAAGAACGCATGTATTAAAAAAAAAAATTAAAAAGAGAAGTATCAACAATATTACGACGTCCAACTCGTTTTAACCGTCAACAGAGTAATGCTTATATTCATAGCGCGGAAACATATCCATCGAGTAAGCCGTCTGCCTCGTTTTCCCAAGCAGAAATACTCATAAATAACGATCAACGTCACGATTAATTTATCCTCACGCCGGCGCGATGGTCGCTGCTCGCTATTGCATTTTCAAGAATCAGACAGGGCAAGCTTAATGGACCGCCATTCAACGAAGACATTATCGCCGATTCCCCGATAAAAATACTATTGACCTCTTTATCGGCGATAACGCTTTGTTTCTTCGGGCATAACGACGGACACGAGGCGGAGCAACGGAGCTTCGAGAGGAAACGCGAGAAAATTAAGTTTCCGGCGGAATGAATCCGCGAACAAAGAGAATTTCTCGTTTTACCGTGCGCGTGTCTTGAAAAAAGGATGGGTCCGGATTGAGGTCGGCGGGATAGCCGCGCTACCGTTTATTTTGCATTTTCAGCAATCAGGCACGTTCCGCAGGGGGAAGGAGAAAAAAAAAAGTCAATTTGTACTTGCGGAGTAAGCGCTTCGCGCCGAGCACAGCGCGAGTTAAGGGCGAGATTACTGTAGAGGCTGCAACGAGCGCGCGCCATCCTCGAGATCGCAGGTGTAGCTAAATACGCACGCCGTGAATTTTTTGCAGTTAAATTTATTCGATTGAAAATATCGGGGAGAAACGCTATATTCGGACGTTTCAATAAATTGGTAAAAAACGGGAAATATTGGTGCATTGTTTGCGCGGATTGCGCAGTAGTTTCTGCCAGGCGACTAGTAAATTTCAGAATTGTTGAAATATATTTTAACAATGAATTTATTGAAACTATAATTGGAAATATGGAAGATTCGGTAAAAACTGGCGCACTAATAATTTATTATTACAACGGACGGTCAAAGTCAGTTTTGGATTGAAATGTAGATGGAGCTGATCCATAAGTAAAAAGCCGAAGGGTATCAAAGTTCATATGGAATCTGTTTTTCTTCAAGCGTTACCATAAACACTCTGTTCGTGTTTGTTACACAACTTGTAGCTCGTTCAACGCTTTTTCAATGCTTTTTTGCCCGGCGACCGCGAGAGAGCGGAGATGAGCGTGCCGAGCTGTGCCCGCTTCATCGAGATCATTGATCTCCGAAGTGCAGTGATAAAAATGCAGAATGCTGATCGCGTGCACCTGCGTATCATGACACGCACGTGTGACCTATGGAGCAAGAGTGGGGGGAGAGAGAGGGAGAGGGAGAGCCGAGGTGGGCCGAAGCTTCCAACCAGGAATCGACCACGGATCTGCAAACGATCGTTTCAATTAACGGCGACAATGGCGCGATGCATCGGCCGATTCGCCGCAAATAGTAAGCCAATCCGGCGTATACACGCGCGGAAATCATCGACGAGTTCGGCGCCAAACACCAGCCGCCGAACTGGTTTAATTCCTCGCGATCGCGCGGATCGAGCTAATGTTTACCGTTGCGGATATTTGCGACGTAATTGTGCAATGAGTTTAACAGGATTACATTTTGCACAAACGAATATGTGTTCCAAACAATATGATTACTCGGTAATAAAAAAATTAATCTTTTTTTAAGCTGATTTTTAGTAACCGTTAATGTATCGTGATCAAAACGCGCAATGAATTAGTAAAATATATTTCGTATGAATGAAAGCAAAAATCGCTAAGAATGATTATTTTTTTCTAATATAACAATGGCAATTGAGATACGATGGAAGTAGTAATAATTTTGATAAAATAACGCTCACGACTTTTACGGTAAAAAAAAGAAATGCAACGGTCAAATCAGCAGCCATGTGATTTAACGTGGGTCAAGGTGCCATGGCATTGCCGACAACGTGCATCGCAATTGGCCTGATTTACGGTACTGGCGCAGTAACCGCGAAATTAAAACCGATCGATTCAATCAGCAATAACGGGATATGCAATGCGCGGGATATGCGTATCAGGAGTGCGACGTTACGTGGAAATAATTGGACCGTTCGAACTTGCATACAAAGGAGTACCGTCGACTAATTCTGCCGATTAACAAAACCGATGTATCGGCAATTGGATGCGTAACACGAGCTTACGTGAATTCCAACTAAGCGACATGAATTAAACATTAATTTGATCGAGCCGTCATTATAATGCGGTAATTTTAAAGGCAAGTCAGCAGGTACAAATGAATGATCTAGTTGAAAATTATGTCAATTAGACTAATTTTTAGTCTAAAAGGAAAAATCTTTCGACAAAATCGAACAAATCGCAACAAAATCGATTTCATAAAAATTCAAATTAAATTTATTTGTGTTATTATCTGTAATACGAAAGAAAGAATTGTTGTTGTTACAATAAATTCAAAAGTATCTAGCTTTTTTATTGTAGAATTATATATGAATATTGGATTATTATATTGTTATATATATTATAAAATATATATATAAAGCGAGCACTATAATTACATCTACATTATACTCGTAATATAATATTATATATATTCTATCTCACAAGTTATATTGTATGAAATATTTATTGTTAGAGAGAGATTTTAAGAAAGAATTTAAAGTTTACTGGTAAAGTTTATACATTATATGTGTAATTCTTCAATTATGAATTAATAATTCATTTAAAAATCAAATTAAAATTTCTTTCCTTTTACTAGAATGAAATTATGAATAATGGAAAAAATTATTTTGCAATAAAAGTTTCGCTATTGCTCCATTAACCAGTTAAAAACTGTTGTTGCAGAATGTTCATTTCTACCACGGAAAATCGTAAATGTAGACTATTATGTACTTTTTATTATTCTCTAATTATTAATTATCAAGCATTGTTAACTAATTTTAAAAACGTAATTAAAATTTGTCCTTACTAGAATAAAGTTAATTACAAAATTTGTTTGTATTAAAACAGCTACAGAATTATGGGGGAAAAAATAGTTTTCAATAAAAGTTTCGCTGCTGTTCCACCAGGCCAACGGCCAGTTAAAAATACTGTTGCTCGCGTTCATTTTCACCACAGAGCACCGTAAATCTACAGACTGGCACATTGTCGCCGTGTAACTTCTCCTCTGTTTAATCCTCTTTGGCTTATCCAATGACTATCCGCCGACGTCGAAACGATCAGCGGCCCGAAAACAATCGATGCAATTAACAGTAGCGGCGCGTGCGACTCACGAAACGTCCCGTCGAGGTGATGCATTGGTTGCAGCAGCTGCCTGAATCGCTCCAGCGCACCGGAGAAACGCCGACTCAAATTGAGAGGACACACAGCGGAGGCGCAACCAAAAGGGTGAACGCGGACACCATGCTGGGCGAAAGGGATGTAGCGAAAGGGACGAATGACGCAGCGCAGCGCAGCTCGAAGAGGATGAAACTACGCGCGGATACGGTTTGATTTGCGGCGTGTCGTTCAGTCGATTGCTCTCCAATTGCGTCCTGGCACCGGCGGCATCAGCCTGACACGGTTTCCCTTATACAGGGTGTTTCGCTAAGATTCGCGCATCAAACGTAGAAACCGCATCCTACGAAAAATTCGCGATAATTTTTATCACCATTTTCGAATTTTTAATGCAAACTACGCTAATTCAGATTTTGCCAATTACGAAAAAAGCTTTTGTTATACATTGCGTTTTTCCTGACATTTAAATTTTTAAATGTTTGCGATTTCAATGCTTTCGGATATCTTTTACAATGTAGATTTATGTATAAATGTTCATATACGGAAAGAATGATTTTACTGAAATATTTAAAAATTTATCTAGATACGAATCTGCAATTTTTTGCTAAACAATGAATGTAATTATGCGGAATATTGTTAGAATATTACAAATTTTCTGCAACATTCAAGTTTCCTACCATAATTATTTCGATAGTTTAACAAAATTATTTTCAAATCTGTATCTAGCTAAATTCTTAAATAATTCGGCCAAACAATTTTTTCCATATAACATGAAAATGCATGACTATAATTTAATATTATTTTGTAATATGTGTACATGTGCCAAAATAAATTAATAAGATTAAAGTATATTTGCGATATATATTAGGTGTTGGAATTAATTCGTAGCGTTTTACAAGTGATGGGAAGTACTTTCATTAATGTATTTTTTAATGCTCATGTGAAATAAATAACATTCTTTCATTGTAAAACGCTACGAATTAATTCCAACACCTAATACATCAAACCTTATCTTTTTCGAAGAAATAAACTGCGATTTAAATAAATGATTAATTTAATTATATTAATACTTAATCACCACGTAATTAATGATACGTAAATAATCGATTCACATGGAAAAATTTCATTTTTTACTTAAAAAATTTTCGCAAGGATTTCGGAAATATAAGTACAATTCAAGTTCGATATTGCGAAACCGCCATGTATACACCATCGACGCCAGCGCAACGGGACGCGACGCCGCACGAGAATGATAAACCACCCCCTCGGTTGGTGCAAACTCCTCCCCAAGATAAATAAATCGAGGAGCGCTTTCGCGAAAACGACGCGAATCGAAATGTTGGTCGCCCGATAAATCGACGTGTCGCGTGTACGGAGGCGTGAATGGGCGAGTTGGCAAATAATGAGCGTCCGATCGGGTGCGACCCATCGGAATCGAGGGTCTCTCGCGTGTACAAATTCACGCGGTGACAGTACATGCTGCGTGTACGAGGATACATGTACGAGGATGATGATCAATCGAATTCGCTCTCTTTGTATTACGTTTCTTTCATCAGAACGCGTAAAAGATCGTACATTTTTGTATGTGTCTTTATTCAGGTATTTTATTACAACAGAAACTTTGAACAACAGAAATGTGCACTGCACAAAATAAAATATTAATTTTAACTTAAAGATGTATAGGAGACTTTTTGAGATATGCAAAAATGTTAAAATTAACACTTTTTGAGTTAATTTTAATATTTTTGCATGTCTCAGAAAGTCCACTATACGTTTATAGATTAAAATTAACATTTTCTTTTTACAGTGTGTATAATAATATGTATGATTGTATATATGGAGTTGATTTATAAATTTTTCTTCCATTTAGAATTATCCAAATAAAATTTTAAATTGCATTTCTATAATTTTCAATTTCAAATGTAAAAATGTAAAAATTAGGAGATTCATTTACAAGTTTGATTAAAAAACAAATTGATATTATAGGTTTAAAATTTAAGTTATATCGAAATTTTAAGTCATAGATACGTTTGATACGCTCATCATTTTACTACTGCGCATCTTCGAGAATACATCTTGTCTAATTTCATCACAACTTTTCATATTTGTTACACGAAATCATCTTGTTTCGAGAAAATCTAAAATTATCGAGTTTTATTTTAAGACAACGATAGAAGGAGACGCGTTAGAGAACATACATATATGTCAAACTAAATTATATTCTCACAAAACACTTCAGGACATGCGAGCACAATTGTCGAACGGTGAATTTCCGTGTCGCGCGTCGTTACCCCGCGTTGATTTACTTGTTTACCGGCGCGCCGGCATATTGATTTATCCGAAAGAAAGCGCATCGCGTCGTCCCCGACGTCGTCGGTGTATGCAAAAACGGCGGCCGCGATGTATGCGGCAGCATCGGGGAACAAATAAAGCACGATATCCGCCCCGACAAATGTCAAAAGCAAAACTTGGATTCGCGAACGCGCGAGTATATATGTAGGTAAAGCTTCGCTTGAAATTTCACATAAATTTCAACGCCCCCGAATCTCTAGCTCAGTCTACTATAATACCATTGGAAATATCGTCTCGCCGACGTATTTATGCGATCAATAAGTGTCTCCAAATATTGTATCTGTATATATCTTCCTGTATATGCTTCCTACATAAGATCAAACAAAATGAAAGTTTATTTTCAGCAAACACGATTAATGAATAAAATAATAACATGATTGTCATGGACATTATATTCTCCAGGATAAGCGAAGTAAATATATCATGCGGACCTACTATCAGCAATTATTTTATCATTAGCACACAAAAAGAGATATCATTAAAGAATGTAGTTCTAAAAAAAAATCTAGGTAGATACAGATCTGAAAATAATTTTGTTGAACTATCAAAATAATTATGTAGGAAATTCAAGCATGGGCAAGGCTGTAAATGTAGTTTTAACATTTTAGCAACCAGCTTGAGCGTCCTATATAATTATTTGATAATCCGACAAAATTATTTTCAGATCTGTATCAATATAAATTTTTAAATACTTTAAAACCGTACTTTGCATACTAAAAAGTATATAGATATTGATATTTGTGGAATTTTATACTGGATGATTGTTGACAGTCCGTCGAATTTAAATATTTCAACACCATACTGTCTTGGCGAGATCGACGAACTAATATCGAGCGTCTCGAGTATGCACACGACTGCATCCCATCCATCAGACTGACATCGGTCCTCTTCAGATGTCGGGAAAAAAAAATGAGAAAGGAAGGATATACGAGCCGACATAGCAAGCACTGAACGTACCAATTAACGCCCGTAAAATCGTTCGATGTGGTGTGAAGATGTCTGGGATGCGATCCAAATTGCGTTATTATCGCGATCGGGCATTCGGAGTCAGAACGCGCTACGGATGATGATCGAGCTGAACGACAAGCGGAGATGGCGGATTAATAGAATGAACGCGTCATCCGCGTGGAAATAACGGGATCAGTGATCGCGAAGAGTCGACGCGACGATCTCAATATATCGGCGGTATCGGCAATTCCATTTTGTTAACTGCTATAAACTATTTGTACGGCAAAACGCTCATTATAGCTTATCGTTGTGAATATGCAAGTTTAATTATGCAACTCCAATGGCAAGCTAGTGGAACGTACGAAGGGTATAAAATCTGGAAAAAAAAACACACACACACATCCGCTAAACTTAAAATATTACCGGTGGCATACATCGTTGTTCTCGGAGAATTGTTTTTCACGGAAAGATATATCCGTTTCACGAAATTACCAATTCAAATTTCCGCAACGTCAAGCTGACGAGAACGTACGTTGTGTTATATTTTCTCCCTTTCCTCGGATACACATCTCATACGATGAGAATGAAGGATTAATTCCTAGCGTGGCTGGTATACGCGACACACTTCTTTTCTCGTTCGATTAGCCAACAAAAAAATTCAACAATGTCCCTATAAATAAAAAAAACACAGGGGAGAAAAAAAATGGTCTTATCCGCGATTGCGACAGCTACAAATGAGTGTATGTACGTGACTCTGCGTAAGACTGCTGGAACTTGGTGCGCCGTTTAATGCACGGTGCCCTCGCTAATCGCGACCGTGCACGTTACTTTAACGACGCACGCAACGTCGGAAGGAGTTACGTGAGCGATATCGCGAAGCGCGCGACGAGCCGTCGAACGCATTAATGAAATGGGTTTTACCGTCCGAAGACACGAAAACTCCATGGTGGATTCAGAAAGGGGGAGCATTTTCTCAGCTTTAATCAATCTCCAGCAGCAACTTGGGACCTAAGCTCTGATTGCCATAATGTTGATGAGTTGGTTAGTCAGGATTTTTCTCCTTCCGTTTACTTTCCGCTCGATTCAGTACATTGCAACTTTCAGAAAAACTTCGACTAAAATAAATTGTATCATATTTAATCTCCTTCGTCTGCAATCATATTTTTGTTTCTTCCGTTTGATTCTTTTTTGTCCAGTTCAAGTTTTTATTATTTAGGCTTTTAAGCAATGTGGAAAAATTCAGTTATTTTTCAATTTCTGTTCCATTACAATTTTTTCGATTATTTTAAGGAGGACCGAAATCTACCCTCTTTTGTTTCGGACAAATTTGAGAGTGAAATTTCACTTGTGCCAAAAACGATCCAGGTTGCAGATGAAGAATTAATTTATGCATTTTCAATGATTATTCATGTAATGAAAATTTAATCCATCTCTGACGATCTTAAACTAAAAGATATCCGGTTGGATATCATTGGTGGAACTACCGTTCAGAAAAACAAAGCAATTTTGCTGACCCGGATTGCATCTCAGTACATCACTAAAAAAAACCCTTTGATTTCCATGCATCGCTTTTTCACTTGGACGATTTACACAGTAAACTAAGAGAGAACAGAGTCACAGAAGGCTTGTGACATTCCTATTAAAAAAGCATTTACGGAACATTATCGTTTGTCATGCACATGAAGATTAATAGCTGTATGTATGGTTAATGGAAAGTTAAGGATCAAAAATAAATAGATATCATACATCTACAAAATAACAACGCTGCAGTTCAAGATTAGGTATATCAATAGAGTCTAATTTTATTTTCACACAAAAGTGTGCCATATTATATTGCTTGTGTTATTTTTTTAAAGATCTGTGTGTAACAAATAATTGTCATTATTTGTTACACAAAATAGATTCTCTTATAAAATTTAAACAATATTAGAATTATTAATTTTAGATTCAAATGTCGATAGAATCTTTTTGGCGTATTCTCTGTTTCTAAACAAACGTAAATAAGCCATAAAAATCATAGTGTAATAAACTGTTTCATTTTCTAACAGATAAGGATAAGAAATAATTACGCTAATCTACCAAATGACGCTAAACACTATGTGATCGGTATCGCCATATTCACTTAATCGCTACAATTGTTTAAGAGCGTAATGAGGCTGAAGCGAATATACAAACGTTACAGATCGATCGATATTAATACGATGCTCAACATCGTTATGCACAATGAATAATCCACCTAGCCATTCTAATTGCAAATGAGAGCGTATTCGTGTATGATCGCTGCAGCGATTTAGTGATTTAGTTGATTCAATGGTTTGTTAATTGTCTCTAAACACGTCATTGTATCGAACCAACAAGGCTCAGCATGAACACAGTCGAAAACTTGAGTTTTCTGAGTCTTATTTATCGATTAATAAGACGGCTTAGTTACGTCTTGAATTCTCAACTCCTTCTATTAATAATTTAGTTTAATAATTATTCCTTCATTAACAATTTCCTGAAATATTTGATTAATTATACTGCATTATTAAAAAAAAATATTAAAATTACAAGTTCAAAATTGATATAAAAATCAATATGATAAAATATAATATAAAATCCAATTTATTTTCGAAAAAATTTTATTCAATTACTAGTAAAAATTTGATATAATATTTGTTGCCTATAAAACTCTTAATATAAATGTAAATCGATATTACCTAAGAGAAAGTGATGTAATCATTGAATGTATCGACTGCGAGGAAAAACGCATATCATTTTACGGTTGCTATGACAAGTCATTGCGTCACTAATTGAGGCGAAATACGAAACATTATCGAATGAAATGAATGGTCGAAGAAAGGAAACGGATAGCGATCATAAGTCATGGAATATTTTAACTCCATCGAGATATGTAAAAATACATACCATGGACGAGAAATCAGACAGGAATGTTAAAAACGTCACGCAATTGTATTCATTTTCTCGCATTTAATTGCCGTCTGCGCGATATTTAAATAATTTTCCCAATCGTCGGATTGTCGTTAAATTCATTAAAATGCCATTCGTTGTCGAAGCTGGACGAGTTTTTCTATCATTATGGTTTCATTCTCTCCTTCGCTTTTGGAGGGCTTCATTAAATTATAATTTATTTGCACTGTAATCGAAAAATAACATTTTATATAATTCATTATAATTTTAACATTTTTAACCAATTCCCTCTGTAAAATTTTTATATAAAAATTTAACTCATATATATTACATTCCGTACAAAATCCCTCAAAATTTAAATATTTTAAAAAACTTTCAAGTAATTGAAAAATTATCGATTTTCGTAATACACTTGTTCGAGAACTTTCAAACATCTGACGATTTAATGCAAATTTGTTTTTAAAAGAAGCAGAAAAATAATAAACAGGACTCTTGTGTTGTGTGATTTGCGCTGTTCGCAGTTTCCAGTTTTAAAAATGGCCATACCGAATAAGTTCGCGAAATCGTGGTATTCATAATGCACTAAGTGTAAAGTTTGTATCGAAGCCACGAGTTGCCTTGCGAAGCGAGCGACTCTGTGAGAACGGTGCGCGGAAAGATAAACTTCGAAAGTTAAAAGTAACTCAGAGAAAGAAAGGGATGGGATGTAGAAAGCTTGAAAAGAGAAAAGGAATATCGTTCTTACCGAAGAAAAAGAGAGAAAAAGAGAGAGAAATTTATCATACTTCGAGAAGACTCACTTAAAACAAACAGAAATACGCAATAAAAATAAGAAAGATAGACAAAAGAAAATATAATTGTTTGCAGCAGTTTTAAGAAATATGTATAATTATGTTTAATAGTAAAAAAAAGCCACTTACAATCATGATCTATTTATATTCTACATTTTACTCCATGCTGTACTGACAGAAAACTGTTTGGTTTTTGTAATTATATATTACTATAATTATAATTATTACTGCTATAATAATAATAACAGTGTAACCATGTGTATAGTTCTAGCAACAAATGTATATAATTGGCAACCTAAAATGACTACAATTATAGTTATTATAACCATAAAATAGTTGAAATTACCATTAAAATGATTCAAGTGACTGTAAAATTATAATAACTGTAATTGTAGTCATTTTAGATTGCCAATTATATATATTTGCTACTAAAACATAGTTCTGTTATTATATAGTTACTGTTATTATTATTATAGCAGTAATAATCATAATTACAAATATCAAACATTTTTCTCTCAGTATGTATTTGTCATTAAGCAGCACATCGATTATGTTATCCCTGAGGAAAGCGCGATCACTAAAGTTCCTTCCATTATGCTTCACGCTCGCGATAGACTCGCTAATTACGATGTTCATTCAATTAGCTCCTTGAAATATGACAAGAGGACCACAATCCTGCTGGTGCCGATTAACGTAAGCTTGTCAAAAGTATGCAAAAGGCGGTCTAAGCGACCTATTTCTTCCTTTCTTTTGATCTCAACTTTCCCACGATTTGCTTCGCGTCTGTTCGGAGGATTTAATTACATTTCTATGGACCGGGGGCAAATGAGGGAGTAATGGGCCAAGAGTACGTCATCGTCGAGACTCTCTTCAGGGATCGAGGAGATCTCGACGACGTTGAGATCGCGAGACCGCGGCTCGACTTGTGCCCGCAGATGAGCACTGGGTATTCATAATTGGTTATGTAGCCTGCGGAACACCGTAAGGATAATAATCTAACTCTTCTTAACCCGCATAAGAAGGGCAAAAAAGAAAGAAAAAGAGAGAAAGAAATTCCAGTTCTTGAATTCGTGCTCTCGAACATAAGCTACTTTTATGTCACTATGATTATCTATTAATCTTTATTAATAATCTCGCTCTTCTTCAGCTGTAATAGAAATACATACGATCGGAAGCATCAATTCTTAACTAACTGCGAAACTAAAACTGCACGTAAATTTTAAAGCGTCCTGTTTGAAGTACGGAACGCAAGTAAACCTCCACCTTATTGCAATTGATAGAAAAAAAAGTTTTTCTTATCTATAATTTAAAACCTCATATTGATTGAACAATCTGTCTAAAACTTTCACTTCAGGAGCAAATGATTCATTGCTAAAAAAAAAATGATGTTATATTAACAACATTAATTTAATTCTTAAATATTCTTATTGATTCAATAACAGAATTAATGAAGCGAATAAAATTTTAATAACATAAGAACATGATGTATTTTCATTAATAACGTATATTGAATTTTAAAATTATTTTCAATTAAAAAATAATGCTATTAATATAAGTATTTTGACATAATTATTTTTTCTCAGTATATAATCGAGAGTTATGATGCCGATTTCTGTGAATTTATAAAGAAACTTATACAATTTTCCATTTTTTTTTTTTACAAAATAGAAGTACGTTGTATACGCTGTCACGTTGTAAACGAAAATATGCGGTCCACTGAATGGCATTAATATTTTTATATTTTTATTATTCTTGATATCCAAAGAATCATGTACGATGCGAATTAATTGAGTAATTATTGAGTAATCATTATTTATAAGTGGAATTATATTTAAAAGTTTGTAAGTAATTCCTAAAGTATTCTTGTTGATACAATTCACGAAAAATTAAAATTTTTTTATCAATAAACAAGGACTCCATTTTTTTTAGAAGATTAACGCATAATTTCGAGCTGTGTAGCACGAAGCCGATAGATGCAGGTCAAAAATGTATAAGGCGGATAACGTGCGCGATCGCGTATGCGAAAATACATCGCCTTCGGAATGCATAATACATTGGTCGAGCGAGGAAGGACAGCGTGGCGGCAATGGAAGGATAATATATAGCCATCGTAACGCCACTATAAATATATTATGAGATAAGTCTCCGAACGCGTTATCCCTTTAAAGTGAGGTCGCGAAAGCACCCCAGGACCTGCGGAATGGCCGATGATGACGATACTACCGGTGGATGATGATGGCTGGAACTTCAGCAAATATTTCTCGCCCTCTCGGTCGTAAATTCTCTTATGAGTTGAAGTTTACACGGTTATCCGTCCGTGTCTTGCGCGATATAGTGTTGACAGGGAGACATTGTGTGTTCTCCAAAATGATTACGAATTACAAAGGCATTTTGCGAATGTAGGACAACTCGGTACACACTTATTTTAATATGATAGATTTGCAGATCAACAGAGATTTATTAGGAAACGTGAAACATAATCAAACAATTGTTTTTCAATCTGATAAATTAATAAATTCGTTAAGACTTTTCGCTCGCACTTACTTTCATAAAGTATATTATTTAAACGCTGCGGACTGTTACTTTTGAACATTTCTGTAACATCTACATAATGTTTCTTTGTTTTTTATAAGGTATAAAAATTCAATGAAGCCAAATTAATGATACATTAACTACGAAACGCAACATGTTATGCAAATTATTATATTTATCATTTTGCCTTTATGTTTCACTTGACTATCAGAATTATCGTTATAACCGTGTGAACAAGCTTTATCGCTGAACTGTCTGCTACAGAATCATTCAGATGCAGCTATATAGTTCTTGCAACAGTTCTCCGAAAGCCGGCATCGGCTATGCACAATCAGCACGCACGTATAATGGATCTCGTCGAGAGCAGATATCTCATTGTACGCGATGTTCATATCTTGATTCAATGTTTATTGTAATACATCGCTGTTACTTCATTTAACTTGAACTTAAGTGATTTCAGTAACTCAATCCTTCTATTTTTGTAATATGAGATCATTATATACATAACAAAACGACAAAAGGTAATTTTATCGAAAAGGAAGAAACTTTATATCTTTAAAGATGTTTTATACATATTTTTAAAATGATAACAAAATTATGAAAAAATTACAGATTATTCTAAATCATATTTACAAACAACGGTTTGGTGACAGTTGCAAAGTTTTTATTAAAAGTTATTTTAATAAAATAGTAGATAGTATCTTTTTAATCTGTGCTCTAATAAAAATATATGGAAATGTATTATAAAATAAATGTCTCAATGAACAAAATATTTATTTGTTCTATATTTTTGAAACTAATCAGTGAACCGCAATGAAACTTTGCATAAATTATTTTGAATATTTAAAATATTTATAAAAGAAAAATGTAAATTTTATCATTTAAAAAATTTTAATTTTTAACAATAAATAATAATTTAACAATAATAATAAATAAAATAAATAAACAAAATACATAATCTTATTCACACAATTTTTACAAGTGTATAGTTTATTTAAAGTGTAAATATTAAATTTTACTCTTTTGTTTATCCGATAGCTAAATTACCACATAGTTTATCTTTAGCCGAAAATGGAAAAATCTACCCTAAAATATATAAACAACTTAACGAATCTTTCCTTGTGATAGAAGGATTCTTTTCTCGTGAAGAATTTTCTTCAAAATATCAACGACTGAAGTAAATTAACTTTCATCTTTTTTCCACGTTCATGTATTCGAAACCACGTAACCCGACACACGTCGCTCTCGGCAAAACGTTGGAACATGTATAGTACATATAGTGCGTGCATGTCGAGCGAAAAAATGGCGTCGTCGTGCGGAAGCAACGATTGGGCGAGTGGGCAGACCCGGTGCGTGGCATCTTAAGTACATTTAAAGCACCTTTGTCCCCGGTACCGCAATGATGGCTGCTGCGACCGGGACGTATGCGGCGCGCACCTGCGGGAACGGAAGCGCAAAGTCACGCACTCCCTCCGTCGACGGCAACGCGTTTGAGGAGAGGAAGGGCGAGGCCGCGGACGATTTATCGCCCGTGATGCCTCACGACGATAGACACGTACGCAGGCGGTGCCTGAGACAATGGGCAAAAAGCGCCGACGTTCCCTTCGCGGTCCGATATGCCCTAAGATCGGTATCGAGGAACAGCGTTCCGCGGATCGCCAGACAATCCTTCTAGTTATGATCGAATGGAGGGATCACGCGTGATCATTGTGCGCGAAGAAGAACAAATAGTCACGTTGATTGAGAGACCGGTCGGAAGACTTGTAGACTTGTTGCAGAAAGGAGAGAACACAAGGATCCTTCCTTTTTTTTTGTCTTTATTTGAGCGCGAACAGAGCGCGAAATTTGTCTTTGAATACAAGGTATCAAATGTTGTGCCGCCTTGCACGATGATCCAAAGCGCCGCGTTTACTGTGCGTTGTATTAAGCCGACGTCTAATTACGACTGCATTGTGCCAGAATACGCGAGAGAACAAAAGGTACAGGTGTACAATTAACTCATTCCCGCTTACGTTTAACTTCATATTTTTGCCCTTTGTTCAATGTCGAAGTTTCCCTCTTCTTCCGTACACTCTCAAATTTGATTTTAATTACTTTCCTCAATGAGACTAATATTGTCTCGCAATAATACGTGTGTACAGCGAAAACTGTATCTTCAATCGACATTTTGCCGAGCGTTCGGATCGCAAGCTTGTATCGGATATTTTCTATCTGTATGTTGTAACTGTCGGAGAAGAATCGTATTCTTCTTCTTTTTAGTATCCAATCTTCGTTTCTGAGATATATTTTTATCACAAATATTTATTTGCGAACAATTTGATATGTGCCGTCAGTATTGAACAGCTTGCAGAAATTCACTTAGAAACGTCAAGAACTTTTTCTCGTCGAATGCAAATAAATTTGTATTATCATTTACGATATTTACGGAAAGTAGACGAACACATATAATTTATCTAATCTAAACAATTTAAAGTAAGTCGACGATCGGATTTAATATTTGGGAGGATTATTATTTCAATTTGATTATGTTGTAAGTCTACAAAAATAATCGGTGCGTAGTCTCTAAGTGAGATAAATTTATTTAAAATAACATATAGATGTATTATATTCCAATCTAATCGTAATTGGCACTTCTTTTCCTTAATTAATATGTTCATTCAAGCTATTCTGTTCTAATCTTAATATACTGTTAAATTCATAATGTGTGTTAAATTATACTCAGTCTGACAATGAGTTATTTTTAATCATTTCTATAAATCGCCACTCCTATCAAATATATCGTTAATTTGACTAACAATGAGGTTAAATAATTTAACTCAAGAAAATGTATTCGATTTGATTCAAATTCCTTTAGTAAATTTATTATTTACTAAAGGCATGTAATATGAACATGCTTTAAAACTAACCATAGAAATGAATTGATTCACAGTTTAACACAGATTGAGGATTGAAACAGGACTGAATTACTATTCTTCTATTGATATTTAATAGTATAATTTTAATTTTTTTTTGTGTAAATTTGAAAATTAAATTCAAATTTTTAGTTCAGAGTATTTTTCTTAACTTTTCATAATGTTATCTTACAACTCTCATTTTCGATCTTATAAATGGGTTTAATTCCATTTACTTTAAGTGAAATCAACTTTGTCCGTAAATTCATGAAAACCTTTTCTTCGTAATGGTCCAGGTAATTCATACACGACCTAAAAGCAACTTGGCCTAATCTGAAAAGTCTTGTCGGAGTCTGGAAAGCAAGCGGCGCAATTACTATGGAAAAATAAACAGCGGAGAAGCCGACTCGGGGCGGTTTCATTATCGGGATTGTGAATGGTCCGGAGACGGGGCGCGTAACTTTCGATTCACATTCGGAAAATACAGCTAAGAGCGATTTTCTCTCGACGTCGCATCCCGCGATTCGCAATCTCGCCGATCGTTTTTCTTCCGGCAACGTCCCCCGCGAGGCAAATTAAATTAACGGCAGTCTTCAGGACGTCTTCGGGGGCGAATAATTGCGCGCTTAATTGTGGCGATTCGTTTCGAAGGACGACTGCTTCCTGCCCGTTCATCCTCGCCGGAGCCCATTCAATACGATCCTCATCATCGGTTTCCAACCGCGCAGTCGCGGAATCATTAAAGTTATCTGCGAAATTGTCGATTCCTCAATATTGTAAAATGTAGAGAACAAACAAACGTTTGATGATTTTCGGTGAATTTTATTTGTTGCCGCGGGCAACAGATCAAATCACAATGTAAAAATACTACACAAATAGCAAATGTGAATAGTGCAATATTACTCGTAACAACGAGTTGCAAGTTGAATTTTTATAAAATTTAATCAATAGGTCAGCTGGTGCATTAGATTTAAAATCAGATTTACTCTAGATCATATTTCTCTTTATCTTTAAAATATTGTATATGAGATATTTTTAAGTCGATATATCATTTTTTTCTAACTCGTCATAGAGGAATCGTTGCAATACCCAGTTATGTATCCCTAATCGGACCGATGATCTATTTACATCATCTCTACTGGCGAGAACTGCATCGCTGGTAAAGCTTGCGTACAAAGTGCGGGCTCGCGGCGATCGGCAGCGATTGGTGCTGCTGACGATTTCCTCGCTCACCACGAGCCTCGTTATCACGTGCTCCAGGGCGAGTTGCAAATCGGCAAATAACTGCGACGGTGGACCAAGATGAAGAAGCCGCGAAGAGAGCCGCGAAATCGACCGGGAGAAAATCGAGCGATGAGAGCGCGTTCCTGCAGCGAACGAATCGCGCGTAATGAGGGATAAACCGCAGACCGCTCTCGCCGCAAATGTGGATAGATGCAGGACCGGTTCAAGGATAGTTCAGAGTCCACGGTAAAACGAGACTCTCGAGAAACTTAATTCGTACGCGGGGATAAGAATTTCGTACGAAATTTCGTGGAAAAATTTAAATTAAGGTGGAATAGACAAAGATATAAAATAAAGTGCAACTTTGAGGTTTTAAGGTGAGAGAGAAAGACTCTTGAAAAAAAGAACCCTCAAACTTTCATATGTGATACTACACATGCAAAATGTTGGACCATTATAAACGCGATAAACGTTTAATTTTACGTAAGAAAATTCTAGGTGCAAAAACATAATAATAGTACCATTTATATGCAGAATTTATAACAATCAGATTCTAAAAGACGTTAATAACAAGAGAAAATTTTGCAAAAACATTGCTTATAGTAATAGAAAATTTATATTCCAATATAGCAAACTCTTAGAAGTTTAGATAAAATTTTAGAAAACATTTTCTTCGAACTCATTTTTTAGGACAGTTGAAATTCTCAAGAAAATTGCGATATTAGAAAGTAGCGATTCTTGCAGCTATAGTATATCTACAAAACAGATTTATCAAGACTGAAGGTGGTTCGTTATGTACAACTAGATTCACGCGACGTGGATCTATTTGAGATTCTCTAGGTGCTTCGAGGTGTTTCGCGATCGATGATCGAAATCGTTGCGGCAAGATGCATCCGATTACCAATGCTGAATGCGGTGGCATACGCGGAAGTATATACATATGTAATAACACATGTTACGACAAAGCGTTCACGCGAGATACGTTACTCCAATACAAAATTTGCATATTTGAAAATTCATAAAAGAGACGTAATAAATAGTACTTAATCGACCGCGAAAATTTATGAACACGGTGTTCATTATAGCATTAATAAATTGTCTGTCCACAAACAATGTAAAGATCCCTTAATACAACAACAGCAGATACCTCTTAGTAATAACACAATTTTATTATATTATTATTAGTAAGTAGCCACTATTGTTAAATATTAATAAATATTATCATGTAATGAAAAATTTATTCTAAATGTGTAAAACAAAATGTAATATAATAAATAATTAATGTAATATCCTCAAAGAGTAATTCAATATATCATATTATAAATAAATAATTAAACAGATTGCAAGCAATTAAAGAAAAACAGTGAATGAGAATTTTTATGAGAAGAAAGCGCAGCAAAAGTATACTTGGAACAAACATTGGTTTATTAATTAATTTGAATAAATTATTTGCATTGTAATTACATAATTTTCGATGTATATCGATGTAATATACTTTTACTAAATTCCCTAGAGTTTCTAAGTAATCTACCTTATGAAGCCTTAATTGAATTCAAGCGGCTTATGATCCCATATACCTACACCCAATGCTCCCATGTTCCAAACCGTTCAACAACACCTGACCGAACACTAGAATATATATGCATGAAAGGCGGTATCTTCAAAGAGATTATTTCCAAACAACGATCAAACTTCCAGCAAATTTCCGCCGGATAATTTAACACTGGATGATTGAAAAATATTGATGATCTGTGTTTCTAATTAAAAATATTTCGTATTACCTAGCAATAAGCACAGCAATATTTATAATACAAAGATTGAATTGCAAATATCATGAAGGAAATGCAAACACGTGCATACTTTGAATGTGATTAACCTTCGTACTATCGTGAAAAACTTTTTATTTCGACGTGTTTCATATGAAGGATGGGTATATCTATTTTACACACGTGAGAACTTTGATAATATGCGGAAATACTGACAGAAAGCTGCTCCTTTAAAAAGAAAATTTGTCGACACTAGACGTATCGACGGTGTAAAAAAGCTGAAAGGGAAATGACGGAAAGAATGGAAAAACGAACGCTAATTGCAATTTAACGCGCTCGTGAGTGAAGCGTGTAATTTGGTTATGACGAGTGCAAGGCTTTTCGTCAGCGAACGTTTTCGCAATCGCTCTTCTTCCATCCACCGTGTTTTACTGATACATATCGTATCGTGATAGATTTTTGCGTGAAATTCAGAAGAGCGATGCTGTCCGTTATTGTAACCAGAATCCGCTTTACGTCTGTCATATACTTTTTTATGTGTTCGGTCTTTCGTTAATAAAGTATTCATTGCAAAATCTCTAAAGTTTCACGTTCCTGTCACATGAAACTTCTATTTTGTTTTAGAGCTGGTGAGGAATTTATAAGAAAAGTTTCGCAACAGCTCGCTCGAACATCGCTCCTTTAAAGGCATGTCGTCGACTTTATGACAGACACCTTCGTCTTCTCCAGGTATAGTCGGTTATTTATACCATCATTCTCCTAGAAGAGAAAAGAGAGATGTCTTTCGTCGCTAACACAGAAAAAATTTAAATGATATTTATATTCTTCCTCCTTATATAATTCTTTCGCTCAGTTCTTTCTATTCTTTCTATAATCAATATTTTACGGAACAGTTAAAGACTTTATTGAGCTGCCTCGCAGATACACATATATATTCATAGAAATTATTAACATTTAAGATCTTTCTACGTTTAAAATGCGTCTTTCTTCAACTTATCTGTGCTACATCTATTATGCGTTGCAATTATGAATTCTGGGACGACGTGCCGTCGTCCCTTTTCTTCACTCTCTATCTATATATTATAAGAGACTAGAATTGTGCAATTATTTCAATTAATATCAGAATTCAACCAACTCAGCACTATTAACCATTTTGGGCAAACATATATAAAACTTTATAAAAAATGCTACATCTCATAATTAATCCTTCAAAATTAACGCTAAAATGAAGCTTTTAAAGGCATCAATGATATTTTAATTGTAAATTTAGGAAAATAAAAATTTAAATCTATAAAAAATAAGTAAAATACAATCCAATTTTTATAATAATAAAAACTCGTTGTTAAAGCCTTGACCGAATTTTTTCAGATTTTTATATAATGCGGAACAAGAAAAAATTTGCTCTGTTCCTCGAAGATCCCTATTAAGAAAAGAGTTAAAATTCATATTGCTGGCAGAAGGTTAACAACTTTTCAGTAAATTACATTTTCTAAATTCTGAGAAATAATGTTTTAATTATTAGGTGTTGGAATTAATTCGTAGCGTTTTTTAATGAAAGAATGTTATTTATTTCACATGAGCATTAAAAAATACATTAATGAAAGTACTTCCCATCACTTGTAAAACGCTACGAATTAATTCCAACACCTAATAGAATAATGAATGATGCTTCATTTCTTAACTTCACTTTCTTTTCATTTCTTAACTTCACTTTCATGTATTTTTTAAAACTGTGTCATGAGTTTTTAAAATTCGAACAGCTTTAATTCTAATTCTTTTTAATTGTGTCACTTTTGTGTAGGATAAACTTGGCTATCTTTAAAATACAAAAACTTTAATTTTTGTTATCTTTAATAATTATTACATTAGCATCTCTCCCTCTCTCTCTCTCTCTCTCTCTTCCGTCATGGGAAAGATATATCAATATAATACTATTAAAGATAATACCACGCGCGCGCGCAGGAAGATCTTTCTTACTCAAAGAGATGAGAGTCATTCGCTCGGTGACATTAACTTAATTGCAGCTACTACGATGGCGAACCAAGAAGCGCGTTACTTGCTACTTCGTCCACTAAATGCGAATTTGGTCAGCCAGCAAAACGCGACGGTCGAGCACGATGTATACTTCTCAATAGCAGCTGGCGACGACGACGAAGAGGACGTCGACACACACCGAGACTCGCGGTTCTACATGTTGTTAACAAACAGCACTCACGCCAGGTAATTGTATAAATCACTGCGAGCGTGACAAACGACCGCGCGCACGCGACACTCGCGTTCGGACGACACGCCGAAGCACGCTTATACGAGCGAAAAGATCGGTCTGCTATTGCCTTTTTTTGAGCTCATTTTTATTTCTAGGAGTTAAATATTCTAGACAATATTCTGCAAAGCACTTTTCTCACCGGACATCCGAGGAGTAATCTTACTGGATCTTATAATATTAGGATACATTGTAAATTCAAGTGTAATAAGGGCCTTTATATTTGTATGTGATTTAGTTTTATCAAACTAACACTATACTACACGTTTAAATGTGTAAATCTATTTTTTGTATACATTATAGTGTGCCATTTTTGCATGAAGCGCTTTCCACCGAGAGATAGGTGACTCAGTGTAACACAATAGCTGCATTCAGCAGAAGAAACAACTTTGTTACTGTTGTAAAATTTTTCAATGTGATTGGTTTACATTTCGATCCAATAAGGAACAAGATCAATCATAAATTTGACAACAGAGTTGTTTTCTCTGAAGGCAGCCAATGAATCATTACAAAAATCTTGTTTGCCACTGTTAAACAAAGATGAAATATCGCTGTAACACCATGTCTCTTACTGGAAAGCACCAATGGAATAAATCACACAAATGTATGAAAGCAATAATTATTGCACTTATCAGGAACGGAGACTTTTAATTTTTCCGAGTGTAGAGTCATCCAAATAATAGAGGGAGGGAGGGGGAGGGCTTTCAAAATAATACAAATATTTTATCTTTTATTGTATATACAAAATATACTTCAAAGTATACACAGTAGAGTCAAATTGTTTTTTGTAAAATCACTTAAAATTTTTAAAAATTTATCAAAAAAACTAACATTTTTTTTAAATATCCTAAATTGCATGTAGAGTTCAGGATATTTAAAAATTACAGAAGTTCTGGGCGTGGTAAGCTTCATATCTCTCAGAGAGAAAATTTTCGTTTATAACACGTACTTGAATTTGCAATGTAAAATTAGCGCAAACAAACTATTCTATTTTCAGTGCACTGTCTTGTTTTTCAAGATGATTTTTTGCGAGCAGTTCATGTGTCTTTTATCCTGTCTATACTGCTTGGTTTTATTCAAGTTGCAAAGTTTTAAATCGAATATGTCGAAGATACATAAGTATTAGTACCATCTAATACTATCGCTACGTCTTGAACGATGTATTCCAGATAAACTGGATTTTGCAACAGCGATATGACATGTCGATCAATCGCGCCATATTATCGGGAAAATTCGATCGATAGCCAGATATTCTTCCTTTTTGGAAAGAAAACGAGAGAAAAAGAAACCTGTCGATTCTCTCTCGTGCGCCGGTATGCCACGGAAAATCAATTTCCGGTCGGCGAAAACGTCTCAGCGCGCGGCGGACTTAACTTGGCTCTTGCAAAAAAAATGTTACGTATCGGTTGATCGGTGCCGCCTGAATTGTACATGCTGATTCTCGAAACTTTTTATTATACATTATTTTGACGTTCGCATTGGACATGATACGTAAGCTTAATCATTTTTACGTGCTCGCATGAATTTCAAACTGACACATATGATTTTTATATTAGGACAATTTTAAAATGCTAGATGAACGAAGTGATAAAATGTATAGACAAGGTAATGAAACGACCTACATGCAGTAAATATACGCGATTATATGTGACAATACGAAAATTCGTCACATAAATGCGACACAATCGGTTTTATCGAATATTTGTCGAGCGAGCGCACTGAAATTTTAGGCAACACTCGAGACTTGGGCAATAATGTTAAATGCAGAGTAAAACCGGTCAAACGCGCGATTCACGTTAAATATAAAACGCGAATATAAATCTTTTTTTCATTTCACTGGAATTTTCATGACGGGCAAATAAAGCTTGAAGTTTGGTAAATGTATTTAACATGTAACAGGAATACAGATCTTTACGCACGATGTGTTTTGTATCCGCGTAATTGTACGATTCTCAATCCATTGTATGTTATCGTCACATCAGACAAATAAAACTCAAAATCAGACAATCATGTTTATCGTTAAATATATGTAACCTAAATACGGATTTTTACGCACAGCGCGTTATATGCCCACATAATGTTGATTGTTGGCTTCATCATGTTGGCATGTTATCTTCACATTAGACATACACCCCAGGCGATCAATTTAACATTAATTGTGCTATATGAATGCAAGAGCTTAAGTTTCATATGATCCGATAATGAAAGGACAAACGTAAAAAATATTCCGACGATTGTCAGTACTCGGTAACCCATACGTTCCTACACGTCTCTACAACGCATTTCATTTACAACATGACTTTGCGTGAATATTTCAATTTTATAGTGGCTTTAAAAGCGCCTCTGTATAATAAAGCATCGTTCTTTATAATGGCTTTTTGAAATACTTTCTCGTTGTCACATATTTACAATTTGTTGACAAGCTTAATCTGTTTATTCGCTATGCGAAAATATCTTTTATAAGTATCACAAAAGAATGATACTTGATTAATTTGATATATTGTACAATTGTTTATCGTATTTACTTCTTTTTCTATTTACTATCGAAGAACACATAAGGCAACAATATATTGTTTTAACTTTCACTTGTTTTAATTTTTTTATGTTCTAATATTTGAAAAATGCAGATTAGTTAATATTAATTAAGTTACATTTAATTGTTTTCGGAAAGCGAAAGAAAGAAATTTTAAATAGACATAAAAAGCGCAAGTACAAAAAAATTGAAAAAAATTCTTTGAGATATAAAATTTGATTAGCCCAAAAAATGACAATAAATTACAATTAAATTGTAGTAACTGTAATCATTTTTATGATAAAAAAGCTATAATTTATAGACAGTTTGATTGATTGTATATATTATTATTACTAATATTATAGCAGTAATAACTACAATTATGGTAACTAAAGCAATTATGATTAAAATACTAAAAACTTTTCACTCAGTGTAGATGTAAAAGAAATATACTTATCAAATTTCAATCACCACTTTAATTATAGCTTCATTTCGATTTCATTAGCATATCTGAGTATCTCAACAGTCTTATAATGGGATTATTTTAACTCCTGGAAGCTATCATAAGATATATCGTTTCTGTATCAAATGGGAAAATACTAAGTAGCTTTCCTTACGCTGTCAAATTAATTGAAGTCAGTCCACCCTCTGCTTTCAAAACTGCTAACGATGTCGTATAATGTAGTCCTGAGACAGCGATGCATGATAAATAAGGTATATGCTAAGACGCCCGACACGGAATACAATGAAAATTCATGAATGCACCTTTTTTACGGTATTACCTTGCCGCCGGAAGAAGCGTTCGTAATTGCAAAATTTCTTGCGTGCCGACCATCGATGCGTCTTCCTGCGAATCTGCGAGAGCAATTTACCGCGCTAAAGAGTCACCCGATGAAAAATTCATGCAAAGCTAGGAGGATCTACTTAACAACAAGTGGGAGTCAAAGAAAGCTTTCCCGCGATCTCATCGTGGCTTTCTTTTTATTTCTCTTCGTCACTCTCGCACTCTTCGGCTTCTTCGTACATGACTAAGAGTTTTACTTCAAATGTTTAAATGAAACTTTAAAACAGACTGAATAAGACGAAGTGTTATTTAGTGCAATATGTTAATTTTAACGATTCTACATAATCGTCTTTTAGCAATAAAAACTCGAAATATTTAATCTTTTTTGTTAATCTTCTCATCAGTACTTACACTGAGAAAAAAAAATTGTTCATTTGACTAAATTAATTTAGTCAAACAAACGATTTAATCAAATAAACAATTTTTTTTCTCTCTAACGATCGCTCTTTTTAAAAAATTGAAAAAAATACAAAATCTTTTAAAACAAATGAATTTTGCTGCACAAACTTTTGAGTTTTTTTATAGAAAATACATGGAAAGAATGGTTCTGCTGAAGCACCTAAAAATTTAGCTAGATTCAGATCTGAAAATAATTATGTTGAACCATCAAAATAATTATGTAGGACGCTCAAGCTGGATGCTAGAATATCAAAATTTTTTGCAGCATCGCTCATCCTGTTTGCTTTCCAATATAATTATTTTGATGGTCCAATAAAATGATTTTCTGATCTGTATCTAGCTACATAAGCATACATTTTTGATACTTCAGCAAAATCATTTTTCCGTGATGGTTATCGTAAAAGCTTCGTTGAAGTTGCCATTGAAGAGAAGTAGAAGCGATTAAATTGTGTAAAAATGAATACGTTCCGTGCAAACTACCATTCTTATTCGTACTATCCTATTTTGAGAGGAGGCGCAATAAAGTCACTAGTTGCCAGCATCGGCTATCAAGCATCGCGAGTTGCGGGCGTTCCCCATAATTTTGACGCTCGTCCCTTCGGCGATTGGGATAATATTGGAATATTCTTCCAATCGCAGGAACGAACGATTTACATTCGAAATCAGGCTGAGTATCGTAGACGGAGTGTCGATCGCGAAGAACTATCCTCCCTTGGGCGACGATTGCGCCTGTTACCACGAAAATTGCGAGCTACCGCTTGCGATATCTCGCGTTCATAGCGAATTCCGGGATAAAAAAAAAGAAAAGAGGAAACTAGAGAGAGTGCGCGTCGAGGCTATAACCCGCAGCGGCAATTTCGTTCGACCGACAGCCTCCGCGCGTCACAAAATCGTATTACAAAGAGGCAGCTTCGTGACGACCGAAAATAACGAGGTGGACGAGTTTGACCGAGTGACTGCCGCGTGCGATTGAAAACGTTCCCTCTTTCCCGGGATTTTGTTAATACAATTTTTTCAGGGATCTCTTCGACCTGTTCGCTGCCTGTGTTCCAATCGTATTTCATTTGCGACAACAAATATAGGTATATATAGATCCCACCCAATATTTGCCCAATTGTAATTATTTAGTTAGTCAGTTTTATTTGCTTTTTAGTAAATATAAAAAGCAACAAAATATTTTTTACCTGTATTTCAAATCTATAAAAATTTTGAGACTTCACATAAATACTACGTATATATATTCACTATGTATATGATGATAATATTCACTATATATATTATAATAAATTATAATAACTATGATTGTATGAAAATACAGGTAAAGAGGTTGCAGAGAAAAGTTAAAATATCCCATATTTATACACATGAAAATTGAAACTCTGTGTCTCTCGCGAGATAGAATATTTAAAAACGCTCTCCTGAAAATGAATATGTAAGCAAAGTCGAATTATATACGCAGCGCAAATTTGCTCGGATTTAAAACTAAAAGAAAGAGAGAATCTCTTTTTATAATGAGAGGTAATATTAACTAAATTTATAATTACATTATCTTGTAATTGTATTTCAATGTTAAGTGCCATGTTATGTTTAAACTCACTTATTTCTAACCAAAAAAATATATCTGTACATTAACATAAACATTAATCTATTACATTATGAAATAAAAATAATTATTAAACATTAAAATAGTAAATATTTCAGTTTTAAGTTAAAATTTTCGAACAATATGATTACATACAACTACAGCCAATGATTAAAAAATGCTTTCTAATTAAACAGTAATAAGTTGCTAATTAAATCTGAACATTTATTTTTAAGAGAAACTTTTAATATCTCGATAACAATTTATCTTAAGTAGTTGATTTAGAAAAGAGCTCAGCTGCCTACGGATTAAAATCCGACATTTAAAACCTGTGTGCAATCACGATTAGTCGATAATCCGGCTATAACAATAAAGTTTCGTGCTTCGTTGCGGTAACTGCTCTTTTTTACCAAACCCGAGAAAATATTTGCATACGACTATATCAATAACCTTACTGCGATATCATCCGACACTGTGCGAGTCAAATTCATTAGCTAGATAAGAAAAGTAAAGTAAAATAAGTAAGCATAGAGAAAGAGTATAATCGCTCTCGTGGAAAAATACGCGAAAGTGTATCAAAATCGATATGAAAACTTAATATCACTTACGTGATACGTTTCGTGTGTCAACGCCATGAATGTCGGTACAACGAGAAGTTGGCCATGCTCCGTCCGTTGGAAAATTCCATGCGCCGCTTCGATTTCCCCTCAATTCACTCACTTCACTTAACACTAAACACTAAATGATGTAGACGATGCATGTTTTCTATTTGATAATTGCTTGAATTTTAGTAAATTACTAAAAACTATGCTATATTCTGTGTTGTGCAATTTCAGAAAACAAGTAATCCAATAAAGCCGGATCTACGCAGAAAGCCGTATCTACGCGAGTCGCAAAATTAAACGCAGCGTGTCGTAATTCAGGTCGTATAGACTACAGGATACAACATGAAGGACATATTGAAGTGAGATGAACTTAAATTTCCGCATTCTGCAGTCGGAAATTGTACTATCTTGCATTCCGCGTGTAGATCCGACTTGAGAAAACATGCATCGTACGCGCAAGTTTAAGGTACGCGTCGAATAGAAAGTGTGAACTGTCTCATCTCGATACACTCGCGAATAATCAGGTAATTATAGCCGATTAATTGCGTGAGCGATAATTACGGAGAAAAATTACGTTATTACGATTACGGAAATTTACGCCGCGGAGCAACGAATTCAGTACTAACCGTCTCGCGAATGATAGCGCGGCTAACCTTGGTAGGTGCGCAGCACGACACGCTGTGACGTCACGCCGTGACGTGTTGTTTACGCAAAATGGACGAGCGTTGTGCATTATACGTTGTACGCCAAGGGCCAAGCGTCATGTAAACAATCAATTCAAAATAGGTATCGTCGTATCAGTTACGAACAGGTACGAAGGTATGTCGTTCTTTATTACGTCTATCGATCTATTCGCGTTGCTTACACTTTTTGCATTCAGTATTTTTGCTTTCTCTCTTTCTTCAACGTCCAAATACCTATTTATCTCACTTTAAGTGTAAAAATTTTGAAGATTTCAAGCAACGCGAATAGATCCATTATCTCCATTTCACTTCGAGCTCGTTACCGTCATGTCGTATAAGATAATATTAGAATTTAGAATAATAAAATTAAAATATCGGATTCTATAATTCGAAAGAGAGAACAACAGTGCTCATCTAATAAGTGATGTTAAATTATAATTCAGATATAGCAAAGATAAGATGGCGCACAAAATATTATACCATTTGGTTTAAATATAATACATTAATTTTTTTAATAAAATTGATATGGAATTGATTGCTAAATAAACTAAAGATATCGTTCATAGTTTTTGGAAATCAGAATTGACGCTTTAAGAAAAAAGGAATTTATGATTTAAAATCACGTTAGAAATAATGTATTAATTAAAAAAAAATTTATATATATCTTTATATAAAGAATATATAGAATACTATTAACCTTTATTTAAGTATAAATCATTAAACGGAATAGTGAAAATTGAGACATAATAATATCCTTACGCGAATAATTACTCGTTACGTTTAAAAGAATCGCGCGAGTAATATAAGATTGAACAAGCGCCAGAGATGGCACAAAGCAAAACGCGAAATATACGACGATACCCGTTTATCAAAATTATATAAAATAATAGAATAAACTGAATATTTTTACGCGATAGTTGGGTATCCAAAAACGCTGCGGCGCGACGCGACGTCCAGCGAGGGGGAGCGCAAACTGAAAACTGAAAGGGGGAGCGCGAGCTGTAAGCAGCGAGAGGGGGAGCCTCGGTTGACTACGTCATCACTTTGGCATTCGCTTCGCGACTGCACCTCCCAATAGACACTTACGTTTGTCGTTATTTTTGCTTATTATTGCAATATAATTTTATAAGCTCAATATTATTACTTTCTTCATCTCTCTTTATTATATAATATATAACATTTATTTTATAAGCGATTACTATTCTTACTGTTGTTATTCTTTACGAGAATAACTATTGTAAGAAATATAATTATGTAATTTTTTTTATATTATTCTTTTAATCTAATATATAAATAAAATTAAATTTTTTACTTAAACAATTTTCACGACAAGCTCATTTTATAATTCGATATATTACTTTTCTTCGTTCTCTTTTTTCAAATCAAGTGGAGTGAAGGAAATGTCTCTTATTCTTTTGAAGATAACTCTTTAATTTGTTGCCGCTAAGGTACCTTTATTTTTCCAAAAAGATTCCTCTTCAAACAACAAGCCCTTCGACTGCGGCAAAGTGCCTGGCAACCCCGAAGAGCCTCGCTAATTCATTTTCGTCGCTCGGTATCTCCGGGCCAATCCCAGCAAAATCGCGTTACACGAGTGGCAGAAAGGAATTGTCGACGACGAAATCGTCGGCCAAGCTTATCCATTTAGCTCGATCAAAGCGAGTTAATTGATCGCGTTTTGGTCGCAAGTCTGAGTTAATGCGATCCTCTGAAGATTCGAAATCCCGCAGCAACGCTTCGTTTCCGCGCTCCTGTCACTTTTTGCGAATGAATTATTTTCAGAAATCTAGCTGAAAGAAAATTCGAAGATATTTAAATATAATTTATATAAACGAACATTACTTTGCCATCATGTCTCGTGAAATTTCTTATGAAATTTTTTGTTAAATACTACTAATTAATTTTTTAAAACAAACTAACAAACATGTACGTAAATTAAAATTTTAATTAATATTATACGTTAATATAAAAAGACACGTTAAGGTCTCAGTTACAAAATGTTTAAAATATATTTCAACATTTTTTTAATTGAAAATTTGAAAGAAATATTTTTATATAGATGGATAATTGCAAACGAATTCTCTTCATTTTGACTGTTAGATATTATACATTGAAAGCGCTATAGTACTTGTATGAAACTGCATGTAACTCCTTAGAATTTCATCTCAATATATCACGACATGCCAGTCTCGACAGTCGTTTCTCTTTTGTATAGTCCAATCTAATTAGCTGCAATATCAGCGAACCGCACGATTGATACTCTTCACTCACTGTCTCAGAAATTGCCGTCTTAAAAGGCTGTGTTGCAGTCTCAATGAAGTTTCGATAAAGTCATTTCGTGTGACTCACTACGAACTTTCTACACAACTGACACTTCCTTATAAGATTCCTATCCTATATCAAAATATGATAATTATATAATTATATAACTATATAACTGATATCCTATATCAAAATATCTATCTGTTACAATATATCACCAAGATCTACCTATCTTTCCTTATCACATGACAAACAGATGCTACGCATCTTATTTAATAATAAAAAATATATAAAAGTGTACTTCTGTTATGCGGGGAATATTTTACATAAAATATCCGATATTTTAAAATAACGAGAAATAAAAACGCATACATATGTAAGTTTTCTATTGTAAAGAACAACTAAAAAGTTTCTTATAAAAAATTATCACTTCCATATATTATCAAACTAACCCAACTCTCATACAAGCACCTTTAAATTACGTTCTTGATGTCTCTAGAAGAAGAAATCCAAGAGAATGATATCAAGAGATAGGACTCGACAAAACTCACCGCCCGATTTAAAACATAAACTTGAGCGAATAACACTAAACAAAAAAAAACGTCGTTACCCTGATTTTTAAAATAATATTAAAACCTCGGAGGTTCGTTACATAGTATCCAGTAGCAGTGTCATTTACAATTTAAATAAAAATCTTTTCATAAATTCCTAAATTATGATTGCGTTTTTACAAGCTAGAAGATTAACAAGGAAACGTGCTACACAAAAGTGATATCAAAACACTAATGTTATCAACGAAAGGTCATGTTTGAAATAGATATTAAAATAATGTTGAAAATAGGTATTAGGTCAACATTTTAGGATTCTATAGATTCTGTACTCAACTTGGGCCGGAACATGTTTGATCATTTAACTTAGATACAAAATATCTCGAGAACAATGTATTTTCTGAAAAGAATGTCTCAAATCAAAGTTGAAGAGAACCCTCAGCTAAGCCTAAAATCTAAATAGCTCACCTAATGGTCCTCTTCAAACTTTTATTTTGGATCCCAAGATTTGAAGAATCCCATCTAGAATATATAATGTAAACGTTAGTCTTTTATATCACTTTTGCAATGTAACTCGTTTCCTTGTAAGGTCTGTTGTTATCAAAGTAAGTTTTAATCTTTCCTCGATGTCTTCAAAGGCTTCCTACCTGATGTATGTGGCTTCCGAAAGGCGCAGGCCTCGCGAAGGCATGCAAAATCCACTACCTACGAATAGCTTGCCAAAATGTTTTACACGAACAGTTTAACGCTCCACCGCCGACGCACTTTAGAAAATGGTTTCCGCGGCACAAACTACACGTATCCCCGGGACGTGGACAGTGATGAATGGCGATTCGCTTTGTAGTGCACGATGCGCGTTGCTCTCACGAAAATGGTTCATGGCTCATGGTTACCAGAGATCAGTCGCCGCGATGCACGAACCTTTCCGTGATCGAACATTAAGACGTCGCTACCGTGGCATGTCCTGTTATTAGTTGCGCTAAATCAAAAATGCAGACAGCAGGAAACCTCAGGATAACAAAATAATAAAAAAACAGCTGACATGATGCTCCGACTAAATAAAAAAAAAATACATAGCATAAATGAAAAATATGAGGGGTATTGCATCTTGTACATGCAAGTGTTTGTTCGATATCTTATCAAATTAACAATACCGACCGTGACAACAGCGAGACGAATAAATTAAAGTAAGAAGGGATTCATTAAGGGGTTTAAACCTTTCCTAAAATTTATAATTAAGTTACAATTGACAAAATCAGGAACAAAAAAAGAGAGACATTCTGAGCTCCAAGATATCCCAAAATAGCAATTCAGTAATACGAAATTACTATTTATGAAACGGAAGTAATAAACTCTTTTCCTCTCCGAAAAAAATCCTGGAGGGCGTTACACATAAAATAACGGTATTTAAAAAACGGCGATAACAATATTGTTAGATATGCATGTACCGAGATTTTTGTTACTACATGCGAGAACGGTATCTCCCGTCTGTTTTCGTTCTACCCTATGTTTCTTAACAAAACACACGGTGATGGGCGACCAGTACCGTCGTTCAAACACGAGCGGACCTAAACGACCTCACGCGAGACTAGCCGGGCCCTCTTCGGCGTCGCGTCGCGTCGGCCATGAAATATGTGTTTCACCCGACCTCACGTGAGGCCCCAGGAATCACCTCGTGCGAGCGCGTGCGTGTGTACACGAAAGGGACCGGCACTCGGTGACAAATCGTTGTCATATCCGCCAAGTAAAATCAATATTTGCCGCCGACTGATGGTATGTACATAGGGACGGGCGATCCCATCGAGCTTAATTCCCGCGGCTTACGACGAGTTCATACGCGAGTTCCCACGGGTGTTCCCCATAGCTCGGCGCAAAGAGACTCGCGAGTGCGAATGGAACCGCGAGATAAAAGGTAGAGAGTAGCACGCGCTAGCTAGCTACGCGCCTCCATGCGTGAACGAGAAATTACAGGAATGAACGTAAATCTCTAGCCGGGAGAGACCTTTATAAACTCTATCAAGCTTTTGATGTTTAATGCATTTCAAGAGGATTAAATATACACACAAAAAAAGAGATATAAAATGATGTTCTTAGTCTATGATGAAGCCATATTGTTAATTCCAAGAAAGGGAACTCTTCGTTATTCATGAAGGATAGTTTTTTTTTTTAAATCGAAAAACGTTCTTGCCGAGAGAATATCTTTCTTCTTATCTTCGATCATGTTCTACGCAGTTCGATGTGCTTATAGTCACCAAGATTCTTTTCGAACAATGCTTTAATTAAAGCGCACATTACAATGTGTCATAATAGTGTAAAGGAAATTAGAATTAATAGTTGTGTGAAATCTTCAACCTGTAATTTCTTTACGTTCGTTACATTTAAAAATCAAAATTTAGAGATTGATACAATATAATTTTTAATAAAACAAGAAAGAATTTAAAAGATTCTTTCCTCTTTTAAAGAGAGAACAGCTTCGATTTAAAGAATATAAATGCACTAAGTGTATAATTTAAGTGCATAAATTTTATTATAATAATTTCAAAATTATATAAAATTTGCACAAAAGATTGAGAAGTTGGTAATTTTTTTCTTATTAGAGCATTTTTTTTTATCGTGATGTCAAAGTTAACATTTTCATGTAATTTCACTTAAATGTAAAAAAAAAGTGCACAAATCATATCGAAGGGGAAAACCAATTGCGAGATCAAGACAGAGGAACAAACCTCGATCTCGAAAACTCTGAGAACGACAGGAAATTCGTAAACCACGTGGGACGCCAATATCGCGAATATGCGCGACAATGTCGCAAAGGAGCGGATGAAAGAAACGAGGAAATAAGTTTTTCCAGGGAAAAACCACCGCTATCCCTGATCTCCCGGACGAATCGAAAAGTCGCCCGTTGATCCGCTTGCGAACTCACTTTTACGATGTGACACCTGCGACAAAATCGTCAATAGATTGTCACCGCCAGAATAAAATATATGCTTCAAAAGCATCAAATAACTAATTAAAATAACAGACTCTGAAATTGAAATAAATGACATTTAAACGTTCTCATGCACGCGTACCTATTTACATAATTTAATAGAATAAAAATGACGTCACTTAGGTATAAGAGGACAATTTTTGTATAATCATCATATATAAAAGCAATGATTTCACATCTGAAAATGATAATTCACAGATTAATGATTTTTGTAATGGGTTTAATAAAAGGAAGATTGACATTTTTATCTTTTATATATAAAAAGATAATAATTTTAAAGAAAAAGTAAATTAAAAAATTCCGTTTAAAACTTCTTTTCCTCTTTTAATAAAAAAATTATTAACTCCCCCTTTTCTTTGCAAGACTATTTTAGACTTTTTCCCTTTGTAACATCTTATTTGTTAGAATCAAAATTTATGTCAAACAAATAAAGTATCTTTAATGATATTTTTCTACTCTTTATCTTTAAAAAATAAACTGGAGAAAAATTGAGCTGTCTTACTTGAGAAAATTTTAAGTATTTTTCCCTACCATTCAACTTCCTTTTTTTTTTCTTAAATTAAGTATCAAGTTTAGGGTAAAAGTCAACTAATTTTTTAACTCTATCCTTATTTTAAACTTTATTCCAGTCTTAAGAAGAAAAAGAGCTGAAGGATGTTTTGTATTTAATTACACAGCCAGTTATAGTTTAACAAATAAAGCTTCTGTTAAAAACTTCAAACACTCTAGAAAAGCTAAAGAAATTTAAAAACTGATGTCTAAATTTTATTATGTTTATGTTAAATTTAAATTCAATGTCTTAACTTTTAGTAATAAAACATCTCCGTGATCAGATCAGGCTAAAAAATTTTCTAAAGACAAATAAATCGACTTCAAATTCGAATCGAAAAATCTTGTGCTATCCTGTACGTTTGCCAACACGTCGAATTACAACTTAGAAGAAGCACCTGCTTCCTGCATCATGGGTTTCCGGTAACCATAACGATGGCACCTCGTTCTTAGCAAACGCCATGACGGTTAGCGCCTTTTCTAACGAGATGCATCGTTACGTAGCTGTCGCAGGAATACGAGTGAAATCCTCGGATTGGCAGGGACGAATCTTCGCAAGAACGACGAAAAATCGCAAGAGTCAATGGATGGATCTTGTATGGTTACCTGAAAATCTGCAGATAACTACCTATATGTCAGAAAATTGCGAAAGTTTTTCGAAGATACGCTATGATCTCGTGAATACGAAATTGTAACAATATCATTTGAAAGTCGAATATTTGTATAAATAATCATACAATTCAATGAAATGCCATACAAGTACAATTTCACAAAACATATAAACGGAAAAAATTCATTTTTCTCTTCGCATGAGGCAAGAATATATAAGGCATTATCGTATATTTTTTTCTATGATGTCTCTGACATCATAGCCCAATATGATGAGCTTCCAGAGCTTTAACATCGATTTATCACAGCATTCAGAAAGACGCGCATACAAAATTGCAAGCGTACTGTTTTCCCTGAGTTTTATCCCAGGGGTGAGTCTCTTCGTCTAATGAGGTACCTCATCAGATGAAAGACGTAAGCGGAAGAATTTACGAGGCGCGCAAAGTCCAGAATACAGGACAAGGAGAGTCGAAGGAAGGACGAACATGAAAAAGGATGGAAAACAGAGCGCAAGAAGTGAGAACGAGAGGCAAAATCACTTCCTCGTGATTCGGGGGATGGAAGGGCGAAGGGAGGGTGATGGAAAGTGAGGGGTGAATTCGGTTTGCATAATGCCTCTGCCCGTTCAAGTGCGAGACGTAAGCTGTTTTACCATTTCCCCCATCGACAATAATCCCGGTAAAATATTATTTTAAAGGCGCAAGCGCGCGAGGGAGCTCAGGCTTGTGCAAGTCGACGATGTAAGTCGTTGCAGTGGTGGATAGAGGAGTGTGCACTTCGAAACGCGCCGTCGTTTCTCAACGAATTATGCATCAGTCAGTGCGGAAATTTTAATCGATGCTTTTTTTTCTCTTTCTTTTGTCTTCCTCGTACATCACGATGCTAAAATTATGACGAGAAATTCACTACAGTCGACTTCCACATTTAACAATCGACACCCAGTTTCTTCGACCTATTGTTTTAAACGTTTACAAATATCCTTACTCTTATCGATATTTAACGAAAATAATAAATAAATAACAGTCATGGACTTTATATTCGCAAATAAATAGAGAAAAAATCTCGACAGAAAATATCAAATGATAGCAAGACATTAAAATTAGTTAACTTAAACTAAAATTACTATAAATATTATTCATTGCATATTGTTATTACGAGTTAGTAGAAATGATTTTTTTTTATTTTTTACTTAACACAAATAATATTTTTATTTTTAATTTAAAAGAAATGAAAAACGAAATGATATCACGGACGTCATAATAACAAGATCAATTGTGAACTGAATCGATCGATATCATCTCCAACGCAACACATTTCGTACGTGCGTATTTCCAGAATCGTGGCATAAGTACTCGCACGCGTGTGTGTGTACACGCGTGCATTTCGCAAACACTGGCCAATGCACGAGGATTGGGGAGCAGGTGCGCTAACATCACTCGCGTTAATCTTCGGTCCATAATTCCAGGATCACCGAAGTACCGGACGAGATATCGCGATCGATCGAACCATGATCGTGAGAGCTACGATTAAAAACAATCGACCTACCCATAGATAACGGCAATCGATAGATACAAAGAGATAGAGGATAGAGAACAGTTTTTAGACTAGATTTGTTACACTTAATGAAAAAGTGAATCTATAGAATTTTATATATCAAAAATAATGAAAAATAAGTTTTGAAAAAATTAAAATGTTATAAAATTAGCAATTTTAAATACCTATATAATTAATTATTAATATATAATATATACATGTAACAATAATAGAGAGAGAAAAAAAGAACTATTCGCAATTATCAGAGAATGGCATGAGAAAAGACGATCACTGCACAAAAGTAAAGTTAGATAGGAACGCGAAGCAAAGAATAAAATGACTAACCGTGAAACGTAGAAAACGAGAAAATATTTAACCAGATTTTAGAAATTGAAGCCTGTGACGCAAGAACTCGTTTAAAAGGACGTTACCAGTAATAGAATGGACATTGGAACACCAAATTAATGACAAATGAATGTTCTTATACAAAATCGATTAGTCTACAGAACGCGCAGGAATATGCGGTATGGAAGTAATTTAATCAGTAAACTGTGTTACTGCAACACGATTTTGGAGCAGTAATTGACGTTAATATGATTTAATCGGTCCGTGGCTGACATTTTGCGATATTAAAAAAATCTCGCTAATTTGAGAAAAATGTTACATCGTATTTTTTTCTAATCTGTATAAAAGTAAATCAGAAAGAAATATGATGAGAGATTTTCTGCTATCGTTGAAAACAATATTTTTATTGAAGATTTGCAAACAGAAAATTAAAATATAACATGAATGAGAGAAAAAGAATACATTATAAAAGAAAATCTTGCATTTCTGCGAGTAAATTATTGCATCCTTCTTAGAATTACATGAGGAATACGTAAAAGAGACTAAATATTTCGCCAGAAAATACTTTTCGTTTAAAAGAGACTAAATATTTCGCCAGAAAATACTTTTCTTTGCACTTTTCATATAACTCAGTTTCTTTATGTTAAAAAATTACTGGGAATTCCAAAATTATTATTGCATACACAACTAATTGAGAATCATATGCAGCTTCTTCTCATTCCGAGATATCATGAATAAACAATTATCTCATCATCAAAGTGTGACCCTTGATGGTACATAGTGTGAAAATGACGATAATTTTTAAATGAACTAATTAATTCTAGTGGAACCTCTTCAAAAGTTTCTTCGTTTTGACAGTCAATGGCAAGCTCTAAGAAAGCGTTTAAACTGGGTCGCATTTACGAACATGAAGCGACAAACTTCTAACTTCTTGTAAATTTTATGAAAAGCAAAGTTCGGTCTTAAGCACATCGTAAATAATTGCAATTGTCGGGCAATCATTGCACTGCTGAATACATCCTTAAATATGTTTTAAATAAGTTATCCTTAATATTAACTAAAAAATTATTGAACGTGTAATTATGATTTAAAAATTGAAATGAAATAATTAAACCTGATAAACTACAAGTCTTTAGTTAAAAATTATATTTTAAAAATACAGTAGCGAAGCTTATTTTTCACAAGTTATTTAAAATACATTCTACAATATTTTAATAAAAATTTAGAATCCACGATTCGTACACGGGAAAAAAAGATATAGTTCACATAACTATATAAAATAAAAATAAAATAAAAATATTTAGTTTTCAACAATATAGAAACATTATTATTTACTTTGATGTGTCAACTACATCAATGTAGTTAGGCGCGATCTGGTTGTGACAATCAAAATCTCTTGATTGGAAGATCATTTACTATGGATAAGTTATATATCCGTATAGTTGCGTCAATCGTGACATTATAATGCATGATGTATAATAATAAAAATTAAATTATTAATAAGCATTTCTTGTTACATCATGCTATAAATTAAGTTGCAATTTGAAAAAGCAAAAGCAACTCACCACGCTTACAATTAAAAATGTGTATATGTGAAATGCATTGTTGTAATATAACCGTCATTGCTGCAATATAATCTAACGTAACTATTGTTCTATTCAAGCAACCACATAAATAATTGTTTCATATTTTACTGTTTAATCTGGTTGGCATCACCAGATTTCTGTGTAAACCAACCATACTGTTTTTACCGTGTAATTTCTAACATATTCAGTAAGAGAGAGCAAACGTAAGTTCCATTGAAAAATCCCGTGCGCGCGGATTTGTAATTTGTAATTTACAACGACGATCGTGTATTTCATATTACGCATAGAAAAAAATACAATCTATCGCATAGAATTTTCGCTTTAAATTTATATACTGTTCCGAAGTAAAGTATATAAAAATCAGAGCTGGCTATTTTCCCCAGAGGGCAATTTCCCATACTACACATGGTCAAATATTTTTACATGATCGCGTATCTGTGAGATTACGGTCGTACGATATTACCTCGGAAGGATGGAAAATACACTACATCGACTGCAGTGTAGCGGGAAGCACTCAGTCATTTCCTCGTAAATGCGATAGTATAAAAGTCGATCTTTTCGGAACGATTCTTCTCATAGTGTATTCGTCTAAGATGTACTAAAAATATATACGAGCGCCGTACCTTTAATTAAAAATCCACGACTATTATAATAGCATTCAGAATGTACGGTACGTAATAAATGTGATTTCGATCGAAAGATACATCCCTTTTGTTCGCTAGTCCTTTGTATGAATATGAAAGGAAAGAAAGTATCAGCAACCTCAAAAGGGGTTAAAACGCCGTAGCGAAAAGGTTGAATAAGCAGAAAAATGCTTTATAATGATGCGTGTTTTAGAATGTTTAGCAGAATGGGATAGCGCGTCTCACTAATCGCAGTGAGGCGAGAAGCTACGTCCGTTGCTTTTGGAGTACGATCGAGTCCGATCGACAATCTGTTAAAAAGCGATTTCTCACAGCGAGAGTAAGGAGAGTCCTTGAAATATAAACCCTCTTACGGGATAGTGGATAGTAGCAAAACTCTCAAAGAAAGCGACGACTCACGGATGCGCGTGAACGGAAGCTATAAGAGAGAAAAAGGGAAATAGCGAGAGAAAAAGAGAGTAACACAGAAGAGAGCCACTGTCAGAGAAATTCTCTGTCAAAGAACCTGGACGCCCGATTAGATGATGAGATCGAGCAAGCACAAGGAAAGGAAACGCCATCGCCGTCGGCGAAAGAATGTTAAAGCGACTTGGAGCGATGCGATGGCGAACTCCTTCCTCCTACGCTATTAAACTGCACTTATCTACACTATTCATTCTGTTAACTTGAAAGGTTATTGCTACTACTGGATATTTAGTATGCGTGAATTGCGTGATAACTCTTCAGACATAAGAAAGGGAGAAAGCAAAGTATTCACGAAATAAGAGAGAGAGAGAGATAATAATGATGATGAATTGTCATTTATTTAGCGTTTCGAGACAAATTTCTCTTAAGTGCTGAGTGAATATAATTACAAAAATTTAATTATAGTTAAATGCTGCTCGGAATGAATTCAATAAGCAGGTGAGCGAAGTGAGTAAAAGAGAGAGAAAAGGACAGAAAGAGGAAGTGTCATAAACTGACTAATATAATTATTATATGTACATATAAGTGCATGTGTAGTAAATGTAGTACGTTATATTATAAAACTTACATTATAAATAAAATAAAATAAAACTTTGACAAAATAAATAGACACTCTATTCACATTACAAAAACTTCAAGTCAGTACAATTTATAATATTTAAAAAAAAAAATTTGTTAAACTATATTTTCCTATACTTGGAATTTAATAGCTTTGACTTTTAAAATTCTACATAATATAAATTTGTTCTTTTAATTTGTATCGTTTGAAAAGAACGCTTATCACTTTATATGAATAAGATGAATAAAATTATTTAATCAACGATCATGTAATCATTTTTAAGATACATAAGATTTTGTGTATCAGAAGTACGTACATTAAGAGTCGTTTGTTAATTGATACAATATAGGGAGTCAATCGACGATGCACATTCTGCAATTCAACGTGATTATTGGCAATTCGGAAGGCGGCTTACGATGCTCAAAGGAGCATGTCGAAGACGTTTGAGCAAGGAAGTCAGCAGCGTAAACCGAGAAGACGGCAAGACGGACCTCTTCCGTCAAAGAAGACGCGGTGAAGAGGGTAGGATCAGAGGATCAGAGGAAAGGCTGCATCGTGCATACAAATAACCGGTCGGAGAACTTCGCGCTTGGCGGAAGTGCATTAAACGAAGGTTAGCTATCTGGCGTAATAGGTGAACCTGCTCGACGAGGCGTTTATTGTGCCCAGCACGTCTCGGCTGGCTCCTTCTCTCTTTCTGTCCTTCTGACAGCCTGAAGCTCACCCTTTCAACACCGAAGTGAACATGAACCGTTTAGCCGCCATGACGACCCTGCATTCTTGCTACCGTTTTATGTGTCGTCTCTGTGACATCGTCAAGTAAAAGCAACATATTGATTTGTTAGCAGTGAAGCTTTTAAACTACAACTCACTACATCAGGTATGCACAATGAAGATGTCTCATCATCACGAAAAAAAGTTGCAATTACGAAGAGCGGATTTCACAAAAATTATAATCAGGAAAAAAATTATTATATGAATTATTTTTTCTAACACGATCGATTGTCGAAAAGGATACGAGTCTGTCTAAAGAATTACGACAATACGAATATAAAAAGTTTACAACGCGCTTTCTTGTAAATTTTATCTCCTTCAAATACAACAGACTTGAGAATGCTGTTAAGATCTTTTTTTTCCACACATGGTGCAATTTGTCCACACAATTACACGAACACCAACGCACACGGCGCGAATAATTTATTAATGACTTGATTTAAAATTTAAACGCGACTTAAATTTGCATGAGTTAAAGCCGACGCATGCGAATTTCGCCGACATTGTTCGAAATTCTTTTAATTACTCTCGTCTGATATGTTTGTATCTCGTCGTGCATTATATGCAAATCTTTCTCGCGATTTAAAAAAGGAAGTATTTATTGTGACCGTATCTTAGACTACAAGTCTCAACTCTTAAATAATCTAGAGAGAGAGAGAGAGAGAGAGAAATTCAATTCAGCATCGCACGTCCTTTTTATAAATTCTAAGATAAATCTCTTTATAAATAATCTTTGAATTAATATACAATATTTCAAAAAATATATTAAAATGAAAAAAAATATTATTAAATATACATTAAAACGAAATAAAATTAAATAAATTTTTATTTTACTTTTCTTCTCGTTTCTTTCCTTTCTGAAATAAATTCTATTGAAGAAAAGCCAGAAGCTTAAATTTTATACAACTTAATTCCCCAAAATATCTTACTTCCTGAGAAAGATTTTCAATGGCGTTTAACTGAAAGATTAGTAACGATATTATTACAGAAAAATAAATTCTACATTTGTCAAAGGATTCGTGAGTAAAAGGAAGTACGTGGGACTTGGAACATCACAGTACACACCAGTATTGTAGTAACGTTAACGGATTGAACGAGGAGAACAGGTTCCTCGAGGACTATTCACGTACCGCCTGAATGGGAGCGCGGATCGTTTTAAGGAGGATTTAATAGAAATATTTATATTTTCCCATCCGCCGCGGGAGACGATAGCCGTATAGAGAGCGACGGAGGGCGTCAGCCCTTCGCGTGGACGCATTATTATTTATTCATGCGGTTTGACGAGGGAACAATCCTCGGTATTTACCCGGACCTTTTCACGCTCGCAGTCGCTCGAAATTGTCTCGCTTTTGTCCGCCGCACATTCGATGTGCGCGTGTATATACGTGTATTTACTTCGGCGCAGCTTCGTTTCCACGGCGTTTTCGTCGGAAAATTCGCCAGAGCGTACATCCAGACATCTGGCGAGGGCGCCCTTAGGCGTCGTCCAAGTTCTTTGCACGAAGGGCGCGTCGCACGACGGGTCTCGTGCATCGAGTTTGCACGAAATCGAATCGCACCCTCGAACGACGCTTGGAGAATTGAGGACATTGTTACTGCGATTCTCGGGAGATTGCTAACAATATTGTTGTTACAAGCTCTTAGTCCGGACATGAGCAAACACAACACGCTACATGATGTTACTAAAAAATGATTTTACTAAAATATCTAAAATTTTAGATAGATACAGATTTGAAAAATAATTTGATTGGACCATCAAAATATTTATTAATATCTAGGAAACTCAAGTACGATGAGCAGTGCTGTAAATAATTTTGACGTTCTAGCAATTAGTTCGAACGTTTCGTTTATTTTTAAATCTGTATATATTTAAATTTTTAGATGTTTAAATACCATCAGCATACTTCTTTCCGTAGAACAAAATGCAATGCTCTCTCAAACAAAATTATTATTATATCGTTTTCCTTATATTATTGCTTATTATCTTTATCATGTTTATGAGCTTTTTTTATCAGCTTTTTTTAATCGCAAAGTCTATTTCTTAAAATTACAAAATTCTCGCTCGTGTCTCATCTCACGTCAATTAAAAGTACATTCTCCGCTTCGACACTTGTTACAATAGATATTCTTTGTCAAACTGCGAATTTTCCTAGTAAAGGAATTCGCACTACTGCCGGAACATCTTCGTGTCCGGCGGACGATACAAAGCAGCCCCGAGAAAAAGTTTCATTCCCCGGGCACTTGAAGTTTTTGTTAGTGAAATAAAGCGCTTCCTTCCTCGCCTTGCTAACGCCGTTCGTAGCGCCAGTTTTCGCTTCTAGCTCACGGCCTTTGCCACCCCTTTCATCGGCACCCGTTCCTCTTTCAGAGTAGTTCTCCACTTGCACGAATCTCGTTCCGATCGTGACCGGCGCATCAACTTTCGAGTCGACTGTCGACTACACGAAAAGACTCTCGCGAAGTCTATTCGCCGACATCTTCGAAGTTGTTATAAATTCTATTAATGCCCCGAGCAATGAAAAATAATACACAGGTCAGCGATTTCAAAGCGAATATAATACAAATAAAAGTTTGAAGGAGGAAAAAAAGAATAAGAAAGTTTTAAATGAATTGAAGTTTTTCATAATCGAGATAATATTTGTTGAGAAGTTTGTTAGCTTATTCTAGAAGGTGAGAAAAGTACATCTTCTCTTGAAAGTATTTTTTTACTTTACATTAATCTATTCGTGATCAAAGAGCCAACGGTCGAGCGCTCTTTTATCAGGATAGCTGGTCGTATATCGTGTTAAGCAAGCGGTTGCCCCCGAAGAGTCATAGATAATCCAGCGAAACAACAGGACAGGGACGAGGACGACAAAGTACACGACGACCCGCATCTGCATCAAGCGCTAAGAACTCAAGGAGGACTCGAGGTAGGACTCGGCTCAGCTCGATGGAAGATACGCGGCGAGCGACGTTCTGTTCCCGTTCAGAACTACCGCTCGGCTCTGCGGTTTCGGGATCGCGGCGTATCCAGCGATCTCGAAACGCCTCGCATGCGGGCGAATGTATCATTACTCATTCCCAGACGACACCTTCTGCTCGCTCGCTTGCTCGTCGGGTTATAAATCTGCGCGAATACGCGACGGCGCGCTCCGCCTGCATCCTTTCTCGTCCCTATGCAGCCGTATGCATAGCGAGAGGAATGCAAATGTCGCGTGAGGGGGTATCGATATTCGTATATCCTGAAACGATGTTTCCTTCAAATCTTGGTATTTACATTAAATATATGGGAAAGAGGATTCGAATGTCTAAAATTTTCAAGCGCTTCTCGCGAAGCGCTTTCTACAAATTCGATGAAAGACTAAAATAAATAAACTTAGTATGATAAGAGTACATTTTACTTAATAATAAGAAGAAAAACATTTTAAGATTCGTATATCCGTCAAGACGTAATTTTAAATTTTTAATACTTTACAGTCCGCGTTACATTACAATTATTACATTATTGAATTACCTAAAACAAACTACGGCTATGGATACACGAACTGAGTCACATATTTTTTACTGTAAACATGTACCGATATAAAAACACTTTCAAATTGAAGTACTTTGTTTTTAGTTTGTATCTATAACAAGTACTTTGTTTTTGGTTTTTATCTATAGGTTTTAGTTTTATCTACATACAATAATAATCGTATCTATTTCTCAATAAGCCTGAGAAAAATGATTTTGCTATGAACGCAAAAGCACTGTAAAATTTAATTAATTGTCAAATTTGTTTGATGTTTGTAGAAAACAAATTTGCATATTTGGCAAATATTTTGCGTTTGTTGCAAATAATTTTTCTAGTGGGTACAAAAAAGAATAAACATTTATTACATCTGCAAATAATTTACGATCCCTATATTTGTAAATGGCATTACTTGTAATTTGACATAGGATTTGCGTTCAAAGCAAATTTTTTTCGTGTGATGTTCTTATGCGACGACAGATTGGAACGTCAAAATTCATGACAGATCGCAAAAAATTGCACTCTGAATTTCTTGCAGTGAAATCTCTAGTAAATTCACTCCAAGAGAGTAAAAATACAACCCTTGAAAAAAATGAGGATATTTCACTTCTTGAAAAAGAGTGATAGTTTTCATTCCTTTTGGAGTGAATTTTCACTTCAAAGGAATGAAATCTCTTTTCTTTATTTTTATTTTTATTTTAATTATTTTTTTTTTAGTGAGATTTCAAGTGAAAATTCTGTAAAAGGAGTGAAAATAATAATTTATGCCTTCATGTCAATAAAAATATACATGAATTAATCACTTATATTAGTGACAGCCCGTAATATAGACTTTAATTGAATCAACAGCATTTTTTTCTCAGTGAAGAAATTTAGAATGTAGAGCATTAGGTTTTTAGACTAAATTTGAAAATTTAGTTGCGTCTTTTTCTTAGTATCTTTATTTGTAATCTATTAGTTTATCCAATATTCATAAATCTGATTTTTATTACTCGATATTCCTTGGCAATTTATTGGCGATACGTTGGTTTAACGACGTTGGAGAGAGATATATTGAGCCAATATTATGCCAATAAATTGCGTTACTAGAGTATTCTTATTAAGATATGATCGCATCTCCATTAATCAAAAGATACATTGATGAGAGAAGTAACATTTTCTGGGAACATATACTATTATACATATATTCTTTCACGTCTGAGAGTACATATTCCAGAGTTAATAAATGATTCCTGCCTATCTCGCGTTATCTTCGCCCGGAGCATCGTTCTCTTCAGTGCGGCGCTTCGAGTTCTTCGAGTGCGGACCTTTCATTCAAATACCGGACACGAATTATTAATTATCACCGGGCAGTCCGATGAGAGGTCGATGCTCTCTCTCATTCTCTATTCCTGTTATGGAAAAACTCGTTCTCACTGAACTAACGGGAGAGAATGAACGAGTCGCGAGAAATAATTGCGAAAAAATGTGTGCAGTCGCTCCAAAGAAATAGATTCCGCGCATAGAAATGTGGCTTTCGTTCTGGGAAAACGCTGAAGGCTATACATTCTAAACGGAAAAAGTGCGCGATCGCGAAATGATTCGATTAAAAAGTCCACGCTGTGCCGATTACTGCGTGCGAAACTCAATGTCGTTAGTTCGTTTTCGATGCGATATGAACATGGTTATCACCTCTCTGATTTTCGGTCGGAGACTCCGGCTTTATTCCAGCTTTTGTGGCACACGGAAAAATTTTCGGCTAATCGCTCAAAATTTCAATGATCTTTTTTTTCAGTGTGCGCGTCAATTTCCAGTCTTTTAAAAGCAACTCCGACAGAAGAGTCAGCTCTAATGATCTTTTTTTTTATTTAGAGAACGCATTACAAAAAATAATTTCAATTTCGACAATTTCGGTATTATTGTAATTGTCGGCGAAGAGCCATCGATTTCTTGCAAAATACTCAAAGGTGGCACCGTAGATATGAGTTATCTGCTACAAAGTACAATTCCCTTTGCAGAGATTTGAAGAGCATTGTTGTACATGAGAATCTCTTTGACAATTAGAACGGATAATTTCTAATAATAAGAAGAGATAAATTTGAGACAGAATATCAGAATAATATTTTAGAGAAATTAATTTATTTCTCTAAAATATTAATATAAGTACGCAATGATTATTTAGAGATTATCAAAAATATTTAAATCGTTCGTATATATTTTGTAATATATTGTCAGTACAAATATATCATTATGGATGAACAATTTCGAATTTTTAAAATAAAATTTTTAATTTATCGTCTATATCAACTTATTTAATTTATTTCCGAATATTCAAACAATAATTTAAGACGGAATTATATGTGTGCTAAATACTTGTATTCATTCAATTTCTTCTTGTCCTCAGTAACTTACTTCTCACTTCTCAAAAATCTGTAAAATCAGGTATCCTTGTTTATACATACTTTCAAATATCATAGTGTCACTTCTCTCATGTCAACTATATATGTTTTGTAATTATTTTAATTAACTAAATATCACCTACGTCTATGTCTATGTCTGGTTGTTGCAGCCTTAATGCATCCGCGCAGCTGAAACGGATACGGTATTCTTATCGATAATCTTAATAAAATTCATGAACACGGTCCGCCGGCGACGAAAACTTTTTCCGATGGTAGACTCGTGATAAAAACCGAATTACCGGTCGCGCGACGCGAGCGCGAACGCTTAAAACACGGGCGAAATTGCCGACGAGAAAATGAAAAGAAATACAGAGCTGCATAATGCAATGCAAGCCGGAACCTCCGCGGCCGGTTGTACAATAGGCAAATTGTTATTTCGAATTAGCTTGGCGTTAATGAGTCTCCGGCAGCCAATTAATGGCGTCCCCATCGCGCCCGCACATCTTTCTGTAATGTACGATAATTAGAGATCGAAAGAAACGCAGTTCTCCCGCCCGCTATTCATTCGGGGGGCTTAATTTAATGGCTTTAATTGATTGCTAAGCATGAAGAACTCATTCAAGACTAATGGTAGACAACGTAATTTTTACCGACTGAAACTTCTTATAATTTCATAACAGCGTTAACAACAATTGAAGAGCGACTGTGTTAAGATAATTATCAATCTGCAGCAATGTTCAACGAAAATTCAATGGAATTGAATGAGAATTCAATGTCCTTAATAGTCACCAGCTACTAAATAATACTTGTATGGCACAAAGAGATTGCGTTTACACCAATATGCTCCTGAAAATTTTAATAAATTATAATAATTAACAGTATAAATACTGCAGTAGAAATACATCAGAAATACATCAAATATGTATCGTGAGATTAATTAAATTAAATTTTTTTAAATTGCGCGCTAAAAGAATGCATTTTTTCTGATTACTTAACATTTTTTTCAAAATGACGGAACTAATTAAGAAGTGCATCTGCCGACGTTCCCAACTCAAAACAAGATGCGAACGTTCTCACATTAGACATCCATGCGATATGCGACTTCCGCCCACTGTTGTCTCGCTTCGAAAAGAGCGACTTGTACTTCAAGGCGATCGCGATTCGGGGAAAAAAAGCGTAGAATTTATTCTTTTAACGCCTGGCGTACGGAAGGTTGCACTCGTTGTAATCTCTTGTTAAAATTCCACCTGGAGATGATGAGACATTTTTGTATACCTACATATCTTCCTCTATGTTATTTTTTAATAAGAAGGATATTTTCTCTAAGAATTTTTTATTTTAATTTTGAATTAATTTTTCCACGTTTTTTTTTATCGCAGAATTAAATTTTACATAAGTTTGTTTTCTGTCCACAAACTGCCAACTGAAGGTTTCTATTTGCAATTATTTGATCAAACTGCTAACAATCTCATCGCATATCCACTGTTACACGCGACATCCAATTTTCACTTCGCATTAATATTGAACGCGGTCGTAGTATTAGAGTTAAGATAAAATCTAGAGTTAGACGAGGATTTCAGCGCTAAATGTAGCGCTAAATGGGGACGAGAATACGGACCAATATCCACGGGTCAACGAGCTGGGTTTGCGATTTTACAGGTCACGAAAAAGCGGGCGAAAAAGACGTGGAGTGGAAAGAAAAAAACCAGCGAAGAGGAAGGAAGAATGGCGCAAGGAAGAAATAAGGTCACCATTTACGACCTGGCTACTTGTGAATGGACCCCTGGAGTTTTTCTTTTTCACATTTGCGACGTGTTATAAAAATTCGTTAACATTTTTAATTTCGAATCGCATTAGTCGTCGTCGTTCCAGAGCGTATATACTGAATTCGTTTGCAAGTCCTAAATGGAGGAGATGCGCTAAGTTTTTACGCGTCGCGGAAACTTTCGTTGGATACTAACGTAAATTCGTTGCGCTCGCGGAAGCACTTAAGAACCGTATAATTTCGGAATTTTACAGGCATTAGCGACTCCTGTCGAGTTTCTAACGGAGGCGAAACGATTTGCCGTTGACCTACGCTCAAAGTAGTCTCCACGGTAATATGCTCGAAGCGCAATTTCTCATCGATTACATAAATTTCATTAACCGCTTGCTGAGCGTGTAATTTTTTATTTCAGATACCTTTACTTAGCTACTTTTTGTACGCCATTTAGATGCCTAACTGTTTGTGTAATCAGTAAAGATTTTTCTATCTCAGCTCCATTTGCTCTCTTTTGCAATTTTTGTTTTTAAAAAATGTTTTACATAAATATAATAAAAGTAAAATTAATAATTTTCTCATTAATATTATAAAAATTAATTATTATCATATATCATGTTTCATATATTTAACAAAAATTAATGTAAGATCTTAACATATCTAGTTCAGCTTCGGTTAAATAGTTAAAAAGTAATTACACGGAAAAAACAATTTTTCTGAAGAATCTATTATAAAATTTAGCTAGATACAGATCTAGAAATAATTTTGTTAGACCATCAAAATAATTATATAGGACGCCCAAGCTGGATGCTAGAACGTCAAATCTTTTTGTAGCATCATCATGTTTGAGTTTCCTATATAATTATTTTGATGGATCAAAATTGTTTTCAGTTTTTTGTACCTATTTAAACTTCTAGATACTTGAGCAAAATCGTTCTTTCCGGCAATTGAGACAATTGTCACAATCCTCGATTTAACGATATCTGTAACCAAGAAGGATGCGCGCAATTCGTAAAGCACTACATGGAACACGAATATTGACTTCAGGGAGTTCTATCTCGAGCGGCGGTCATTTATATCTGCTCACCGACATGGCTCTGCTTGCCTTCCGATTTTATACGTGTTATTACAATGTGGTCGAAGAGATCACGTCGTAGCAGATGTCGTAGATCAGAGGAGGTTTATATAGACCAGACGGACTTGCTGGATCGCATCGCATCACTTCTCGCTCGTCTTCGGCAACTGGATTACGTCAACTGAGAACCCTCGGACGTAATATGTCTGAAGGTTTCTTACGGCGGTGATGTCGAATCGCGTTATTCAATGGCAGCTGAGATCCTGGTAGAAGCGAGTCATAGAATAGCGGCGGAGGCCATTCGTGACGGTGGAGGGCTCACATTACATAAGTATAAGCCAGCAGTCACCGGCACAATACCGAGGCTGTCCAGAAGACGCCGCTCCTCTGTAAACACATATCTCAGCTTTGATGCTCACACACATACACAAGGTGTCTCCAAATCTCTGCCTATATTCTTTATACAGAATGATTCCTTAATTTCTCGAACAGGATATTTATTTAGCGAAGCTTTTATTATTTTTTAACATTTAACTTAGCTTGATTAATAAATGGCACATTTAAGTAATTTCTATTTAAAATTGGCGAAAAGTTTATCCATGATCAATCTTCTGAAGTTTATCTTGCGATGAATTCACGACACTTCAATTTTTTGATTTAACAAAAGATCTATTTTCTCTCCTCCCTCTCTTGTGTATTAGATAAAAAAATAACGATTTTTGACATGAATGCGAATATGGAATCACCCTGTATACACAGCGAGCGAAGAGAGAAAAATAGAGAGCGAGGGAGACCCCGATGCGTTCGCACAATGCAACGTTGATATTGAGCACACGCGACTCGTATGCGAAGCTGCGAAATGCACACCGGAAAGCAGGACCGACAGCCAGCGAGCCGACAGCCTTTGATCCCGACAACCTCGATATACCTGAGAAGTATGACGACTGTCGATGGATGCATAATTTCTGCTCTCGGGGAGGATCGATATCACCCCATATTAGGCAGTATTGTTGCATGACACTGTGTATATCTTTTGAAAAGACTTTTTTTTTCTCTTAGATACTTTATGTCCAAGTTAGACAGATGTACGTAAGTACACTTTTTAAAAAAATAAAGAGATGGTCCAAAAAATGATGAGCAGAAATCCTATAATTCTATGAGATATCTCGGCGTATCTGGAATATATTTTAAGATTACTGCCTCACACATTCGAATATATATATATATATATATATATATATACATATATCTGCATATTTCAGGATACGCTATTAACGACATTAAAATAATCAACTAAATCTCCTAAGATTAGTACAATTCCACAATTTCTCTGTGATTACTGCAAAGGTACTTCGATATTCTAGGATTACTATCAAAATATTCAGCCGCACTCCACAAGTAACGTTATTACAGAGAACTGATATTATTATCCTAAATATATCATGGAAACTATCATTGCGGTATATAAATTCAATGTGAAAACGCAGGATGGAAGCAAAGAGGACGACGAGGTTGAAATGGATACCTACGCGCGATATTTCACTCGTGCATATAATCCCGTATCGTGAACGGGGGCTTAGCTCCGACACCGCGAATACTGTGGCTTTAATCCTCACCTTTCTCCGTCGCATCCCCTGAGATGCGAGACCAAATGCAGGAACACCGTGGAGAAAAAGATTTCGGTCGGACTTACACTGGTCCATGTACATATGTTTGTGTGTTCCTCGACTGATGGAAGAGAATCGAGACAGAAAGAGCGAGGGCGAGGGCGAGGGCGAGAGAGAGAGAGAGAGAGAGATGACCATATAGAGGCAGAGAAATTCCGGATAGGCCCCGCGGGGATTATACCGGTATAATAGTCGATCCCGTAGGTAACCTCGCGTCGATGGCTCCACTTTTTGTGCGTCAGGAAGAGAAAGAGAGGATCGCAACGTGCCGGGACGAGCAGGAAGCGCGGTGGAAACCGACAACCGCTCTCGATTTATCCGCTCGGAGAATCTCTCGTTCGTCGCGTCAGTTTTGCGGATACGCGCCGGGATTATCACGCAGAATGTCATGGTGATCGCGCTGGGTTTTGTACCTTGTGCCTTCGTAAAGGGCACGTGGGATTCCCAGGATTGACGATATTAAATCCACGAGACCGCGCCTTCCACCGGTTGGATTTTTATTCAAGTATTGAGCTCTCGGGTATATGAGAAGAGGCGAAGAAAGAGGGATAAGGAATTTCAGGGACAAGACATACTGTAATTTTTCTATAGCATATTCGCTAAACTTTATGTAAGAAACGCGAATCTAAAAAGTTATAACATTTTGTGTTGAAAGCGTGATAAATCTAGTTTCCTTTCAAGTCAAAGAAAAATGTGTGAGACATCAAGTGATTCAAATTATACCTATTTATTATTAATCATTTTGTCTTATATAAAATCATATACCAATTCAATTTTAAATTAAAAAATATGTTTGTTTTAATTCTAGTTAGAAAATGATTTTTATTTAAAATAATACAAATTTTAAAAGTAGGTTTTGATGATACACATAGATATAAAATATCTAGGTTATTGCACGTTCAAACATTTCGTGAAATTACTTTCTTTTTAAATAAATACGACTTGAATTACTTGAATTTCTATCCCATCTTATGTTTCTATTTTCTTTCCTATAACTTGTTTTCAATCATAAACGAGAAAAAAGATCGTCTTGAGAGTGGTAAAGCGCTTCGCTCAGTTAATTTACTTCCCACGCGTGACGAGCCCGATGTCAAGTGCCATCAGTGGCCTGGCACGATGTGCACTTTGCGCCCCGAGTGGCACATCGTAGGATGCAATTTTAATTAACACCGTCGTCGCAAGTGCCCCGTCGAGGAGCACCTTGCGAACAGACACGTCGATCCATCGATCAAACGAACTCGCAAGATCGTTCGCAAGACAAGAATTTCCACGACCGTAGCAACACGGAGAGAAATACCATCATTCACAAGATAATTCTATCATTATCAAATAACGAGTCGTTACAAGGCGTTCAAGTTTGGAAATAAATAATAAAATAAACTAACAATGATAAGAGAAAATAGAGTAGATAATAAAACTTTTGCAGTTAATCGATATAAATTGCTCCATATATCAATAATTATCTCTCGATCTCAAACACAGGTGAATCCTACAATCGGATCTCTTTCTTTCGGTCTCTACACATTACAGGATATAAGAGTACCATCGACCTCTTGAGAAGAAAGGCTAACGGAGCGGAGACGGGGATCGGAGAGAAAAACGAAGGGGAAAAAGGAGGGCAGAGAGGAGAATGACGGCGGTGCCGAGAGAGGCGAGTCATTAAAACAATTAGAGGAGAAGAGCGCAGTTTTCTTCGTTCGCCGAGGAACGATGGCCTCCGCCTCGACCGTGACGATGCAACGGAGGCCGCTTTCTCGAAGCATAGCGCACACAAGCACAGAGCACCGGCACCGGTGCACACGTTTTAACACATAGCACGAGCTCTTACCTAACGTCTACCTACGTATTAACGGAGCGTTAACGCCGGGGCGTCGTCGCGACGACGTAAAGTATAACGCGGAATTCACGTAATTGGAGCAGCCATTACGCGCGAGTAAGCGCGTTACGTGTCGGTCTAAGACTCTAATTTAGCCTTAATTAATTCTGCATAGGGCAATACATTTTAGTCTATGTCCGTCAAGTAATAGTCAAGCAATAGTCTATCTTATTTTCTGCAGAAATTTTCACATGACTAGGTTTCCCTGACGAAGCTTAAAACATGTATAAAATGTCACAAGTTTTATCTTGCTGAAATGACACTTTGAAACTTTGTACATTTCGATCCTGTCCTGACAAAATAATTTATGCAAAAATTATTTTCAAATATAACATGTTTTTATAATCTACAGAAATATATGCGCTCTTTTTCGTTAAAAAAAAAAATTAAATTACATTGATTTATTCGTTTGTTGACTCTTGAAAGCGTACTACCTACAAGTTGATACGTCAGATTGAGATTATTGAGAATATTCGAACGTGTACGTTTATCCATGCAAATAGAAGATAAGGCTTGATTGAGATCCTAGACAAAGCAAAGTGCCGTATAATATGGCGCATTTGAGTGTCAACGCATTTCAGCGCGCACTTTTGCGCGAACGTTTCGACGTTGATCAAAGGGACACGTGAAATCGCGACCTAATACGTAGAGAGAGTCCGCAGCCTGCGGACGGAAAATGCACAAGTGATATTAATGACGTGCATGTAGAGCAAGACCAAGGTGCCGCCTACATAAAGTGGAATTTGCGTAATTGGAACTGCCACTGCACCGCGGCCTGCAGGTAAGTGTCATAGGAAATTCAATTCAAATATTGTATTCAAAGGGATCGCATGAAATTAACGTCGAACATTTATGTCACGTTTCACTCCAATTAATCATTATATTCCACATCGTCGATGATCTCAACTGAATATTCGGATTTTCATTTAGAGCCAAATTTAGAGCTGAACGCGACTATCTGAACCCCAGCGATTTTGTTCACAGCGATTAATTCCAGCGCGAGGATATATTCAAATACTGAATATGTGTACCAATAATATGCAACATCCTCTCTGTAATTATGGCATTTCTTATCGTGTCGTCGGACAGTGCAGTAAAGGATCACCGATTGAATGTTTCCCGCAAAAACCTGCTCGATCATCACGTTTCTCGCCAACTACGAGTCTTGGGACCAGTTTTATCCATGTCCTTCAACTACTTTGGTTCCTCAATGCCGCTCAGATCGACTGGCTATCATGCAGAAGGACAAAAAATAAAATACAAAATATTAAAACAGGATACCAAAAAATAAAAAACTATTTTAATTATTAATTATCTTAGAAAATAGATATAGTGAATATTTCAAAAAATTGACTTTTTAACAATGTTGCAATCGGTATCTCGCCTTCGAGACAAAAAACTTTATCAGACCCGTAAGTTAATCGACCTTAGTAAACGCTCGTTAACCGAGTCCCAGAATCATATTAACGGACGTTAATTCCATCTTATAAGTAAGACGAGTGGCGCGGTAACAACGTACTATCACAGAGCGCAGTTGGGCGTGGCAGATCTTTTTACGATACGATCATGATGACCACGTATTATGCGTGCGATTTACATATCCTGCAAGCATAAGAGTCATTTCTGCATATCATAAAACTCAAAAGACTATCCTTCTACCTATTAACAATTGCACATTCTCCCTTTTTGATCGCAAACCATAAAATCCATTTGTTGACGACTAGCGTGACGTGCACGTGAAGAAAAATTTATATATTTTTCGAAGGAAAAAATATTTTTTCTAATCTATTCTTCCATTTTATGAATCTTTTAGAAGATTATACATTGCTTTTTATCATCTTCTTATACGATTTTATTGTTCATTGTGAAATTTGAGCTCTATTTATTGTTTAATGTAACTGAAATGTGTATATGGATTATTATTTTCGTAAATCTCCATTCAGAAAACAATATCTTTCTGAATGAATTTTCTTCCCCTCGTGGGAAGAGCCGCAAGAGGGATGCGTGAATGTATCTTATTGCATCCCTTATCGTGGCGTATGCTAATCGTGCGGTCGGCAAACGCGAGACGATTATATCCTGACGCCTCGCGTCGAGGTTCGAACGCGTCTTCGGGATCTCTCAAAGGAAGCGACGTCGATTACCATTAATGATGACCGTGTGCACGTAAATACCAGGGTATATACATATATTCCAGAGGAATGCCACGCGCGCCGGTTTGAGTCCTCCTATATGCGAGTGTCTCCTATCGCCGCTTTGTAATTCGTGTGATGACGAAGATTTGCATTCGCCGATAAATATAATTTATATATACATTTAAGAGACAGTGATCTTAATTAGTCAAATGTGCATAATATGAGAATATGCATGTATTAATGTTACGTTAGTGAATATATAATACCAATAATAGGAATGTGCTCTCAAATTATATGCGTAGCTTACATCGACATATTTTATGTGTAATATTATTAAGAAATAATATATAAGTGATTTTAGATATATGAGTAGTATTTAATTATTCCTCATTTCAGCATATAATGGCATATATATTCAATATTTTAAAATCCGAAAAAATTCGATTGAAAGAATTTGAACGAAATTTGGAAGATGTAAATAACTAACAAAATCTTTTTTTTTATTAACACATTCCTGTGTGTGTGTGTGTGTGTGTGTGTGTGTGTGTGTAAAATCAGATTATTGTTTATTTGCTCTTAAAATATTTCTTAAATGCATTATCATTGAAATTCTTAAGATAACTTCATTTTACATTCCGCGCGCTAAACGTTCATATTTCGGCGAAAGTTTCATGGGGAATCCAATCCCGGTCCAATGGAGTGAGTTTTGGGAGCATACTATTTAATTGCGCGAGGTGCTGTGAGCGAAAAGCATAAGACCGAAGGGAGTTCCTGTGAGGGGGAATTATCCCGAGCAAGAATGCACCGAGATTTACAACGGGGACGCAATTCCGGCTGGCGCGTTTACAGCGGGGAAACGAGCCGTATTATAAAGAGAAACGCGGCGGATGTCCTCGGCGTAACGCGTCTTGACGGCGGGAAATTAGATCTCCGCGGATGAAATTGGTTAACCCGAGCGTGCACCGTCGTTCCTTTCTCGAATGGCGCTCATATGTTTTATAAGATTGTGTCAGCGTATATTAATAAAACGGAGAAAAAGCCTCGTCCGGAGATAATAATGGAAATCGCTTGGTTGGAGTATCAAGAAAAGAGCTGTTACACTTGCATCCTGTTATATAATCATAATCTTGAAATGTGCAATGCTTTCATTTGTGAAACTTATGCACGTTGTTCGCATGTTCGCGATATATCTAAATTAACTTGATTTATAGAAATCTCGACATAGCTATAATTATTATAACGCTAAGTATTCTCGGAATTTTATTAAATATATCAAATAATGCATATTCCTCAAATATATATCAAATATATTTTAATCAATTTGATATTTACTATATGTAATGAAATGTATGTATATTTTATAATGTATAACATAATAATCATGAATTAATTAAACTAATTGAATAATGTATAAATTTCGTATCAATATTAATGAATAAGAGAATGATAGAAATATAATATATTGCTACTTCAAAGAGAATAATTCGAGGAGAATCTAGAATTTTAAATCGATAAAAAGTTTCGATAGAAATAGTTACAAGTATTTCAAGTTCATTGTTCTATCGATTTTTATTAAATGTAAGTAAGTATCTTCGTGTAAAATAAATGGTTTTGGAAAGTCGCGAAAACTTTAATGGAGGAAAGATCGAGCGACGATATAAGGAGCGTCGTCGTTAGTATACGCCAACCGGTGTAATTCTGTAAACGCTTGAAACATCCGCACGAAACACGCGAAAAATCCCTTCGGAATTCCTGGTGAAAATTCAAATATTAATTACGCGAACAGCATACCACGAATAGTATTATCGGATTCGAGTAATGGCGCATACGACAAAAGCAGTAGCTGGCAATAAAATTCTTCCGCCGCGCGATAATTTCCGCCAATATCGATTAGATAACCCGTGAACTTACGGTCCCTCAGAGAACACTTACGAGGTTTCTCGGTGAACCTTTCCCGTGATGTAAGAGCTAGCCAAGACAAAAAGCCACTTACCTGAAACAGAAACAAAAGAATTATGTTAATAACGAATTAGTTTTAATAAAAGAGAAATATACAGTAGAAACATAATTTAATTGCTAGAAATCTTGAGACAGTAAATTTGCGTTTTAGTAAATTATTAGAAATTCTGCGTTCTAGTAATTTGCTAAAACGCAAGCAATCCAATAGGAAAAAATACATCGTATGCCATAAGCTTAACGTAATTTCCCCAGAAACAATCGAATATCTCTGAAGAAATTTATTAAACAAGTATCGTAAACGATCACATTATATATAACAAATAATTTCCTTAACAATGTTATTATCTCAAGACATTGTTCGATGACGAACGATAATGATATAGGAATACATGGAACGGCATTGATTATTTCAATTAAAATAAAACGTTATGCAAAAATTTAAACTAACGAAAACCATTCTTGTATACATAAGTTCTTCGACATTTATTTCAGAGAGGATAAGAAAAGATGGAAATATGTGAGTAGCGTTTCGCGAAATTATCCTCGCTCAACGGGAGCCAGGTGGTTCCGCGAGGGCCAAGAAACCAGGTATATAATAGGGCAATATGGACCAAGACTTTCCATAATTGGTCGAGGCTATCGAATACAGTGATCAGACAAAAGCATGGCCACGACCGGCCTACCCAAAAGAGAATTCTCAGCGTGCTGTCGGCGTCATAAGTGCAGCAGTCGCGCCGCGTGAGTCACGAAAACTTGTTCCCCGGAGCGGACAATGTCGGCCATATGTTTCCTGCGTATTGCGAAAGCAACATCTCGCACAGAAATCTTGCGGTAAAAGATAGAGAAAGAAAATTCCTGCATGATGACAATTTCTGTCTGAGTTAACAAGAGAACTGGACACGAAGACGTCGAAATACATAGAATTAGTCGAAACCGCAACTTCAAGAAGATAAAAGTTCACAAGAAGATAAAAGATTCGTGGCATTGAAATCGCAATAATTGACGGACGGATGGATACTCTTTTAAAATCTTTGGAATAGAATCTAACATTAAAGAGTGAAATCTCACTTTTAGAAATTGACAGTTGAAAGCCATTCCTTATTCAACAATGACTCAATTGTCACTCTTCAAAATTAAAGATTCCACTTCAAAGATTTTAGAGGGAAGTTGAATCTGGATTTTCGCACGTAATAGACAGTCTTTTGACATCTTTGACATTTATTTTAATCATTACGGACAATGGTGTGTTAAGTTTTTTTACATTATTTGACAATTTTATTCAGTGGTTTATTTATTATATTAACAACTTTTATTATATTAACAACCGAATTTACATGCGAATTTTGTTTTGAGGTTTACATAATTGTAAAGTAAATGATTTACATTTATTAAATTTCTCACCTATAACTCTACTTAGTTATAAATTTAAAGGTTTTAGTCATTATTACCATCCAACCTTGCAACTGGTGAGAACGACTCTCTATAATAGAGTAAGGTTACTGCACAATAATTACGACCGAGTTATGCCAATTTTTGTAACATCGTAAGTTTTCGTCTACAATTTCATATGGATCACTTTTCATCGTCTTTTTACTGAAGAAGGCTAGAAGATTAACCGAAACATGTACAACTTCATTTTATTCATGTAAGATAAAGCTTTTTCGAAGCGAATTACGCATCGAAATCACAATTCCCAATTGCCCTTTGTCCTTTATTTATTTTTATTATTTAGAGAGAAGGTTTTGTACTCTTTCAATTATAGAAGAATTTAATTCTCGTTGAAAGTAAAAATGATTACAATTAGAATAATTCATCTTTCATTATCATTGTCATTGTTTTTGTTAATTATCAAATTAATATTAGTATATAAATTTTCAGATAATCCCACTACCGTGCATGTGTAAGACGAGAATAACACGCAACCAAGATCAATTCTCGCTTGAATTAAATCTAAGAAGTTTCGCGCTGGAGTTTGGAGTTTGCGAAGACACGCTTCTGGGTTGATTGTGTTCTATAATCTCACGCCACTTTGAACTGCAATGGTTCGTGTGATTTGATCGTCGGACCGGCAATCAGGACGCGGTCACAGCGTGTTAATGCCATTGCACTCCGTCCGGCCAATCGTTCTTGCATATATGTACCGGATGTTATAACCGAGACAACGACTATACATGGGAATTCCGACGCACGCATGACGGTCATACCGGATTTCGTGTACGTACTATGCAATTTCGACGTAACAAAAGGAGTCGGTTACAAGTGCGAGCTTCGCGTGACGTCCTTAACGCAATCAGCATATCGCCTCGTGGGAGCGCGGTTTCTTCAAGATGCCATGCCACCGCGACCTGTATAAAGTATTATCTTTCTCTGACCCTCATTTCATAAAACTACAAAGACTCATAACACTAAACCAGTATTTCCAACTAGTCTTTTGCATAATATTGTAAGCATTTTGTAAGAATTGTCTAAGCGTTCCTTGAAATTTTAGCAGACTCTTGTATAACGGCGTACAATGGCCATTATGTATTATTCTTTAAATGTGAGAAAATTCTTAAACTAATCCTGATAGAAATTTCATGCATTTTTTGAGCAGTTACTAAACAGTTATATCAACTTCTGTCTAACTGAGAAGAAAAACTACTTAGGATCCTATCAGGATATAACGTTTTGTTTGCAGCTACTGCATACAAAAGTTGCGTAAACTTTGAATCCATTTACTGAATAGAAACATAACAAATAAAATAAATTAAACTGATTAATAAGCAAGCCAACTACTCGTGAAATGAACAGAATAAAACTCTATCAAGTTCTTGTTCATTTCCTACTTAGTATCGACACAACTAATGAGAATAATATTAGATAGTAACTGGATAGATGTAATAAGAAAACTGCATACATTTCTATGGGAGGGAAACGCCGTTGCCCACAAACTGCAAATGCACGTGGATTAATTCTCAACCGTGTCCTAAGGTGGGTAGATGAAATAAAATTAGAGACCACGTGAAGGAAGTTCGTGATAAAACTATAACGGAGCTAAAAGTAGCGATAGGGGAAATTCATCAAGCTTTTCTGCGGCGATAAGAAAACCGCGATGTTCACACTCGCTAATCGAGTCGCAGCCACGCCTCCGGCACTCACGCGTTCGAGATACTCGGTATCACGATAAGCTTAGATTCTTGAGGGCGCTCCGTCTTATGTGAATCCCTTCGTGCCTTGCTTGCAGAAGTCACTGAATTGCATTAAAAACTCTCGAGCATCCGCCGGTGCGGAAAGTTTCCGTCGTGTAAGATGATAGCACACTTCGGTCTAGAGTGGTGTCCACCGAGAACATCGCATCGTGCAGAGTAGCGCGCAAACATGGTGTTTGACATGCGGGTCCACTGTTTCAGAACTAGTTTGATCCGCCACAACAGATCGGCGAGCACTTATCTCACTTCCTGTTATCGATTTTATCTCTTCACAAGCAGCTCCCTGCTTTTCTTGCAGCGCTATCGAGATGATATCTTCCGCAAAATGTTAGGTATTCGCGCGCATTCCCTCATATCCGCGTTGTATTGGTTTTAATCCAAAAGGATAAATTAATCGATACATGTTTCTCATTGGCCGGTATTCATAGTCAGATTTTATCTTCAAGATCGTCTTAAGTACGGTCTTAAGAAGTCACCAATCAGAGGACCGTATTAGCGCCTTAAAACATTACTTAAGACAGCCTTGAAGCAAGAATGAACTACCGCCCATTATATGACAATGGAAATATAATGATAAAGTTATCGTAATAATATTGAGTAACGAAACATTTCAAAGTATTAACTTCTTATGAACAAAATTATCAAAGGATTTTTATCACCAAAATTGAAACAATTAATTACGAATGTACACTGTATTTTTCATTCTGTTCTTATATCTCTTTTAACTTATTCATCTTTATTTTAGATATCTAATATTGCTATGATTCAAAATGCAATGTAAATTTTTGTTAAAAAATTCTAACATATACGTATAATTACTGAAAATTATACTAGGTCACAGAATATTATACTACATCACACTTCTTTTCTGTATTTCCACCTCACCAATTTTCCATCGCCGTGATTTCTTCAAGACCAATAGTAGGTCATGATAGTACCGCAGTCACGAAGGTAAGTTGAATAATACCGTTATTACTGCACAACTGTCGTAAAACTCGGGACCCCAAGAGTTGTATCCGTCTCTACGACGATACTTCTCAAGGAGAACACGCGCGTACTGCAAGAAAGATGAGATACGTCGCGACGTATATCTCGTCGAGGCAACTCGCGAGACCCGCAAACCCGCACCTAATTTGCTAAGCATAGCTCATGCGAGAATAAATAGCGGTAACTCTGCCGAATCTGATATCGTTCGCGATCACAAGTTCCAGAAAATCGTGTTTTGATGCCAAACGCTGATACAGGCATTAAGTATTGTACGTAATTACAAAGACATTAATTATAAATTTTATTTAGAGGAACAAAGAAAAATTGGAATAACTATATTTCTGTAACTCGAGTAAATATCTATTACTATCATCGAGTTGATAATAAAAAAAGAGAGAAAAAAAGAAAATATTCAGAGATTATTTCCAGAAAACGGATTCTTGTGGGTGGAAAATAAAGAGATAAGAGACAAATTTTCATTTTTTTTTTTTCGTATTCGTTTTATCTTTCTATCAATCTATAAATTATACGGTACAGAAAAGTTCAGCTAAAAAGTTACAGATAAAAAGTTTCAAGTTAAGATTAGACGATACGAAACAATGTTCAGTAAAATGTCCGAGAAGTAATACATACACATACATACACATATACAGTCTACATTTCTATCGTTTACATTTTCTACCTGTTCTCTGCACCCAGCTACAAAAGTGCCCAATCACGAATGGCAATAAAAAGCGAGAGTCGAGGGAATGTAGGTCGAGGAATATTGGCCTGCAAGGATGGGTCTTTAGTCTTTAAACGCCGATTAAGCGGAGCTGCGAAGATTCGATTACCCAGATACGTTGGGGCGAGCATATAGCGGGCGTGAAATTAGAAGCACGCGATCATAACAGCCGATTAGGCTTTAAGCTGACTGTCGGTACCGTGATAATAAGCTTCCGGTTTGCGTACCAGCCTGCCATTTATTCGATACCAGTGCATCGACACTGAAATGTGACAAGCTTCGTGAGTTATCGCTGCATTTGATAAGAACAATATGATACCACACGAAGTCATCGATTATTATATTTTACAGAGCAATTAAGAACCGTACGTGATAAGTTTATTCGAAGGGAATGTAATTGTAATATGTTATTATAATTAAAAAATACGCATTTTTCAGAAAATACTCAAATGATGATAAACAAAGAATCATTGAATTTCTTTTAGGAAAAAAATGTTTGGTATTTGAATATTATAGATATTTTATAGTCGTCGAATGAGAAAGAGCAATTTTTTTCATTTTTATCCAAATGCTATTACGTTAGCCGTTATATAAATTTAATTTAATGATATATTGTAAATGTACATACATACAGGAGTTAACATTCTTGATTGCACGTTGCAAAGCAATCACTACCAGTGGGAATAGATCGCGAGAAACTGTATATGCGAAACAATTAGTGAAACATGTATTAATTTTACAAGCGCGCAGGGAAAAGCATCATCTGTACTGCGGCACAATAACGGCAATTAATTGTTTTCATTAGAATTCTCACTATTAGCGTTATTATTAGTCGTACAATAATAGTTTGGAAAATATTTTTAATATACTGAAAAAATTTACTAAAGCTTATATGTTTCTTTGAATAGTACAAAGTAAAATTTACTTACACACAGTAAAGGAATATTTGTTCAATGAAAAATGCTTGTCAAAAATCTAATTAATGGTTTTTGTACAAAATATAAATACATATTTACATTTAGAAAACATTCAAGAACTTTTCAAACAAATATATTTTTTAATTTATTATTTTTTTCAGTATAAAACTGCCAAATATACAAAGTGTTTGATAAGTAATGATAAAACTCTTGCATAAGGATAGAGCGGACTAAACTGTCAAAAAGTCTTCTACTATTTTACAGTTTTCACAATAGTTAACAAGATATTAATTAATTAACAAGATATTAATTACTAAAAATCGGCAAATATATTAGTTTTTAATAATTTTTTACTCAACTACTATCAACTTTACAAAAAAACAGTAAGTGACAAAAATTGTTTATTTCCTTCTCATAAAGCTCTGAGAATTTTTTCAGAATTTTTCAGTATTGCATTTTTTCATGTTGGTAAAAATAATTGCCAATCTAAGAAAATGCAGTCCTAAAAAACTGATAGAAAATTCTGAAAAAATGTTTAGAGTTCTAAGAAGAAAATAAATAATTTTTGTGTCTTACTGTTTTTCTGTAAGCTTGCAGTATTTAAATAAAAAATGAAAACCATTTGATGATTTTTAATAATTGATATCTCGTTAATTAATACAAAAAATTGTAAAATGGTAGAAAACTTTTCATTTCAGTTTATTCCGTTCTATCTCTATGCAAAATATTTATCGTTACTTATCAAACCGTATATTCTTCATTCTTTAATCTTTAATTGTCAACAGTACACACATAGCTGCATTTATAAAGCTGAATGTATACACTATTGTGACTCCTTTGTTGTGACTTTAATCTGCTCAACACAGGTGCGAGTCGTAATGTCCGTTTCAAAATTAGAAAACTGGAAATCCACAGAAAACGTAATAGCGACGTAACAGCTCGCATATACATGCTGCATGAGAGGAGTTAGAACAGTAACATTACAACAAAAAGCAGCGGAATATTCGGTAGTACCGCACAACAACTGTGACTTATGCATCCTTCCACAAACTACCACGCGATACCAGGCAGCATGCAAAACGTGATGCATACGATGTACACGAAAATATGCAATGCGATGGGATGCCGGCAGCTAGCGAGAAAATGGGTGGTAAGGCCCGGCCGGCGGCGAGACGAGGCAGACGAGGCGAGGAAAACGGCCGACGGGATGGCCGCTTCGAGAATGTGTATACAATGTAACGGTATCGTGCGGAGACCGTGGATGACCCCGCCTGTGTAAATGCACGACCTCGACGGAGACCGGCACCCGAGGACCAGCTCGCTTCGCCTTCCCTGCTTGTGCATCTTCGCGGCTGCAATTATTACCGTAAAGGTCATGTTACATCGCCAAACGCGATTGGCAATCAGGAGAACGCGGCGGGCCTCAAAAGCGATTTGTAATATAATATAATTTGTATAATAACTGTAAATGCATCGCGAAAATATCTCAACTATTATAACGTAACTGCGAAAAAATGTAATGTACGGTGCACATAATTACGCTATATTGCATCCAATTTTCTTTCATTTTGCATAATTATAATTTTTTGCATATAATTGCGTCCGGAAATTACCGATATGAAATGTAAAGATGCATAATCTATAATTAATTTAATATTTATCTTTGAATACTATTAATTTCCAAAAATTCAAACAGGATACAAATAAAATTTCAATACTATAATTTTATACGCGTAATCAGTATACACTAATACAGTATAATTAAATAAATCATTCAGATTGAGAAATCATTCGTTCAACGTTACAATACGTCTATTGTGTAATGTCTAATATATTCCACAATACATTCGACAATATTGTATCTATTTTATCTGGAGCGTCGACGAGCTGCGAGTTATCTGTCCATAGCTATCGCGAATGGGCCTTCAATCGCGGTTACCGTATGTGTACGCGGACACGCAACTTGTCAATCGCATCCCGGACATATGGCATGGGAAGGCTCCTCGATATCTCGCCTAACGGTTGGCGCTTGATTAATGTTTATTCGGACGACGTGTGCGCGACGAGATTGGAATTCGATGAGCTCGCGATCCCGCGGATTCATCGACGTGAGGGCCGGTTATTAAATGTCGACGCACGCCGCATCGAGTACCGAACGGCTCATAAATGTTACGGATATGTAAACGACGGTATAACGAATGTAATTGGCGTGTAAACGGCGATATGATAAATGCGTCCGACACGAAAGCGTCTGTATCATGAGGGAGTAATATCGCGAGGTAAAAGAGTAAAAAATTAACGAGGAAAGAAAATAACTCTGATATTTCTGATACCTTTGACAAACATACACGCAATTATGTAATTATGATATTTTTGAAATCATATTTCCAATAAAGTGGATATTTTTTTCTGTTATGTTGTAAGTATTTTTGTTGTAAATTTGTTTCTCGTACATAACAATGATATTGATGTAGAACATAATGCAATTTTCTGCACATATATTTCTTTCTTTTCTGTTAACTAATTCATGTTTAGTGCGCACTTGTTGCACCTTCTCGATGGTTAATGAGATCAATAGCGTGGTATTGATATTTTAAATGATAATAAAAAGCAGTGTTACAATATTCGCACGTGAATTATTTAACCAATTAATTTTTAATAATATTGATTATATAAATATATATATATATATGTGTATGTATAGATAATTCTTTAATCAGACATGCAAACATAATATTCAGCTAACGGTGGATAATTAACAATTAATGAAAACACGTTATCGTGCTCGAGTATTGTCTTACTTAGTTGCTTTTCCGTATTAATTATTAATATTGATATCTGCATTATTGCTCAACGAATATTGCAATGTTGACGAATAACAAAAAGAGAAAATCAGAGAGAGAGAGAGAGAAACTGTAAACCGTTGTATTTTAATAAATAATCACTTTGTTAGTATAATTATTGATAATAAATCATTTATATTCAGCACACTTAATCAATTATTATATAATGTTAAAAAATATCTATCCATGGAGCAATTCTGTTCAGTATTTCTGTTCATATATTATACGGAGTAATTTTAATTTTAGTTATTAGAAAAGAAGGTATATTTAAAATATATTTAGGATTTAATTTAACATCGATAGAATAAAGTCTATTTTCTTTCTGAAACAATTCAGTTCAAGTTAATTGGGACAGTTTAACAGGCTATAAATTCCCAATAATACAATCGATAGTCAGTATATAAAGTATTATATTTTTAATAATAAAAAAAAAATTATTAAAATTGGTATTAAGTTGAGTTAATGAAACAAGAATTAGACGATCGCTAATAAATGACGATTATTAATTTAATAGCCAGAAAATCGTGCTCCATTTACTGGAGGGTCTCAGATACCCCAGTTAACCTTACCCGATTGATCCGCGATTGTACGGGGCTGCGAATCCACTTTGGCGAGCGTCCCCGGCTTGCCTGCAAAAGCTGCAGGTATTCTAGTATCCAAGCATGTAACCTCGCCGAGGACGGGAACCAGGACCAGGATTCCTGACCTGCGGGGTCGACGCTGGTCGGCGCACGTGACCCGCGCATATAGGTACCGTATGCGGCGGAATACACGCAACACACGATGCACACGCGCGTACACACGCGATGTATAAGCGCGGACACACGCATACATAACAATCGCGAGGCATCAATTTACGGCGCAGTTCTCGCGCTTACGGTTTCACCGATGTTCAATCTTTACGAGCGACTGGATGTACCGATATCCGATTCGGCAGCGATATTCTTCTAAAAGCGCGATCTTTTTATCGATGTCGATTTTATCTGCGGCTCTAAATACGAAACGGCCCGTCAAAATGTTATTTGCATCCGACTACGATCAATTCTTTATACACATTATTTAACCGGTTTCTTTTTGCAATTGTAAATAAAATGGAAGGTTAACATAGTCATTTTCATACTTTTAATTATAGCTTCTCCACGAGTTTAGAATCAATTCAACGTTTGAATAACACAGCAATCGTATTCTCTTTTCAAATTTATGTTAAAATTATCGACATGAATTTTTATTCCTCTTGTAGGAATTCCAAATATAAATGATGATTAAATCTGCAGTTAAGAACTCCCTAATGAAAAAGTCGTCTCATCAAGCATGAAAGATATAATGATTTATCCGCTTCTACTGATGTATCAATTAACTTTAATGTCGGTTCGACTTACTTTTCATCTTTTTTTTTTAGAACTAGAAAAAGATGAAGAGTTAGAATCAAGATTAAAATTAAACTACATGGTAGAAACAGGTATTATAACACAGACTTCAATATTATACGCTAAACTGCCAACTCCCTTATTTATTGTAATACCTGCTAGACAATACAGATGCGTTATTCAACTTTAGGTAACATTATATAGTTATACAAAAAACATATACAAATATTCAAATACACAAACTCTAACATTTGTGAGCTGTTGAATATCTTATGCTGACTTGAACATTTATTGCTGAATATCTTATTATTCTCGCAGTACGAAATGAGCTAAGCGAGAAAGAAACCAATCAACATTGCAGATAAACGGCAGCAATTAAATCTCTTACATCCCTTTTTTATATATCAGACCTAAAAATTATCTCGAAAAGCTATGTATATATGCGTGACGTAAAGAGTCATATGATACGGCCAATGCACTGCTTAGGCCAATGTAACAGTATATGTTCGATGTAGTGGACATATATAACATATTATATGTAGACGTATCAGATGTATGTAATCCTCCAATGTATAATGTCTCCTTAATACCTGCATGCGCTTGAATACAATACACACTTTTGGAAGCCATGTGTTTGAGGCAAGTTAGCGGTTTATAATGTATATGTAGAAGTCTGTGGATTATACAGTCGATCCCCTAGCGCTTTTTGCGTCTCGAGTTGCAGATTTATGCGATGGTAGCCCGTAGATCGTCGTATTTCATCGACAGTGGAATAAGACGCCACGCGAACGCAGCATCTCCTTTCAGAGACCGCAGGACCACGCTTTCTTGCACTCGCAACGCTGCGGCTGACCATCCGGTAATCCGTGTTCGCATAATTACATGTACGCGGTATGTACTTCACACGCTCGTAAAGACCACCTGAAGAAAAGCGGAGAAAAAGTAGGACGGGCAACAGGAGCAAAGTAGCGAGGGGGGACGAGCATAAAAGCGCTCTATAAGGACACGCAAACGGAAGCGACAGCAGGGTCGAAAAGAACGGGGTGAAGGAGAGAAGGGGATGAAGGCGGAACGAGGTGAAAGCGCGAAGGAACAGCTCCGTCAAGGTGAATTACCAGTACATACACGGCGACTCCGAAAGACATCACCTGGGTCAGGGTTGGATCCCGACATTTGGGCGCCCCGTTTTAAAGGGCGAAAATATTTCAAGGTCAATGAAAACATTGTAATTGCAATATTACAATTTCTAAGGTCTAGTTTCATAACTCACGATTAACTCTTAATCGAGGTCCAACTTATTCGTTATTTCTTCCTAATTTCTAGAATTAGAAAGATTTCCAATTCTAGAATTGAATGAAAAACAAGTTCAACCTCGTTATTAAGAGTTAATCGTGAGTTGTGAAACTAGGCCTAAATCGAAAATGACAACATTTGATCATTTTGATGACAAACGAATAATTTAAATATACTGTCGCTATTTAAAAAAAAAATAATGTCAATTTTTTAATGAGCAATTAATATAACTTTTTTATATAACTCCTTATCTTAACTAAAACTATTATTTTAGAAGTAAAAAAAGTTGTGTTGTGTTTGAATGTATAGAAATCGACTAGAAAGTTTCCCAATTGCGGTATCAAAAGTAGATCGTGTGAAAAAACCTTAGCAGTTCGCAACTTGATGCGTTCCTGGAGGCTAAGGTAGAAAGAGCGAACTTGACGAACGACGCCCATAAATGGCAGGCTGTCATTAAGTCGGGGGAACTCTGGGTAAGGCATGTTCGACATCGCTGCGAGAAATGTCTGTCTTGTTCGCGCCCGGATCTAGTTGCCTTTGGCACCTTATTCAAGCTCAGGTTTAGGTTCCGCCAATAATCGACGATTCCTCGTCAAAAGTTTGATGCAAAGTTTTACACGGTTTAAGCCAGTCTTGGTATGCACAGCGCAGATAGGTAGATACGTCAACGTGAAGTTAAGATGAAGTTTTGAGGTAGTGTATACAGGTGACGAAGTCTTACTTCACTATAGTTAAATTAGTGCAAACTTTCGGACAGCAGAATGATAATTCAAACCCTTGTTTTCGCTGTATTTAACGCTGAATAAATTAATACCCTTATCCTAATTGTATATTTAGTAGTGGAAATACAAGTGAGAAATATCTAAATTAAAATCATTCGCAGAAATATTTAGATAGTCCTCCATCCGTTGGAGAATACCTTCCTGCAGTATAAACTTTACGTGAAGCAGCCTCTCTATAAACGAGCCAACTTTAATTCCTCTCTCATAGATTAATGCTGTTATCACACTAGTTGAATTTATAATTCTTGATACCTATCGTTCTTACTCCTAAGACACTTATCCAAATGAACGATCGCAATTCATAGTAGTCGAAGGTTTGTTTGTAAGCATCGGTGAGGCTTTCGCTTTGTTGAGAGAGAAGAAAATCAACGTGAGTTTGCAAGCTCAATGATACGTAATAGAATTAAAGAAATTAATAAGTATCACGTTATTGCCGAGATGTGTCTATAATATTATATATTTCGCTAAATATTATAATTTAAGAATACAAAGAAAACGAAAGGTAATACTTAAGTTAACTAAAAGTAAAGATTTAAAAAAAAATTATTTCAAGTCTCCCTTTGCGTAGAAATGTTTTACACCATAAAAAGATATTGCAAAATTTCTCACTTATATTTATTCGAATGCAAGACTAATTAGCTTTTTAAATTCGCAATATATTTCAATGGATGCGTTTTCCATTGAATTTTCTACTATCGGATATTATATTCCACGCATTACTTTCGCTAATTAATTTTCTTTAAATACCAAAGAAACGTCAATTCCATATCATAAGTTAAGTTCCTATGGATCTTTCTCTCGCATAGTGGACCTTACATAAACCGACAATATAAAACCGATACTTTGAAACGGTTAGCAATACGACTGAAAACAATATCAAATGTGTGGCAGAGGACAATGTTACGATTTTTGTGAAGGTAAAAAGAAAAACGCCACATGGTTGCTAGTGAAAATCGATAGACCTTCAATGCCGAGAGTACCTACGGATAGTCAATGGTGAGTGCCCATTCTCGGTGAAACGGACCGACGTTTCTATATAAAAGCTCGCGCTGGATGAAGAATCCAGCAAAAACATTTCGACGGATTAATTCTAGCTATCGACCGCTGACAGCGACGACGAGAACTATCTTCGTATTCAGATACAACATGGCAAGTCCTGTTCAGGAATGATGCGCTGTTAATTAGAGTATTGAGAGGCTTAATTAGCCGATGAGTCTAACGATCGCTTCGCTCACGTGAACTATAATGCACCGTGTATACATCTTGCATTTGCGAATAATGCCAGAGTGATGATATAGATAAATAGAAACACACATTACTCCTTTCTTCAAAATAAATAAAGAAAATAATCAAAACGTAGTCGCAGAAATAAAGAAAAAAAGAGAATATGGTCTTAGCGAGAAAAGGAACTTTTATTGTCTAGAATATAATTGAAATATATAAAAAATATATTTTCAATTCTTCATATAATCGTGAAAGTATTGAAAGTACGTTTTTTTATTAACTGGCATTTTCAAGTTAATCGTTTAATCGATTTCAAAGTTATCGTTTATGATCCTTTCTAGCAATCAATCTGTTAATCAAATAATTATGATTACTATTATATTAGTTGGATTATATTAGACAATTTGCATAATCTGTTACCGTCATTGTAATAATAATCCATGTAATAATTAGAAAATTATTAACGTAGCTGTAACAATCGATTTTATCCGCGTATAGATATATGTAATATAAATTATCGATGATTTTATAATATATAACTTACTCAGAATATATCTTTCATAATATAATATCCAATTCGACATTCATTTTATAATCATCACATTAATTACATTAATATATAATACAATTTGTAATTGTTGTGTTACGAAAGCACGGGAAAAAGGAGAAGAACACAGATCATGCATGCGTGTTTCTGTTTTCAAGTTACAAAACGTTGCTTGTTCTCATCGGAACGTGCGCGCGAAAGGGTTAATCAGCATAAATCCGTGCGATAAATCGTGAGTTTCGCACGAGAGGAAAGGAAATCGAGATGGAGGGGAGCGGGAATCGATCACCGACCCACGCATAATAAAAGGCCCGTGTCAGGAGAACATTTGTCCTGGGTTGTCGTCGCAATTCGCAAAATCAGGACAAGCCGATCTAACGAATATTCGGTGAGTATAACGAATCTCGCGTGACGCAACCTGGTTCTCTCGCGGTGTAACGCTCTTAATTAAACGACCAATTAAGGCCGGCCCAGTAATTGATCGGCCGCTCATCGAGCGAACGAAAACAGGACGCGAGCACGTCGCCTATATATCACCTGTATATCGAGGAATGGCGGCTACACAGCGAGAGGGTGCCTGGCAAAACGGGGGTTGCGTGGTATTTTTTTTCTCTCTTTCTTTCTCTCGTTTTGGAACGCTTGATCGATGAACGTTCGCCGACCTGGCCTGGCTCGAACGGGCCCTTTCTCGACCGCTTTGAATTATGGTTGCACCGTATATCCTCACGCTGAAAACCGCCTTATCGGTATCATCGGTTTGCGCGCGAACGCAAATTGACCGCCATCTCGATGTCAGCCCCGAGGGATTATCTCGCTTCCCGGGTCGCGACGGGGAAAGAAGCGATGTACATAGGTATAACGACAATCGTAGAATGACGAGCAGGACACGATCGCGATCTACATGGAATACATTAAAAGCGCGTCGACATTCGCCGGTTACAGATTACTTTTACAGTTGCGCGTAATGTATTCAGAAAACGTCGCGTCGATACAACAAACAACAATTGTCATATTGAACAGTCAAAAATATTACGAGTTCGAATCCTGACTGAAGTGGTAATATTTTGCGCAATAAACTATTCACAGTTTTTAAGATGCTTATTAGCATGGAGATTATCAAACTACTTGTCAATTTAATATGCAATATTACTATCCTAATTCTGTTTATGATTGCGTTTCAAGATTAGAAAATTTCAGCACACAGTTTGCAGAATACATAAATAAATATATACATATATATATATATATAGATTCAGGTATATGTATAAATTCACATCAAATATTTAAGCATTAAGATCTATTTTGAGCAAAAATAGAATTATTTCTCTTCATTGGTTTATTCTCGTTGGTCTAATTTCAAATTATAATTGTTTAACAAAATTTAATTTTGTACCCAAAATACTCAACGTTAATTGCTAAATAGATTCAGTTACAAAGAATAACTGAATTCCGCGACAAAGATTTGCAGTAACAAGCATCATTTAGCGTATCCATTCAAGATCCATAAAAGCATTAACACAATAAGTATCGAGCGGTTATTATTATCCGTTCTACTTTTTAGATTAATATTACGTATCTTGTCTAAAAGATAAAATTCTAAAATTATTTTATTTTTCAATAATTATGTGTCGTTTATAATGAAATCTTTTTTTTATTTTTATACTGATTTATATTCATTTGCTTTTTTTTTGGTAAATAAGAAATATTATATATGCTTTTACAATAAGAAAAATTTTTAATTAAAAATGAATGAATTAGAAATTCTAATTGTATTAATCAAAATGCTGATCATCATAATTGAACTGGTCGAATTAGAATTAGAATTATAATATTATAGATTTAACTATACATATATATAAAATTCTGATTTGTCCATTTTTCTATAAACTTCCAATTAATGCAACTAGACTCCTTTTTCAATGTAGTGTTATTCTAGTAGCAATATTTCCGTGAATTATCAGTGTTAAGATCCGCTGTAACTGCAAATAATATATGTGAGCGTGGATCGTGCAGTTAGTCGTCAAAAAATGGTTTTTCGACATGGCTCGATAAACGTAATCAAAGTGCACCACGAAAATGCACAAATCGACGCTCTCGCTCAATAGAATGCTTTTTTATCCAGTTAACAGCATTAAACTCGTTCGCGCGTGATGCAAAAAGCCGCCGTATTTAACGGCGTCGTTTTTATCTTACCCTTTTTAGAATGAACTTTTACACTGCGCAAAGTATACAAGCTACATAATTGTGATTAATAGCTTTGTAACACGATTATCTCAAAATGCTCCAATTTTCTTCCTATTTACAGGCATGTATGAAAATTATATAATTTGGGATATTCCACACATTCTTGGAAATAGATTGTTGCTGTTTACAAAAAAAAAAAAAAAAAACTGATGTGTTACTTTTTTCTTCTATTTAAATGTAAATTACGTTTATCGTTTAAAATTTATCGTCCATTTGCGTCAACGTTTTACATTATAATCTACAATAAAAATGTGTGGAATAAAAATAACAATAAGCTGTTATTCCATAAAAGCCATAGTTTTGATTCCAGGCAAATTTAGCGTGTTTAATAGGAGATCTGGGTCAAATATACATAACAAGTATTTTGTTTACACCTCCTTTTTCTTCAGCGGTTTATTAAATCAATTAGCTACGAACTATGCAGCAAGTTTTTGCGTTAAACCGCATCGCGTGCTTCGGCTACTATGTATACCTCTTCTCGAGGTAAATTCGCGGCAGTTCGAGCACACGATCTTCCTCGTCGTGACGCGCGATTATATATTTTGGTGAAAACCATTAAGCACGAAGGTCCAATGCCGCAGCATCCGGAACAAGAACGTACACAGACGGGAACTTCACGGCTACGTTGAACTTCGTTATGGCGGCAGCAAGCGTACCTAATTACGTGATACACCGTGTTCGTTTGCTCGTTTGTTCTCCGGCTCGTTGGTCACGGCGTACCTTTCGAAGGTCACGAAGCTCGTTCCCTTTCCATCTCTCTTTCTATGGCCTCTCTAGGATTCTAGGTACACCGTACATTCTGTGTCACCATCCCTGCATCAGATCCCACACGACTGTGGAATCTCCGGATGCTTTCGTAAACTGCGAACACACGCGCGCGCTATTGCCGTTGAGATTAAATTGCGCGACGTAAGCTTTTCATCTTCAAAGAGCACATTCGTGCGTTTGATGTGGCTAACCACGCGTATGCCTCTATGGCTCTATGACTGCCGCGAACTAAAAGGAAACGACCGGTTGAAAAAAAGTATGAAGGAGAAGCCGACGCAGAGGCGGATACAAGCATCCTAAATAAGTCACGTGCGCGTGCGATGGCGAGAATAACGCACGCTTGGAACGCGATTCCTGACATTCGCCGCACGTCTCTGTCAAAGGGAATTTTATTTCGAAATAACACAACGGTCTGTTAAGTCCTACCTATATAGCTCGATACAGGTAATCGAAAGCTGATATTGCGCTAAGCTTTTTGGGAAATCCTCTTACCGTTGCTCAAAATTTATAAGCTATAATATGCCTGTTCATTTTAATGCGCTTCTTTATGCAAAGCGATAATACGGAGCAATAATAATCAAATATTAGGTACATTTTTTTAATTTTTGAAATCGTTAAGTATTTAATATATTCTCTCCTTATAAAATGTAAAAAGATATATAATATATGTATATATACGTATATTTTTATAATATATTTCTAGTATGTAATTATATATGTTTCAATCCGTGAAGAGCCACATAGGATATTTTTATACGAAAAAAAATATGAATTGTTATAAAATGGATGTCTTTCCATCGAAAACTTGCAATAAAAGAGAAATAAAAAAGCATTATATTATTAATTAAAACATATATTTCTTAGAAATGCTGCAATAAACTACTTAACGTGCTTCCGTTTGATATTTATATTTCTACTTTTTTCAGAAAATTGTGAGTATATATATATATCCATCATGTTCTCAAATGCTAAATTGGAAAACAATCGATATATTGTTAATAATAGTGATTTTAATTAAGGTGTAAAAACACCTCAAGTGATCATTTATGCAAAAAAAAAAATGAAGTGATTCTCGAGTTAAAAACAGTTTAAAAACATAGATCTATTCTTTATCGAAGAACTTTCCGAACTGGCGCATACGATGCAATAAATTAAAGTGAAACAAACTATATTTGTTTCACTTCAATTTATTGCACTGTATGCACCAGTTCAGAGAGTTTCCCGATGAAGCTTCATTTTTATTACCTATGTAGTAATATGTAGACTAAAAAAGAGACGATTGTATGCTGCATTCATAGATTAATTATATTTAAATTAATAGTTTCATTATTTTAGATTTTTTAAAAGATGGATGGATGTAACGAGACAGAGAGGATGTACCAATTACGAGCAGTTGAAAATTTGATCGCGCTTCTATTGGAGACCGATAGATCCTGCGAAGCAGTCGCGTGGATGACGAAGGCATTGTCCTGAATCGCTGCAGGCGGTCGAATTCCGCGGAAATGACATAATTGTCGTTATTAGAGTTCGCCTATAATCGCAGGAACAAAACTACGAAATAATGGGGCCCTTGGCAAATTACTTACGAGTTCAATAAGAAGGCTGAGTCATGCACGGAGGTCATCCTTGAGAAAAAGCCAGAGAAGCATTCGTAACGAGACACAAAGATTATATCAATTCGAGACATTGATAACTATGTATTTCATAGAGTATTTGTACAGGTAGAATATTACGTTACAATTAAATTTAAACGAGATAAAGTAATATCGTTCTTTTCTTTTTTAATTACGAATGTAATAAAATTAAATTTGTATCGCACAGGCTGACATATAAATGTAAATTATGTTTGTACAAAGATAGAAACATTAAAGAATATTCGCCAACTTCAGTCATAATCGCAAATTCGAAATTATTCGAGGATGTAAGGCGATTAGAATTTCCATTCCAGGTATTACGATTTGCCACAACATATAATTCGGATGGCACACAAATCGGAAACGGAGATGATGCTTCAATAATTTGGAAAATGGAGAGAGTTTGGCTGCAAAATTGACGAAGCCGTTCACAAGATTCCATATATTGAGAAGGACTGATTTTCATTTAGCAATTCCGAAAAATAGATGAATTTAATATTAATATTGATAAACGATAAACACACGCTTTGGCTTATCTGGTTATGCGCATAAGAATCCAGAATGAATTTCAAGCTTATCCTCGTAAAAGCCAACAGAAAATATGCAGAGACACGCGCTCACGTTATTCGATATTATCAACTATTGAATTCTTAGTCTTCCTATCACCGTATATATCAATATATTAACTTACTATAACTCCTTAATTTTTATTAACTTAGAAATTTATTTCCGAAATATCTGAAAGAAAATATATTCAGTTTTCCGAATTAATTACATCTTGTATTTTTTGAAAAATATTACGAGATTTATGAGATTTCTTTTTTATGTGCGTTTCTCAAATGTGTAATTCAATCTTACTATCATTAATAATAAGATCAACGAATCCAAGATAAATCATGTCCAGCGTTATATGAGAACTAAGCAGACCGTTAAAGAGACTGATCTCACTTCTCCTCTCGTGACTTGCATTTATATAGATTATAAATTACATTTGTATAGGCCAATAAATCATAAAGATCACCTTCTTCAACCCTGGATGTCGATTACTTTTACATCATTTCGTTCATGTGTTCATTTCCTTAACTGATAATAAAAAAGAGTGGATTTAAAGTAGAAAGATTCAACTAAACTGATAGCTACTAGATAATTACAGAATTAAATATTTTTGTTAAATGAATATATTATCTCCGTCACCAATCAATGAAATTATTAATTCAGTTTCACACGCTAATATAATAAATAATAATATATTACATAAATATTATACAAGTAACAAGATATAAATTATATTACATAAATAATAAATTTCAAAATTTCGAAAACAACAACATCAAAATGTCGTTTTGTTCGATTTATCATTAATTAGTATCTATAATGTTCTTATTTATAAAAAGATTATATGACATCACTTTATTTGATCAAATAATACTCTTAAGTAAATATATTGTAGTTCTTAGGCCGTTTATTGGCGCACCTTTCTTAGATGAATGCAACGGTAATAACTCATAATTCACTAAAAATTGCTGGAGTATCTCGTGAAAGTATTCGTGTGAAAGTAAGCGCGCACTCGCAGGTCTTGTACGATCAATCTCGCACATGCTCTCCGTACTCTGCTTTAGATCTCGCGGGTTCCCTTCGTATAGGTATACCTATTAATACCGAGTATTAGCATATATTGACCGCGAATGTATAGGGTCGTTGAGCGTGTCTACCGCGTGTCTGTAATTACGAGTTACACTCGACGACGGTTAACGAACCAACGACAGAATTGCTTTCAAGCGAGGATACAAGGTGTCCAGTAAGCTCTTTAGATTTCTCTCTCTCTTTCTCTCTCTCTCTCTCTCTCCCCTCCGCCCTCTCTTTCTCTCTCTTTGTCTCTCTCTCCTCTTTCCTTCCTTCCTTTTACTCCTCTTTGTTAACCAAGCAAATTAAAATTCTATTCGGCAAACTAAGTGAAGTCAATATGTGAGTAACCAAGTATAAAAGCTCTATCGCATTTGCATTCCTGAATCCCTATTAAGCTCTCTAATTTTCAATTGTTAATTACTCAGAAATCATCGACGACACGAAAACAACCGCCACTTTTTTCCGCCTGACCTGTAATATGCATGGTTCAAATAACGTGAGATTAATGTCGAGCGCACAGAATATAACGAACGAAATAGCAAACGTAAATGCAAATTTACGTAAAAAGGAGCTTTTACGGTGGTTTGATGCTTTCTGAACCTAATCCATGGTATTGCAACCAAGTGAGTTTTTCCACGCAATGCCGGACTCCACCTCGTCGTAGTGCGTCCACAGGTAACCGTATTCCGAGGCAATTTGTTATAGTAAGGGTTTAAAGGGATTTGTTATAAGGGTGAGATGTCGCGCGAAGGATTTGTTAAGAGAGAGAGAGAGAGAGAGAGAGAGAGAGAGAAATCGCACTAGCAGTACCACTATAAATGTCATCCATTCTTTAAATACAAAACACTATTTATAATATGCATATAATTCATGTCATTTATAAAAAAAATGGCACATGTTTATATATAATACACTGAAAAAAATTTCTGATTGAAAATGGACGAATCAGAATTCTAGTTAAGATAACTGGAATTCTAATTGATACAATATTTCTGGTAGAATCTATTAGAATTCTTACTTTTACCAGAATAATTATATCAGAATTCTAGTTATCTCAATTAGAATTCTAATAGATTTAATCAGAAAATTTTTATTCATTCACATTTTAGAATTACTTATTTAATTCAAGCAGATCATTTTTTCTCAGTGTCATTTATAAAAAAAGCACAGTGATCAACGGTTGCTGAATATAATATATACATTACAAAAGATAAAGCTTTAATATACAATAACATATACTAATATTTAATCCTCAAGTTAGGAATTTCTGTTTACCTTATAGATTGGATAAATGCATTTTTTACGTGCACACGGAAAAACATCTCGCACCATATCTGCGATTTCATTCACGCTTCGTAATAACGCTTCGTAAACGAAAACCGGTTTTTCATCTCGATTCAGCGGGAACGAAAACGGAATACTTCATTCGAATGAAAACGAAATAAATCGTTTCAGCACTCTGCGAGAAAACGAACGAAATACTTTTTCGTTTTAAGTTCCATACGAACCGCCGCGATGCTACCGTTACAGAGAGCACGGAGAAATGATGTCCAAAACTGGGTTACGAGACAGACGAGATTGATATCTGGGCGCGCGCGCAAACGCTTCCAATCCCCCGTGAATTTAATTAAAGCGTAAAATGTCGCTCGAGGTTAATGAACTACCGTCAAGAGTATAATGAGTCTACCTACATAACGAGAGCGGGTAGAGGAGGATCAAAATCATTTTCCGCGCTATCCACGATTTCAGGAACCCTTCAGCGACTTTCGAAGTGGATGCACGAGAAATCTTCCACCATCGTCATCGAATTCCCACTGAGTATCTTCCAGTTTTTATCAACTACGATAATCTGGGCAGACCAGATTCGCCATCGCATCGTTTTCTCGATGCGCTGTGTTATTTTCACGTGCTCGACAAGCAGGTTGTTAAATGTTAGCACGCAATAGCATGTAACTAACGACGAAGTCGATTATCGGAGAAGAATCGAGATGAAATGAAAACACTCCATCGAATATAGCACACCTCCTCATCAATAATTTCTTTTATTCAGATTCTAAATCTTTAAATATTTTTGATATATATATATATACACTTCTTATATAATATAATATTAAAATAATATAAAAATAAGAGATATAAATTACAATATAATATAATTTAATATAATATAATTACTACACGAAAAGAATTGTTTTGCTAAAATATGAGGTATACAAAAATTAGCAAATACAGATCTGAAAATATTTATGTTGAATTATATCTAAATAATTATGAGTAGACGTTCAAGCATGATGATAATGCTATAAAAAATTTTAACATTCTAGCAACTCGTTTAAGATATCATCCGATATAATTATTTAAATGTACCCAATATAATTACTTTAGATTTGTATATTCAATTAAATTTTTTAATATATCAGCAAAATCGCTCTTTCTGTGTATCTTGTTAAATTTATAATGTCAAAATATACCCAATATGAAGTAACTTTCAGTCCCAAGTCGCTATTACTCCTCAACATGCCATTAATTAAATTAAAACAATGGAGTCAAATAATTTAATTCAAGAAATTAAATTTGATTCGCATTTAATTTATTTACTAAGTGCAAAGTTAATATAAATCATTATAAGAGTCGTTTAGTTTGAAACTAAGTAATTCATTTACAGAAATAAGTTGTTGATTAGTGATTGTTTTTTGATACATCTACAATTAGAAATTAAAAATTACGATATTTAATTTAAAGAATTGATTTAAATTTGATTCTTTAATATTTAGTGTATCTTTAATTAATAAATATTTATTTAACTTGAACAAAATAATAAAATTAGCTTATTTCGCTGTTTACATTTATTTACATTTGGAATTTTAAATTTAGAAAATATAATATAAAAATATCATTTTTGCTATTAATTAATTACTCTGAAAAAAAGTAATTATCACATAAAATTTTCTTCTTTATTGGCAAAAGCAATAAAGGATTTTCTACGAGAAATTAATGATTAGTATTGGGGTAGTGGGTGAACGAAGAGCCACGAAAACTTGGCATTTACGCCAAGCAAAACTTGAAAAATTTCATGTATGCAGATACTCGAGACTAAGGGAATATTGTCGACGAAGTGTGCGTTCGATGGAACGAAAGAGCCGCGTTTTTCGCTGAAAATGGTTACGTCATAGAAAACTTACGTCGAGATGCAGCAAAGTTCAATTTTTAAGGCACAAACTGGAAGAAGGCGTTCTTCGCGAGAGACGTGATAGATTTTAACCAGCTTCCTCGACAACGATGACAACGACGACGACAACGACGAGGACGACGATAACAACGACGACGACACGATGAAGCGTCTTGACTACATGCAAATGCGTCATTATAAATTCCACTTATGCCCTCTCTTTTTCTCCCTTTCGACACCCTCACTCAGTAATTCTACACCGCGGCCAATAGAGTCTTCCGCGACTTCGAGAGTAATTACTAGTGATGCGCCTAAACACCGCCCACACTATTTCGCCCACACTTACCCTGGGTGGATGCTCCATGCACGAGGCGTCGATGAAGAAAATAACGGAGGGATATAAGATGAGCTCGCAGGATACTATGGTTTACTCATGCAGACTTGCATTGTAGGCTTGTCTTGTTAGAGAATACACATTTAACAGAAATTTCTGTGTTTGATGTGAAAATAACGTCAATGCGCAACATTTGCTAGTGATATTTAATAACGTAATTAAGTTAATATTTATCTAAATAACTGAGCAATAGCCAAATAATGTCAATATTTATCGAAAGAACAAACACGAATTATGGAACACATATTACAGTAATACAGTTAATGGGAGATGTTAACCTAGATATGTTCCACGTACAAATCTTTCAATACGTAATTACTTGTAAAATTGAACATATACTTATATATTTATATTTTTTCAGCAAAATATAATGAGAAAATAATTGATCCATTAGGATCCATTATAGGCTTTCCATAATAAGAGATTAGTAATAGATCAATCATAATAGACAAATCAGGAATAAATTATGTAAATGAATCAGTAGTGTGTCATTAATAGTAGCATAAGACAACAATAAATTAATAATTAGTGAATAGAAATGGCCAAATTCTATTTCTTACTATTTATAACTTAGATTACGTTATGATTAACTAATCACATAGTATTGTTATTTGCCTCAGAATTACCATCCTTCTGATTGACTAAAATATTGTGACGATCTAATATAATTTATTCTGGATGTAAGTTTCCTAAGATATGACTTATAATTCTGACTTACCACTAACATGATTAATGGCGTAGAAAGCCTATTAGATTTAGCTTCTTCATTTATATCTAAGAAAATTAGAAAGAGAGAGAGAGAGAGAGAGAGATTGAAAAAGAGAGATTAAAAGAAATAAATTTTCTGCATTAAAATTGATGTTAGAATATACCTTTTTTTAAATAAATATGCCATCGAAAGGAATTGAGAAATACTACGCCAGCGATATATTCGTCCACGCTTTTCTTCAATCTGAGTTCGAATAATCGACGCAAAGCACCGCGGCATTGGATGCTCGCTATCGAGCCGCATCTGTAGATACGCATATGCGTGCCAATGTATCCATCTACATATACGATCGCCTACGCACGAGATACCCGCGTCATCTGCGTGCGTTTTGTATGCACGCACATGTACATGTACGAGCGCGTCTCGCGGCAGGGTAGAAATTTTACGCCCGTCGGTGAAACCGCCTAGCACGAGAGAGAGAATTATTGTACAACGCGCGATTTATCGCTTATTATAAATACGCCTACGTCAAGAATTTTTAAGCCCAACGCACGCGCGTGACGACAGTGAAGAATTTCAACAAAGTTGCATATTTCAAATGGTTTACATTCAGCATTTTAGAAATTTAGAAATTTAATTAGATCTGAGAAATTTGGATATCGATAATACTTAATTTGATAAATTAACATGTACTGATAATTATTTTCAGAAAAATTTGTAACAAATATTCTAGATTACTCATTTTTTTCCTCTTTTTACATCATATTTTTTCTCGTTTTATATTCTCTTAAATATGCATTGTTATTTTCATTGAACATGTTTATATACGAAGCTATGACCTAGAAAGCGATGGAGAATCATTAATTAATTCATCAATCTGTAAATAACCTGTCGCAGAGGTAATAAAAAAAAAATATGAGTAATATTTTCAGCGAAATTCCAATCTATTTGATTTTCATACATGCTATTTTTATGTTAATATGTATAATTCTTATACAAAAAAAAACAATTGAATCACAGTCAGCTATGTTTATATTGATTCGTTAATTTATATAGTCTTGAATATTTAATTATGCTCACATATAAAGTTGTTTACAAATTATTTTCCCTTTACATCTCAAGCTGAAGCTATGACCTAATAAAAAAAAATATGAGTAATATTTTCAGCGGAAATTCCAATCTATTTGATCTTCATACATGCTACTTTTATGTTAAATATGTATAATCCTTATGCGAAAAAAAAAACGATTGAATCAGAGTCAGCTATACTTAGCAATAAATGTGCACCGATGATTATATGATTGCCTTGTATTGCAACAACAAGTTTAGAATAACAGTTTAACTAACTTTCTTTGCGAAGTAACACTAATAAGAGAAGCTTATATCATGTTGCACAAGTGGAGCAATTAATTCTCCGTAGAAAATTTATTTTCGGACGATGCAAAAGTAGCTCTCCAACTGGGCAGATTAATATTGCAAAAGACATCCTCAGAGCGATTCCCTCTCCCACATCGGCAACCCTATTACACTAATGTCCTGTACATTTACACCCTAATGTACTACTAGCAGCCATTCACTCGCCGACCTCATGAGCAATCTCTTGTTAGATTCAATATTAAAACAAGCATATTCCATTTGAACAACGCGTTTGCATTTGACCTCTGAAGTGCACTTAATATCAAGTGACATAAACATAGACTTGTATTTTCAACCGTTAAAATCGTTTAGCATTATAACCGATAAATGCATGGTATTCGCTGAATTTGTCCTCATTCCAAAAATGACATGTATCCATGAAATTTGATTAAATGTAGATATATATATATATATATATACTTGTATATATATAATATGTAAAATAATAATAATGTAATATAACTGAAAATATAACTAAGAGTTTGATAATTAATTAAAAAATAATTCAGAATAATGTGTTTTCCAAATCCTAACAAAGAAAACAAGCAAATTTTATATCTTTATTTTAGTCACTTGAAAAGAGAATTTTTTTAATTATAAAAAAGTAATTTAATTTATTTAATTTTATTTTATTCAATTTAAATATTTACATGACATTTAAGCAAAAAAGAGAAGATTAAATAAACTTAAAAATGTTATGATAAATATTGTTCGTTTTTCTTCCCCTATCAGCAATTTAGAATATTAAAAAACTAAAAATATACACCAATATCTTTAAATAAACTGCAACATAATTACTAAAATTTTAATGTCAGACGATTTAAAACAACTCAATGATAAATTTAGAATATCGTGTTGATCGTACATCGTTTATAAGCTTTCATAAATTCAAATGAAAGCAAAAATTGATAAGTGTCAATTCCGAATCTAAATTTTTTAAATATAAAAGATTGAACTCAAATGAAAAATAAACTTTAATTTTTGCTTCAAGAAAGGAGAAGAAAAAAGAAGAGTGACTGATTCTTGTTCCCAGGTATATATGACGAAAAGATTAACACCGGGTCCGGTTCCACGGTACGAAACAGCCCATTTGCGCCGCTCACCGAAACGCGCGCATAGAGTGGAGTGCAATTTCGCGGGCTCGCCGTTGACCCTTGAACCCTCCAGGGCAACCCTTTACGATTATGCTTTACGAGCCAACTGTACCACGGAGCTGTGCATCGGCGCGGCCCTTCCGGCGTCGAAGTGCGGCGACGCCATGCATAAAGTTGCATCCACGAGATGAATAATATGCACAACCGTTCTTTACGAGACGCCATCGTAATGGAATGTCGGTTACTAATGAGTTCTTCGATGGGAATGATCCGTTGCCGAAGTAATGTTTGGATTTCGTGGCGCATAAGCTTTCTCGTATGCTAGCTACATGTAATACTCCACGTAGATATGCAAAGATCGATGAATTAAAGTACCGATATCTAACGGAGCGAAGCAGAGTTTATTGAGTTTATACAGACCTTTTTTTTTACACCAATACAGTTTCTAATCTTGAAAACTCGTTATTTCAATATTTAGCGTGGCATTGATTTATCGTATCTGCCAGTATAATGGATATTTTATGCAATATCTAATTTTATATATGTTTGTACAATTTCAAAATTAACTAGATTTATATCCCTACTATATTAATATGCATGTCACAGTGGCAATCTGGATTTTATAGAGAGTTTTTAGTTACTATTTTTAGTTACCAAATATTATATTAGGTGTTGGAATTAATTCGTAGCGTTTTTTAATGAAAGAATGTTATTTATTTCACATGAGCATTAAAAAATACATTAATGAAAGTACTTCCCATCACTTGTAAAACGCTACGAATTAATTCCAACACCTAATAAAATGATACTCCTACATACCCAGTCGATTCTAATATTGCTTCAATTGAAATTTATTATCATTGATTTATTTATTTTTAATTCAACGTAGAAATATATAATTTAATCGCGAAGAAATAAAGAATTTTATTTTCGTATAGACTTCATGGCAAGAAAAATAATAATAATAACTTTAATCGAGAAATTAAGAACAAATAGAAATGCATATAGAATTATAAATAAAGCATTTTTTTATTTTCATAAAGATTTCATAGCGAGAAAATATTAGAATATTAGATCAATCTTTGTTGTGCTCGACCGCTTCGTGCCAGCGGCACGTAAATAATACATAAGATAATAATGTACATAAGAAATCAAATTAAAGCGATATTAATGTCGACTGTCGTTAGTCGCGTGAGAAATAGCGGTAGGTATAATTACCTTTGTCCCTGCGTGTCTAGTCCTTTCTTATCCGCATAGAGCGTCTTGCTATGAAAGCAAAAAGCATGTCACGATATGCGCGAAATGGTCAACGAATAAGCTCGAGCGATTGTAATAGCCACGTTGTAATCCCGAATAAAACGCTAATCGCATTTAGCTATATTGTCGATTTTATCATAAAGCTACTAAAAGATAATGACTAATCATAGCTGTAATAGCTTTAATAGCTAATAACTGTTTACTTTGTTATATTCACATATCTTGAATACCTTTGAGCAGCTCTATTCACAATTTTCTAATTAAAATTATATACAGTATAATGACAACTATCAGTCAATCTTTAGCTAATTAACCTTCTGTAGTCCAAAAGTTTTAAAGACCTAGACAAATTTTCAATTTTAAATTCGGACACGTACAAAAAACATTTCGGATCATATTATTGTAAAATCGTATCGTTCTTGCATACATATTGAAAAAATGTACCAAAACTTTTTCAGATTTTTTTAGAATCCAAAAACTCTTTGAAAATACAATTAGGCACTCTCAAAATTTCTCGAAATGAAATCTCACTCTAAAAGAGTTAAAATATTGCTATTGAAAGAGTGACAGATTTTCACTCTTCTTTGAAGTGAGATTCATTTCAAAAGAAAGAAATCTCACTTCTTTTCTGGGAGGAAAGGGGGGGGGGGATAAATCTCACTCCAAAAGTGTGAAATCTGATTCTGAAAAAAGAGTGAAAATCTCTTATTCAAGAGTGCAAATTTTTCACTCTTTTTCAATAGCAGTATTTTAACTCTTTTGGAGTGAGATTTCGCTACAAAAAATTTAGAGAGCATTAAGTTGGATTAGGAAAGTAGTGAAAAAACGTTAGATCCCAGGAAAAAAGGGGGATTAAATAATTAAAGCAATTTGATCAACTTTCTAAGCATATCTATTGCACAAGCCTATATTTTGCATCCTAATTGAGTGATAATTGGGTGAATAACTTTCAGGGCCAAAAAGCTTTTGGAAACAATGGAAATTTCCTGTGTCAATTAATCTTCGATAAGCGTTCTCGTTTAGCAAGTACCTCCGTTTACAACCTGGATCTCTTTTATTCAAAAAACTACTTTCGTACTTTGTGTTATTTAATTATACGGTTTTACTTATTGGAGCCTTGTCGTTTAGCTAATCATTTAATTTTTATCCAAGCTTTTTACGATTCTACGCTTTCAAAAAGTATGGAAAAAATTCAGAATCACTTTTCAACATCTCTATTACATTATCAAATAGGTTTCTCGATTATTTTATAAAGGAAAACCGGATTAAATTCTCTTTTATTTTGAAAAAACTCAAGAGTAAAATTTCGCTTGAGCACCAAAAAAGACAAATTGCAAACGAAGGTTAATGTAATCCAATCTGTGTGCGATCTTTTCTTTTAAACCAAAAGACATGCAATATAAATAATGTTAAATATTTTTTTTTGCGCAGTTAACCGATCGCGTTAAGTATCCAATGAGTTATCGGTTCTCGGGGACGCTATACACACATATACACACACATATGACAGATGAAGAGCACGCGATGCCCCATCATCGACCACTGTGGTTGAAACGGATCGGACCGACAGCTTCGATCTGCCGTCACCTCGAGGGAGTTAAAAATGTTCCATAAATCACGTAACGATGGGAAATACCGTTTGCCATCCGCAATGTAAGCCCCGATGTCATCCCACCGGATCGTCGGATATCCACGTGTCGCTATCGGTGTTAGGATATCAAAAAAGAACGCTAGTGCAATAGATACGTGATATACAGGAAGGCTGCGATATAACACGTAGCGTTTTCCAGTTGGCATCAGAATCATCGGAGAATGATTGAAGAGTAATGCAAAAATTGCAATTAATAGTAATAATAAAATAGCAATATAATAAATATATGCATATATTGTCACGTTTTTTCCTCTGGTTTCTACGTACCGATAGCACAATTAAAATTCATCACTGTCACGTGACATACAAAGAAACACCTGACTGTTTAAAAATACACTGTGGCTTTACATTTTTCTCTACATATGAAAGCGAAATAGATTAAATTTTATGGGAACATAAATTTTGTACAAAAATATTTTTCATTTCTCATTATGACAAGATAAAGTCGTGTGTCCATCAGAACGTACGTGACGTGAGGTTAATGTCTGTCAGCGCGAATGTTCGGCATTATCTCGCCGACAGTTGTAACAATGATGTTAATACGTTGCAACTCGGTTGCAACGCAACGAGGTGCCATAATGTAAAGTCTATCTGTCGTCGAAATATGCTGTTGCCTATAACGAAACGGCAGTAAATCCCAGCCGCATATCGTAACTACAAAATCCTCAGCTAAACCTGCGTATCGACCGAACATCAGACGTGTAAAGAAGAATTACAACATGCACGAATAAACGCGTCTCGACACGAAAACGTATCGTGACGGTAAAACGGAATAGACATGGGAATAGACGTCGGAAAATCACGATGTAACTCTAAGCACACATCAGAAGATGCGAAAGAAGATCAAGTGATTTGTCGTTATCACGTCACTCATATTGAAAATACTAGACGTTTTGTAAGTCGGACTGTATTCAGCGAAAATATTTGCGTTTCCGAAACAAATTCCATAATTAATGATTAAATTTTCAGCTAGTGAGTTTTTATTTCTACATCTTTGCGCATTTAATAAAACAAATTTTGTTTATGTTGTGTGTAAAAAGACACTTTTTTGATTGACTCAATAATCCGATTTAAAAACCCGATGGATGGAATTTAGCGCGGGATAATTTGAAAGGTGCTTTCAATGTTGTTTTTATAATTCGGAAAAGCTAATAGCCGCAATGTGACTGTTAATTAAAGTTGACGAGTTTTAACACTCGTCTGTGATTTTGCAATCTCAATCGCAAGCGCATGCATGAAGCGTATCGGGGTGAATTTCTCTCGCCAGATTGCCAGGATTTCGTGGAAATTACCGCACAACATAAATCCTAGCCTAGTAACTAGGAACCAAGAAACCGGCGTCTTTGCTGCTCTTAATTATGCCTTTTTTTCCTGGTGACTGCACAATTACGTCCGGCAATTAAGTCCGTCAAGTTAAGTAGCGACGTGATACTCTGACCCGTCCATGTCGTAATATAAGCATTATATATATATATATATATATATATATATATATATACACAAATACGCGCACTTCTCTGTTCCTCTCTTTCCTTTTTCCTCATTTTCTTGCGCTCCTACGATGCCTCTCGAAAATATCGGAAAATACCGGAATCGAGGCTTTTTTCACCAAGACATTCACAAAGAGATTTCTTTTTACATTTCTGGCAGCTTACGTATTTCTTCTCAGAATAATTGTCTACTATTGAATTTTTAGGAACTATTGAAACATCTATAATTCATGCAATTCCAATTTATATAATTCTGTAATATATTTCGTATATATAATAATATTTCGTATAAATTTCAATTTTTAGAAAAACTATTGATCTATACAAAAATCTAACTAAATTAAAATAATTTTAAAGCCAAGATCGGTTAAAAATTTTGGATCAATCAATGTAACTTAATGAAATAAATTGATTTAATAAAAGAATATATAATGTATTATTTGTAACATCAAAAATTTTTTGACTGATCTTGGCTTTCTTTATCGTATTTGATGTATTCACATATACAATCGTGCTTAAAATTTTTAATATGTGAAATAATTTTCATTTAAATCTAAAATAAGTATTGGTAATATTTTATAATGCAAATGAATAATAAATATTAGCTGCAAGCCATCCAACAAGAATACTTTATTGCACAAATGTTTAAATCGTAATACTTAAATAATTAAATCGTAATAAAATAAAAAATCGTAAGAAATAAAAAATCAACGTGACAAACACATTAGATACAGAAACACAGTAGATATTATTCAGTTATCAGCGTACAATACTTGTAATATTTCATATATATGTGAATATTCTTGCACCATTTACGATCATGCACTTTGTCACCGATTTATGCAAGCGCGGATATTCCCATTACAGAGTAAAGTAGAACATTATTTTCGCCATTTATCATCAAGTCACCTCATTATATACTCATTTGCTGCATTTGCTGCAAGCCATCCGGCCATTGGCGGATGAATTTTACGTGACACACTTTGTATCATCCGTTTGTTCCAACGTCATTCTGCTCGCAACGCCAGTCACCGCACCCCCTAGGTTTTCATTTCTTACTCGAGTTGCTAATGTTATTACACTTCCATTTGTTGGCCGCTCTAAACGGACTTGCATTGCAACGTGAGTAACTTGATATTTCTCCCTTTCTCGTTCTACTTATCATTTCCGTCTCTACGTTTCATCAAATCTACGTAGCTAAATTCTCTCTTGAGTCCCCTTTCTCTTTTACACATACACATACACACACACACACATCTATATATACGCGCACGCATACTTGTAACACAACGCGGGCGACAAAAAGCATCGTTTAATTGCACCAGAGCAACAGTTAATTCCTGCGTCATTCGTCAGCATTGTACTTCGTCTGTTTCATTAAACAAAGAGTTTCGATTTAAATTGCTGACTCGAAAATATTACTATTGCTTTTTGATCCGCGAACAATTATCTCACTCCTTTGATTCTGATTCATTATTGCAATTGCAATTACAATTGTATAAATGATTTATTAATTCATTATCTCAAAAAGAAGGATCAACTGTAATTAAATAGGAACTTTGTTTGGAAACAATTATAAATGTAACGCAACCAATAGTTTCTCCTACTTATTGTTTGTTTAAAAATTTTTTACTAAAAATTTCTAAAAAATTAATTCCACACAGTGTGTATCTACGTCAAAAAAAATCTCATATTACAGTTAATCATCATACAACATAGTCAACGAGTAGCGTCGTTAAAACATCCATTCCAGGCAGACGCGCGAGACGCATGATTTAAATTTAAATAACTGCGACGAAGTCGCGATAAAACATAATTAAGTTCATCTCGCAACGACGAATGGGCTACCGAAGTGATGGAGAAACAGAGGAAGAAGAAAGAGCTTCCTTAAGAAAAGAATACAAATGAAATAAGAGCTAAAGAGGATGGTGAACAAAAAAATTATATTCGCTCGTATATATAGGGTGTCTCTCTGGTTAATCATATTTCCTTCTAATGGTAGACAGTAGTTGAGAGAAATGAAATGTACATGTTATGTATACAAATTGTACATGTTATGTATACAAATGTAAATATATTCTAAATGTAAAAAAAATAGAAAAAAGAACGGTAAAAATTCTGTAAATGTATAATACATAATGGATGTTTTAATATTAATACGTTGCATTATGACAATTTTTCAAATTTTCTATGTAATTAAAACATTTTTATTTTCACTTACTGCTACTTTCCCGAAACAACCGATTCGAACTAAATGCTGATGATGTATTATTCGATGGAAATGCAACATTTTCGAGATGCACGACGAGTAATGGCCAAATGGACAGCGTTGCAATTTACATTTACATATCCCTGAACTGGGAAAAATAGATCATCATCAGCAATTAATTTGGAATTCAGAAGCCATCAAAGCATCAATTTTTCGACATTTTCTGGGTATTGATATTTATCTAAAAACTTTATATCTAAAAATAAATAGATATGATTAATTAGGAGCACCCTATATACGCAAAATGCCGCAACTGCGGTAAAAACTCTTTTGACTAATGGCTTGCAGGAAATTAGTTTACTTTCGCATTTCCTCTTCTGGGCTGACTTAAATGCTCTACAAACTCATACAATGAAAATATATAAAATTATACTAAGTTATTACGACTTTTGGTATTGCTAAATATTAAAAATATATATCAATATTTGTTTTTATCAAAACATAAATTTTCCAATCTAGATAGCAATAATATTCAATCTCAAAAGAATTTTAAGCAACATTATTTATAACGATATTTATATATCATACAGTAAATTACTAGTGTTTTTAATCGCAACTGATGGTAAACATCAATTTTGTAAATAATGTAAATAAAAACATAAAGAAAAACATAACTTCATAAAAGGTAGTAATAATTACGTTGGCGTCAATAAATACCAGATAAAGAAGTGATAGAAAGAAAAGAGGAAAATGTGACTGCGGTTAAAATCATTAGCGCGTTTCCGATCTGGAAAGAGGATTTACAAACTAAGCTGCTCACAAAGAAGATGCTTGTAGAGACTGCAAATGTTCAAAAGATAAACGAAAAGCAAGATTTTCCTTTCCTAGCCTCTCATAGTAGTATTTCAATAAACGTCGTATAAGCAGCAGTATTGTTCTCTCTCTCTCTCTTTCTCTTTTTCTCTTTCTGAGTTTTTTCATTCGGAAAATCTCTGTATCAAAAACTGGCGGAATGATCACTCATGAAGCTATGAAGATATAGGTCCGTATTCAGAACGCGCTTTTATCGATAAATGCGCGCTTTTATTTCTGAAATTCTATAGTATATGTAACATGAACTATATGCCAAATGAGTACTAACATCGTTACAAACCCGTTCTAAAAATCTACGTCATATTCTCAAAATAAATCCATCATGTAAATACGAATATAATTGCAAATGGAACAATAAAGAGAGCTGGATTTTTTAAATGTTTTATGTTTAAATAATCATATATCAAATATCATAATTTCTTCTCTACAAGCTTTTGTTCGATAAAATAAAAAATATCCAATTATAAAAAATTATAACAAAATATATGACAAAAAACGTAAAAATGTTTCGATATATTTTAATATAAAATATTCTTTTTTTCAATTATTAAAGTTTTGTGTGTGTGTGTGTGTGTGTGTGTGTGTGTATGTGCATATATGTATATTAAAAGAGGGAGACGTCGTTTTCAAAGGAATTAAAAAAAAAAGAATAAAAAATACATTGGCCCGGCACAAAATATTCGCTGCTCGGTAATTTTCTAAGGCGCGTCTCATCGAATAATTATTACTCTAAGGCGGGATCATCGAGGATGATCGGTGGGCAGATCGGCTTCGCGACCGTGCGATTATGAACGAACAATACGATGTCGCTGCGACCGACGTCGTTGCAAATTTGCATAAAATCTTTTCCGTCTTATGCACTCGATCGACGACGGCCATTATAGGACGAGGTCGATCGACCTCCGCCATCGAGATTGCACGCACCGAGCGAGCCGTTCAAGCGTATTAATGGCGTGACACAACCATCAATTTACCGTACTCCATTCTTCTAACCCTTCGCCGTATATTGTCAAGTTGACCGACGTTAATACTGGTGCTCACCCCTTGTCTGTCTTACTATAATTCAAAGTTATGTGATCTTTGCATTCATTGTCAGTCACGTCTCTGTTTGATAATCAATTCTATGAAAGGTAGTAATAATGTGGTTTGCCGCACGATTAGAAAAACATTAGATGCCATATTGGTTCAATTATATTGGTACAAAGTTTTTAGTAAATTTAATCAAATAAAATACTAGTTAATCTATACATGCTTGCAAATAAAAGTTTTATTCAAACTTAACTTAATTATATTTCTCTTTGGAAATGAAGAATAAAAATAATTTTTATATTCTTGTATAGCCAAGTAATAAAAGATAATTAGAATGTTATTCCTGAAAATGATTTATGTATGACTATTTTAAATTTAAACCAAATTATTCCGTAAAGCTTAGAGATAACCAAAATTGCTAGGATCCACATTTACCCGGTGGACAATAGACACTGCGAGCAGTTACATATAAGCTGTAATTATGGAGAGAAGTAAGGACACATGTAGAATTAACAAAGAGGTTGTTACGGAACTAGAACGATGCAATTAATTACTACAAAATCAGTAGAGCGCTGAACATCTCTGATAATTTAAAGGAACATAATGTAATTAAATATAAGGAGCAATCAGTTTTAACAATCGTTAAATCAGAATTCCTCGCAATCTATCGATTGGATTGATTTAATTACCAATAATTTTATCCTAATTCGATTATTATTAAATTGTCTTTCATTTAATAATGTACAAGAATTAGCACAAGCTCTTAATTATAAAATAACGAAGTCGACAATGTACTTTTAAAATTAAAGACTTCTCGATTAAAGCAAGAATAAAAACATTTTCTAATACATGTATTATGTAAATATTATCATATTATATCTATTTTATTTATTTAATTAATATACATCAGAAAAGATACAATGTAACATAAAATTACGCATGAATTAGAAATTAAACAGCTGATAAAAGTGAAACCTGTACAAAATAATTATTTAAAGATTATTTAATGCTATAATTAAATGTTTGCAATTAGTAAATAAATATAGAAAAAATTTTCTATATAAAATTATGTTTCTACAATGATTTTAAAGCAAGTGGTATAAAACATATAAATAAAATTATCAATAAAATTATAACAAGTGTATCATTTCATTGTGTGTTCATTAACATTTATATTTCAAAATATGTGTTTAAAGAAAATAATTAAAAATAATTTATGTTTATACATGTACGCGCCCATATGCCATTCGTACTCATTCGATAATAAGAATATATTCGATAATAAGAACTACAGAAATAATACGAGTATAAAGATTCAATGTTACATTCTCTCGAAACTCCTCTTTTTCATTGCCAGGTCGCCTAACACGAATGTCACGACAAGCCACGTACAATAATTACAAGGCCATAAACTTTAAGTTACACGATAGATACTTGAGAATACACGCGTTGTGTAGAAGGGAAAAGCCACGTGAGAGTATATAATAGCATTCAGGAAGAGAACGTTTATGCCGATCCGGAGCACGTTACATACAGGGTGATTAAAATTAATATAGAGTCCGGTGGGCGGCGAGTACGAGGCTATTAGAGTTGCAAATCTTACAATTACGCCCGGTATCACGCCTGAGGGGAGAGGAAAAAGGGAGGGAATGGCAAACCTCTCGCAGTGAATGTGTTGCCAGCGGTATTTCAAAAGCGCGCAAAATCCCTGTTGTTACTTTCACACGCATTAATGGCGAATGGCGAGCGACGACAGCGGCGACATCGTTATTTGTCCACGCGACCACTCAATTTACGTAAGTGCTTCGGGCAATATTCCGATAGGTACTCCACGTAATCGGCGATATATAGCGACGTATTCGATGTACACGAAGGCAAATATGAACAAGTCGATCGGACAACGAAACATGTATCGACCAATGGAATAGGAAGAGGGACAAAAATACCAAAGTGAAAATTCCTTTTCGAAGCTATTCCGATCGATCATCTATTTTTGTTTACGTTCTTCCTTACGCTGAGAAAAAATATAGTCAATTTTAATAAATATTTAGTTGAATACTGCCAACTAAATATTTATTAAATATAAAAATATATTTATTTAATACAAGAAACATTAGTTTGATTTAACAATCATTCTTTTTACTGAATAAATATTTATTTACTGTAAGTAAATGTTTAGTTTGGCAGTATTGAACTAAATATTTATTAAAATTGGTTATATTCTTTCTCAGTGCAACGAAACTTATATATCTTCAATGCTGGTATCTTTTGCAATTTTTGAATCTAGAAATAATTTTTACTTGCGTGTGTGTGTATTATTTATTTAATTACAATCAGTAATAAATTACTATAAAATGTTTCATATTTCGTGGTTAAATAAGAAATTGCGAATGTATTTCCGCTACAGAGCATATTTTAACCGGAGTTAAAATATGTACAAAATATTCAGGATGGTATGCATCGAGCTTCTGAAACTATTCTCGTATATAAAAAATGTAAGCACGACTACGAAATTATGAGATGAATACTCCGCATTGAGAGCAGTTCTCTTAAGCAGTTCTAGAAAAGCAAGCTTCACAGAAATGCAGAAATAAAACATAAATAAACATTCACTGGAAAAAAGTCTGATTACATTAATGGAATTGTAGATGAAAATAGACAAGTCAGAGTTTTTCTTTCGAATCTATTATTCTAATTGAGATAACCAAATTTCTGACTGATATGATCAGAATTTTCTAGTTCGTCCATTTTCAATTAAACATTTTTCTCAGAGTGTTCCAGTATTTTAATACATATATATTCTAATATTCTTATTCGACGAAAACGTTGGAGTCGTTCAAACGGCATTTTCTAAACAGCGAGAATCGTTGACGTATCGCACCCTTAAGCACAGAAGGGGATAGTCGCAGCCGCTCAAGTTAAGCGACACATCGCGATTACAGGGAAGAATGGATTTGCTCGCAATCGAAAGTGCCTGCGGCGGGTAATAAACAGGCTAGCACGTAGCCTGTGGGGTACTTTCGTGTCAACGGAAGTTGGTGAATGCGGAAAGCGCACGCAGCACCGGGTTCTCTCCCTCGGTGCAAGCTCGAATTTCCGCGTTCCGCCGCAAGGAGCGATAACCGGACAGTCGCGGACCCCGCATACGGATTTCCGTGCCGAGCTTTCGGAAATACGCTCGTCACTCTCTGCATATCGGGAGATAGCATTGCGAACGGAGATATCAGAGGATGTTCATCGATAGAACTACAAGATATGGCAAGAAGTACGCGTATGGTGCAAATAAATGTAGAAATTATTAATAATAAACACATTCCAAATACGATATATTCACCCAGAGAAAGGTTTCTTCGATTTAGAAATGTTCCTTTGCTATACACGGTTAAAGAAAAAATTTCTTTGCTTTGAACGTCATTTCTGTGATTTAAACATTATTTTTTGAAATCATAAAAAATTCATTTGATTTAAATTATATATATATCGAAGATACCTATCTTTGGGTGTTCTAAAAGATAAAGAAGCAATATGTAGTCGATAGGCATATCGAATATTTAATAATTCATATAAACCAGGCCTTTTCAAAACTTAGCAAGTTAAACGCTTTCTTCTCTCCATCGTTTCGAGATAGAGAGGAACTAAAAAGAAGCTCTGTTTAACGAACACAGTCAAGAGAAAGTCAAGGGAAAGTCATAAAAGTCAAAATGATGATTTTTTGGTTACAAAATTTGACTGTTTATTGACGTTAAGAATCAGAGTAAAGTCATTTTAATTTTTTGTTGATTTTTATGCATTCCTTGGGTATTGCTTTAGCCTTTTTTATTTTTTAAAGTCTGAGATACAGCTATAACTAAAAAGCACAGGCAATAGGAACAAAAAATAACAGATTTCAATCTACCAGAAATCATATCAGAGTACCAGATAGGTAATGTACGGATAGGTTGAAATCTGTTATTCTCTATTCCTATTGCCTGTGCTTTTCGATTGTCTCAGTCAGGCTTATCTGTCTCGCTCAACGAGACGTTCGCGTTGGTTGGAAGTGATTAACTCGCAACCTAAGGACCTCTTTCGCCAACTCCGATTAACGCTAATCGATGGTTAACTCAATCATCACGATTGCCAATGTGAGAACCGAACACAGTTTATCTCAGAAGAGGAAGAGAGAATTCTGACTAAACTGTTAGGCACTTCTTGGAGTTAATCATCGATTAACTTAAAAAAATCAAAGATTGGTGAAAGAAACTCTATATGCCTGTAAACAATAACAATAACGTCAATTAAAAGACAACTTTTTCTCTTATCAAGAGAATAGTGCTATTACGGGTAAAATCATTATATATTTGTGTTAGAAACACGGGTCATGTTCTTGTAACCGTTTGTGTTGAATTTTTTAACATATTCGAATGTTAGTTTAACATAATGTGATATGTTATTTAAATTTTGTATTAAATTGATATTCAACGTTTCTTAGGCACAGTTTCACAACTCATGGTTAATTCTTAATCGAGGTTTAACTTAATCAAGGTCTTATCTTTTTCCAATTCTAGCATTAGAAAAAGATGAGGAATAAGCTAAATCTCGCGATTAAGGATTAATCATGAATTATGAAACTGCGTTAAACTTAAGTGTTAAAATGACACAATTTTTATAGAGTAAGTGACCAAGTACATAAAAATAATGTGTTATAAAACATAAATTCTAAGATGAATAAAAGTAAAATACGTGTCGATTTAACCTATTATAAATGTTAAATTAATATAAATTAATATATTAAAAAATACTTTCACAATTTGTCTACAACATTACTTTTTTTGTAATCATTTACACAATATCTGTGTTGATTTATAACATATTCATCTTATACTAAACGAACACAAAAATTTGAGTGGACCGTTTGGTACATGTGAATGTGTTATATTCGATACAAATTTTCCAACAGCGTATAAAAAAGCCGATTTAATGATAACAGAAGCCACGAACCCATGCTATCATCCGTCGCGGCGTCGTTCCGAGATCATTCGTCGAGATGATACGCAGTGGAAATCTAAACTCAGTCGCCTGTAGCGGTCGAGATACGAATGCATCCGACTGTCCGGTGATCCTTCTTCGTTGTGCGAGCCGATGGCATCCGGAAATTCGGGACAGCATGGTGCAAAGCCGAGCCCGCCGAGTGACACACGCGGTGCGGGTATCTTTCACAGTACGACCGATTATGTTTCGCTCACGCCGGTGGACAGTGATCGATGATGCATTCGTATCTCTGTCATCGGCGTCGATAAGATGCAAATAAACAAAGCCCGTCGCAGCCGGCGTTATTAATTAAGCCCGCACGCAACGTGATCTCGTGCGTCCTTTGTTGCGATTAAGGTTGAAGGGTAACGCGTGAGGCTACAATGCGTACGAATGTCCTTAGGGCATTTTGATTACATCTACGTTGCACGTGATAAAAATCTAAGCACGATTTTATTTGCGTTTAGTCACTGACGTTTCGCCGAGAATCGAAATTCATAATGATATAAATAAACATTTCTTAGGTCACAGGGTGTTTCATAACTTGAGGAATTGAGGACACAAAAATAACACGAATAGTTTCATATAAACATTTGGTACGTGTCTGACCTTATTTTCAATTTGCTGACGACGTTTTCGTATTTTATTAATTCTCGTTGCAAACTGAATTAGCGTAATCTTCACATATTTCTGTATTTAGAAAAGTCAATAAAACAAAATGAAGATGTATGAAGACGCTTATTATATAAGCTAGATCAGTTTATTAATTCATAACGCGCAAAAACAAGGTTAAACAGATTAATATGAACTTTGTGTTATTTCTTGAATTCCTGAAGTTATATCCTAATATTATAAAAGACCCTGTAAGTCTTCGATTTAAAAACGAAAGAAAATAACTAAATATTTATGATATGCACGATATCTGCTTTTTCATCTAAATGCCACTCTTTCTTC